>CM043315.1:10951878-11446878 GCA_023736055.1 Quercus glauca | reverse complement strand
GGGATGGTCCATTTCAAGTCCTTGAGAGAATTAATGATAATGCATACAAGTTGGATCTTCCAGGTGAGTATAATATTAGTGCTACATTTAATGTTTCTGATCTTTCTCCCTTTGATGTAGGTGACGATTCGAGAACGAATTCTTTTGAAGAGAGGGGGAATGATGAGAATCAACAAGCATTCAAGGATCCATTACATGTTCCAGTTGGGCCCATTACTAAAGTAAGATCCAAGAAGATCAAAGAAGCACTTAATGGGCTTGTTCAAGAGATTTTGGCTGATTCCAACGGAGGACATTCCAAGCTTGGCCCAAAGGAAGATGAAGGCGTAATAAATTTAATCCAAGTTATTGAGAGTTGATCTGACTTAATTGGGCATGATTTATGGTGTAGATTAATGGTTGATTGATTTTCCAGCTCCATATCAGTTAATAGATATTTTTCCTAGTCTGGAGCATCTAGTTTTGGACCAGATCTACCTTAATTTTAGGCTTTTATTATTTAGAACATTTTTAGCTATTTTTCCTATTTCAGATATGCTAATTTCAGGCCAAATCAATTTTTATTTAGGGTTTTATTATTTAGTACGTTTTTTATTTTTTCTATTTCCAGTCATGTCATAAATAGCATACACTCATTGTAATAGAGAGATTAGTGAATAAAAATCAGAAAAGATGAGGCTTTGCTCTTCTTTTGGTTATTCGAGAACTGTGAACTTATCAGGGATTCTTCCTTGTGGCGTTCAAACTTTATAGATTTGGTTCGTGATTCATTATAATCATTGGGTCAAGGTCTATTACTTATACCTTTGGTTCGCGTTTTGATTATAAACGTTGGGTCAAGGTTTCTATAAAAAAAACTGAATTTTTAGCTTTCTTGGGCAAGTATTCCAATATTTTTGTTGAGTCTCAAAGCGTGTCGATTGAGGTTCGCATCAACCTTACTCATGTTATAGCACTCTCCAAAATTTTCAAAAAAAATTATTTAAAAAAATTCAAAAATATTAAAAAAATCATTCTGCCCAAATTTCGTACCAATTCGGGCTGAGATAAAAAGACAAAGAGATAATAAAAAAAAAATTTCATTCCCGGTACCGTTTCTACTAACCCAAGTTAGAGCTTTCCAAAGAAAAAATAAAAAAATCCAAAAAATTCAAAAAAAAATATCATTCTTTCTTTATATCTAGCCAAACCTAACAAGGATTGGCCAAAAAAGTGACCATATTTTTTTTGTACCGAGTACAGTTTATGCCTTACCCATGCTATAGCATTATCCAAAAATTTCAAAAAAAAATATTTAAAAAATTCAAAAAAATTAAAAATATCATTCTACACAAATTTCGTACCAAATCGGGCTGAGATAAAAAGACAGAGATAAAAAAAAAAAAGTCATTCTCGGTACCGTTTATGCCAACCCAAGTTAGAGCTTTCTCAAAAAAGTAGTAAAATAATCCAAAAAATTAAAAAACAACATTCATGCCAAATCAGGTGGGACAAAAAGAAAAAACAACAAAAAAAATTACGTTCCTGGTATCATTTCTCCTAACCCAAGTCAGAGCTTTCCCAAAAAAATAGTAAAAAAATTGAAAAAACTAAAACCATCATTTTTTTGCTTTATTTTTGGCCAAACCGAAACCAGATAGGCCCAAAAATCGAAAAAAAAAAAAAAAACAATTTTCGTACTAAGTATAGTTTCTACCTTACCCATGCTAAAGCATTCTCAAAAAATTTCAAAAAAAAAAATTCAAAAATTCAAAAAAATTATAAATATTGTTCTGCACAAATTACAAGTAAAATCCGGCAGGGACAAAAAGAAAAAGAGATTAAAAAAAAATTTCGTTTCCTGTACCACTTCTCCTGACCGAAATTACAGCTTTCTCAAAAAAATAGTAAAAAAATTCAAAAACATCATTCTTGCTTTCTGTCTGGCCAAACTGGATCGAGATAGGCCATAAAAAAAAAAAAAAAAAAAATTCGTACCGAGTACAGTTTCTACCTTATCTAGGCTTGAGCATTCTTAAAAAAATTCAAAGAAAATATTGAAAAAATTCAAAAAAATAAAAATATCATTCTGCCCAAATTTTATGCCAAATCAGATTGGGACAAAAAGAAAAAGAGAGAAAAAAAATTTCGTTCTCGATACCGTTTCTCTGAACCCAAGTAAGAGCTTTCCAAAGAAAAAGTAAAAAAATTGAAAAAATTAAAAAAAAAATATCATTCTTGCTTTATTTCTAGTCAAACCTGACAGGGATTGCCCAAAAAAGCGATAATATTTTTTTCGTACCGAGTATATTTTATACCTTACCTGTGCTAGAGCATTCTCCAAAAATTTACAAAAAAATATTTAAAAAATTCAAAATATCGTTCTGCCCTAATTTTGTACCAAATCGGCCTATGATAAAAACACAAAGACATAAAAGAAAATTTCGTTCTCGGTATCGTTTCTCCTGACCCAAGTTAGAGCTTTCCAAAGAAAAAGTAAAAAAATTAAAAAAAATTAAAAAAATAGCATTCTTGCTTTATTTCTGACCAAACTTGACAGGGATTGGTCAAAAAAGCGATAATATTTTTTTCGTACCGAGTACATGTTATACCTTACCCGTGCTAAAGCATTCTAAAAAAATTTCAAAAAAAATAATTCAAAGAAATTAAAAATATCGTTCTGCCCAAATTTCATACCAAATTGGGCTGAGATAAAAAGACAGAGATAAAAAAAAAAAAAAGTCATTCTCGGTACCGTTTATGCCAACCCAAGTTAGAGCTTTCTCAAAAAAGTAGTAAAATAATCCAAAAAATTAAAAAACAACATTCATGCCAAATCAGGTGGGACAAAAAGAAAAAACAATAAAAAAAATTACGTTCCTGGTATCATTTCTCCTAACCCAAGTCAGAGCTTTCCCAAAAAAATAGTAAAAAAATTGAAAAAACTAAAACCATCATTTTTTTGCTTTATTTTTGGCCAAACCGAAACCAGATAGGCCCAAAAATCGAAAAAAAAAAAAAAACAATTTTCGCACTAAGTATAATTTCTACCTTACCCATGCTAAAGCATTCTCAAAAAATTTCAAAAAAAAAAATTCAAAAATTCAAAAAAATTATGAATATTGTTCTGCACAAATTACAAGTAAAATCCGGCAGGGACAAAAAGAAAAAGAGATTAAAAAAAATTTTCGTTTCCTGTACCGCTTCTCCTGACCGAAATTACAGCTTTCACAAAAAAATAGTAAAAAAATTCAAAAACATCATTCTTGCTTTCTGTCTGGCCAAACTGGATCGAGATAGGCCAAAAAAAAAAAAAAAAAAATTCGTACCGAGTACAGTTTCTACCTTATCTAGGCTTGAGCATTCTTAAAAAAATTCAAAGAAAATATTGAAAAAATTCAAAAAAATAAAAATATCATTCTGCCCAAATTTTATGCCAAATCAGATTGGGACAAAAAGAAAAAGAGAGAAAAAAAATTTCGTTCTCGATACCGTTTCTCTGAACCCAAGTAAGAGCTTTCCAAAGAAAAAGTAAAAAAATTGAAAAAATTAAAAAAAAAAAAATATCATTCTTGCTTTATTTCTAGTCAAACCTGACAGGGATTGCCCAAAAAAGCGATAATATTTTTTTCGTACCGAGTATATTTTTTACCTTACCTGTGCTAGAGCATTCTCCAAAAATTTACAAAAAAATATTTAAAAAATTCAAAATATCGTTCTGCCCAAATTTCATACCAAATTGGGCTATGATAAAAAGACAAAGACATAAAAAAAATTTTCTTCCTCGGTTCTGTATATGCCGACACAAGTTAGCGCTTTCCCAAAAAGGTAGTAAAAAAATTCAAAAAATTAAAAAACATCATTCTTACTTCAATTCTGTCCTATCCAGATCGGGATAGGAAGAAAAGGTGATAAATTTTTTTCGTACCAAATACAGTTTCTACCTTACCCATGCTAGAGCATTCTTCGAAAAGAGATTTTTAAAAAAATTTCGTTTCCGGTACCGCTTCTCCTGACCCAAATTAGAGCTTTCACAAAAAAATAGTAAAAAAATTCAAAAATATCATCCTTGCTTTATGTCTGGCCAAACGGGATCCAGATAGGCTCAAAAAAATTCAAACAAAATATTAAAAAAAAAAATTTTAAAAAAAATATCGTTTTGCCCAAATTTTATGCCAAATCGGTCAGGACAAAAAGAAAAAGAGATAATAAAAAATTCCGTTCCCGGTACCGTTTCTCCTGACCCAAGTTAGAGCTTTCCAAAGAAAAGTCAAAAAAATTTAAAAATTAAAAAAATTCATTCTTGCTTTAATTAAGTCCTATCCGGATTGGGATAGGAAGAAAAAGTGATAAAAATTTTTCGTACCGAGTACAGTTTCTACCTTAACCACGCTAGAGCATTCTCCAAAAATTAAAAAAAAAATTACAGAAATTAAAAAAACAAATTAAAAATATCGTCCTGCCCAAATTTCATGCCAAATCGGGCTGGGACAAAAATAAAAAGCGATAAAAAAAGAAAAAGAGATAATAAAAAATTCCATTCCCGGTACCGTTTCTCCTGACCCAAGTTAGAGCTTTCCAAAGAAAAGTCAAAAAAATTTAAAAATTAAAAAAATTCATTCTTGCTTTAATTAAGTCCTATCCGGATTGGGATAGGAAGAAAAAGTGATAAAAATTTTTCGTACCGAGTACAGTTTCTACCTTAACCATGCTAGAGCATTCTCCAAAAATTAAAAAAAAAATTACAGAAATTAAAAAACAAATTAAAAATATCGTCCTGCCCAAATTTCATGCCAAATCGGGCTGGGACAAAAATAAAAAGCGATAAAAAAATTACACAGTTTCTACTTTACCCACGCTAGAGCATTCTCAAAAAATTTCAAAAAAAAATAATTCAAAAATTTAAAAATATGGTAAATATTGTTCTGCACAAATTACAAGTAAAATCGGGCAGGGATAAAAAGAAAAAGAGTTTAAAAAAAAATTCATTTCCGGTACCGCTTCTCCTGACCCAAATTAGAGCTTTCCCAAAAAAAATAGTAAAAAAATTTAAAAACATCATTCTTGCTTTATGTCTAGCCAAACTGAATATAGATAGGATGAAAAAGCGAAAAAAAGAAAAAAAAATTCGTACGGAGTCAAGTTTCTACCTTATCTTAGCTAGAGCATTCTCAAAATAATACAAAGAAAATATTTAAAAAATTCAAAAAAATAAAAATATCGTTCTGCATAAATTTTATGCCAAATTGGGATAGGACAAAAAGAAAAAGAGATAAAAAAAAATTTTCGTTCTCAGTACCGTTTTTGCCGACCCAAGTTAGAGCTTTCCCAAAAAATTAGTAAAAAAATCCAAAAAATTAAAAAACAACATTCATGCCAAATCGGGCTGGGATAAAAAAGAAAAGGCGATAAAAAAAATTATGTTCCCGGTACTATTTCTCCTGACCTAAGTTAGGGCTTTCAAAACCATCATTTTTGCTTTATTTCTTGCCAAACGCAATCCGGATAGGCCAAAAAAGCAAAAAAAAAAAAAAAAAAAAACATTTTTCGTACCTATTGTTCCTACCTTACCCATGCAAGGGCATTCTCAAAAAATTTCAAAAAAAAAAATATATAAATATCATTCTGCATAAATTACAAGTAAAATCGGGCAGGGACAAAAAGAAAGAGATTAAAAAAAAAAAAAATTCGTTTTCGGTAAAGCTTCACCCAACCCAAGTTTGGGCTTTCACCAAAAAATAGTAAAAAAATTCAAAAAACTAGAAAACATCATTCCTGCATTATGTCTGGCCAAACTGGATCCAGATAGGCCAAAAAAGGCAAAAAAAAAAAAAAAAATTCCATACCAAATACAGTTTCTACCTTATCCAGGCTAAAGCATTCTAAAAGAAATTCAAAAAAAAAAAAAAAAAAATATCCTTCTGCCCAAATTTCATGGCAAATAAGGTTGGGAGAAAAAAAAAATTTCGTTCTCTTTACCGTTTCTTCCGACCCAAGTTAGAGCTTTTCAAACAAAAAGTAAAAAAATTCAAAAAATTCAAAAATATCATTCTTTCTTTATTTCTGGCCAAACCTGAAAGGGATTGACTAAAAAAGTGATAGTATTTTTTTCGTACCAAGTACTGTTTCTACCTTACCCATGTTAGAGCATTCCTCAAAAATTTCAGAAAAAATATTTAAAAAATTCAAAAAAATTAAAAACAACATTCTGCCCAAATTTCGTGCCAAATCTGGCTAAGACAAAAAGAAAAAGAGATAATAAAAAATTTCGTTCCCGGTACCATTTATGCCGACCCAAGTTAGAGCTTTCCCAAAAAAATAGTAAAAAAATTCAAAAAAAATTTTTTAAAAAAATCATTCTTTCTTTAATTCTGTCCTAATCGGATCGGGATAGGCCAAAAAAGTGATAAAATATTTTCGTACCGAGTACAGTTTCTACCTTACCCACACTAGAGCATACTCCAAATATTAAAAAATATATATTACAAAAATTTAAAAAAATTAAAAATATCATTCAGCCCAAATTTCATGCCAAATCGTTCTAGGACAAAAAGAAAAAGCGATAGAAAAAATTAAGTTCCAGGAACCATTTCTCCCGACCTAATTTAGAGGTTTCCCAAAAAAATAGTGAAAATTTTCAAAAAATTAAAAACCATCATTTTTGCTATATTTTTTGCCAAATAGGATCGAGATAGGCCAAAAAAGTGATAAAAAATTTTTCGTACCGAGGACAGTTCTATCTTACCCACGCTAGAGCATACTCCCAAAATTTAAAAAAAAATATATATATATATATATATATATATTACAAAAATTGAAAAAAATAAAAAATATCGTTCTGCCCAAATTTCGTGCCAAATCGGGCCGAGGCAAAAAAAAAAAAAAAAAAAAAAGCGATAAAAAAAATTACGTTCCCGGTACCATTCTCTCGACATAAGTTAGAGCTTGCCCAAAAGAAAAGTAAAAAAATTTAAAAAATTAAAAACCATCATTTTTGCTTTATTTTGGCCAAACCGGAACCGAAGAGGCCAAAAAAGCAAAAAAAAAATATTTTTCGCACTAGAGCATTCTCAAAAAAATTTTTAAAAAAATAATTGAAAAATTCAAAAAAATTATAAATATCGTTCTGCACAAATTACAAGTGAAATCGGGCAGGGACAAAAAGAAAAAGCAATTGGCCAAAAAAGCGATAATATTTTTTTCGTACTGAGTACTATTTCTATACCTTACCTATGCTTTAGCATTCTTCAAAATTTTCAAAAAAAAAATTCAAAAATTCAAAAAAAATTAAAAACATAGTTTTGCCCAAATTTCATGCCAAATCAGGTTGAGCCAAAAAGAAAAAGAGATAAGAAAAAAATTTTGTTCCCGGTACCGTTTATGCCGACTCAAGTTACAACTTTCCCAAAAAAGTAGTAAAAAAATTAAAAAAAAAACATCATTCTTGCTTTAATTCTATCATAATCGGATTCGGACAGGCCGGAAAAGTGATAAAATATTTTCGTACCGAGCACAGTTTCTACCTAACCCACACTAGAGCATTCTCCAAAAATTAAAAAAAAAATATTAAAAAAATTTTAAAAAAATTAAAAAATCATTCTGCCCAAATTTCATACCAAATCATGCTGGGACAAAAAGAAAAAGCGATAAAAAAAATTTTGTTCCCGGTACCATTTCCTCCTAACCTAAGTTAGAACTTTCCCAAAAAAATAGTAAAAAAATTCAAAAAATTAGAAAACATCATTCTTGCATTTTGTCTGGCCAAACTGGATCCAGATAGGCCAAAAAAGGCAAAAAAAAAAAAAAATTTCGTACCCAGTACAGTTTCTACCTTATCCAGGCTAGAGCATTCTAAAAGAAATTCAAAAAAAAAAAAAAAATTATCCTTCTACCCAAATTTCATGCCAAATAAGGTTGGGAGAAAAAAAAAATTTCGTTCTCTTTTTACCGTTTCTTCCAACCCAAGTTAGAGCTTTCCAAACAAAAAGTAAAAAAATTCAAAAAATTCAAAAATATCATTCTTCCTTTATTTCTGGCCAAACCTGACAGGGATTGGCCAAAAAAGTGATAGTATTTTTTTCGTACCAAGTACTGTTTTTACCTTACCCATGTTAGAGCATTCTTCAAAAATTTCAGAAAAAATATTTAAAAAATTCAAAAAAATTAAAAACATCATTCTGCCCAAATTTCGTGCCAAATTGGATTAGGATAGCCCAAAAAAGTAGTAAAAAACTTAAAAAGAATCATTCTTGCTTCAATTCTATCATAATCAGATTAGGATAGGCCGGAAAAGTGATAAAATATTTTCGTACTGAGTACAGTTTCTACCTAACCCACGCTAGAGCATTCTCCAAAAATTAAAAAAAATTTTAAAAAAATTAAAAATATCATTCTATCCAAATTTCATACCAAATCGTGCTGTGACAAAAAGAAAAAGCGGAAAAAAAAAATTATATTCCCGGTACCATTTCCTCCCGACCTAAGTTAGAGCTTTCCCAAAAAAATAGTAAAAAAATTCAAAAAAGTAAAAACCATCATTTTTGCTTTATTTCTTGCCAAACGTGATCCGGATAGGCTAAAAAAGTGAAAAAAAAAAAAAAAACATTTTTCGTACCGAGTATTGTTCCTACCTTACCCATGCTAGAGCATTCTCATAAAATTTCAAAAAAAAATAATAATAATAGAATTCAAAAAAATTATAAATATCATTCTGCAAAAATTACAAGTAAAATCGGGCAGGGACAATAAGAAAAAGCGTTAAAAAAAATTAAGTTCCAGGAACCATTTCTCCCGACCTAATTTAGAGGTTTCCCAAAAAATTAGTGAAAAAATTCAAAAAATTAAAAACCATCATTTTTGCTATATTTCTGGCCAAATCGGATCCAAAAAGGCCAAAAAAGCAAAAAAAATATTTTTCGCACTGAGTATTGTTCCTACCTTACCCATGCTAGAGCATTCTCAAAAAAAAATTTAAAAAAAATAATTCAAAAATTCAAAAAAAATTATAAATATCGTTCTGCACAAATTACAAGTGAAATCGGGCAGAGACAAAAAGCAAAGCGATGGGCCAATAAAGCAATAATATTTTTTTCATACTGAGTACTATTTCTACCCATGCTTGAGCATTCTTCAAAATTTTCAAAAAAAATATTAAAAAATTCCAAAAAACTTAAAAATATCGTTCTGCCCAAATTTCATGCCAAATCAGGTTGAGACAAAACGAAAAAGAGATAAAAAAAATTTCGTTCCCGGTACCGTTTATGCTGACTCAAGTTACAGCTTTCCCAAAAAAGTAGTAAAAAAATTCAAAAAATTAAAATACATCATTCTTGCTTTAATTCTATCATAATCGGATTGGGATAGGCTGGAAAGGTGATAACATATTTTCGTACCGAGTACAGTTTCTACCTAACCAATGCTAGAGCATTCTCCAAAAATTTTAAAAAAATTAAAAATATCATTCTGCCCAAATTTCATACCAAATTGTGCTGGGACAAAAAGAAAAAGCGATAAAAAAAATTATGTTCCCGGTACCATTTCTCCCGACCTAAGTTAGAGCTTTCCCAAAATAATAGTAAAAAAAATTCAAAAATGTAAAAACCATTTTGCTTTATTTCTTGCCAAACCAAAAAAGTGATAAAAAAATTTTCGTACTGAGTACAGTTTCTACCTTACCCACGCTAGAGCATTCTCCCAAAATTAAAAATATATATATATATATATATATATTACAAAAATTAAAAAAAATATATATCGTTTTGCCCAAATTCCATGCCAAATTGGGTCGAGGAAAAAAGAAAAAGCGATAAAAAAAATTACGTTCCCGATACCATTTCTCCCGACCTAATTTAGAGCTTTCCAAAAAAAATAAAAAAAAAAATTCAAAAAATTAAAAACCATCATTTTTGCTTTATTTCTTGCCATCCTAGATCCAAATAGACCAAAAAAGCGAAAAAAAAAAAAAAAATTTCTTACCAAGTATTGTTCCTACCTTACCCATGCTAGAGCATTCTCAAAAAATTTCAAAAATAAATAATTCAAAACTTCAAAAAAATTATAAATGTCGTTCTGCACAATTGACAAGTAAAATCAGGAAAGGACGAAAAGAAATAGAGATTAAAAAAAAATTTCGTTTCCAGTACCGCTTCTCCCGACCCAAATTAGAGCTTTCACAAAAAATAGTAAAAAAATTCAAAAAATTAGAAAACATTATTCTTGCTTTATGTCTAGTGAAACCGGATCTAGATAGGCTTACCGAGTACAGTTTCTACCTTATCCAGGCTAGAGAATTCTAAAAAAAAATAAAAAAAAAATATTAAAAAAATTCAAAATAAAATAAAAAATATCCTTCAACCCAAATTTCATGCCAAATAAGGTTGGGACAAAAAAAAAAAAAATTTCATTCTCTTTGCCGTTTCTCCCGACCCAAGTTAGAGCTTTGAAAAGAAAAAGTAAAAAAAGTAAAAAAATTAAAAAACATTATTCTTCTTTATTTTTGGCCAAACCTGATAGGGATTGGCCAAAAAAGCGATAATATTTTTTCGTACCGAGTATTATTTCTTTACCTTACCCATGGTAGAGAATTCTTCAAAAATTTCAAAAAAAAATATTTAAAAAATTTCAAAAATTAAAAAATATCGTTCTGCCCAAATTTCGTGCCAAATCGAGCTGAGACAAAAAAAAAAATTCGTTCCTGGTACCGTTTATGCCGACCCAAGTTAGAGTTTTCCCAAAAAAGTAGTAAAAAGATTCAAAAAATGATAAAACATTATTCTTGCTTTAATTCTGTCCTAATCGGATCAGGATAGGCCGAAAAATTGATAAAATATTTTCGTACCGAGTACAGTTTCTACCTTACCCACGCTAGAGCATTCTCCAAAAATTCAAAAAAAAAATTCAAAAATTAAAAAAAAATTAAAAATATCATTCTGCCTAAATTTCATACAAAATCGTGCAGGGACAAAAAGAAAAAGCAAGAAAAAAAATTATGTTCTCGGTACCATTTCCCCCGACCTAAGTTAGAGCTTTCCCAAAAAAATAGTAAGAAAATTTTAAAATGTAAAGGAGATCTTCCAATGGACCAATACCATAGTGATATTTTGATCACCATATTCATGCATTTCTCTTTGACAAGCAATTCCGTGCATATGAAGGTTTATTCTTCTTAGATCTTCAAAATTTGCTCGAATTCTTAAGGTTTCAATGGTTCTTCAGTCTTCAAGGTCACATTGGTTCTTTCAACCTTTAAATTTTCTTGTATCCTCAAGATCTCATTCGATTCTAGAACCATTAAAATTGTTGGCGTTTGTATTTTGGATTCTTGGATCACCGACACTTGGATTGCCACTTCTTGAATCATAGACTCTTGAATGGAAACCTCCATTGGTGCATCCAGAATGGGTTCTTGGAAGATCATCATCATCTTCTTTGTTGGTTCTTTTGACTGAACTTCAAGGGCAGCATGTACATGTACATCATCATCCACTTTGACAGAAAAATCAACATCCCGACTTGTAACAACAGTAGTAGATTCTTGGAACTTGATTTGTTCTTCGACTTTCATTGAATAAAGAGATTATAACTCTTCTTCAAACATGTTTTCAAGATCCTCTTGCACTCTTGAAAGTTCTTCCTTCGTGGCCATATTAGATTCAGCCAAGGCCTTCATCTTCTTTGAAATATGCTTGGATTCTTCTATAGCTTTGTTCAACAATTCTTGTATTTTTTTCAAAAGTTTTCTTTCATCACAATTGCTCATCTCAAGATCAACAGTTCTGATACCATTTGTTAGGAACCCGGTGATTCTTAATGGAGATTGATGGGAATTATAGGGGAATGGATGAGGATTGTAGGAAAATTGACTTAATTCAAGTTAGTCACTCTCCTTAGAGAAATAGAGAGATTAAGAAAGAGAGAGAAAAGAATGCACTAATGCACTAACAAATTGGTTTAATCTTTATTCATTTCTTATATTGGATTACAATCACATATTTATAGGAGACTAGCTCTAATCTCATTGGCCCACATGACCTCATCCTATTGGTTTTATTATTCCTCATGTGCATTAATAATTTCAACATGTGCTAAATGTGATTAACATGCCTCATCCTATTGGTTCTATTAATCCTCATGTGCATTAATAATTCCAACATGTGCTAAATGTGATTAACATGTTTAGAATTGTAACTAACTAACTAAATCTTAATACACAAATTATTATCCATATGCATATAGCATTCATAACATTTCCCTCTTGTTGAAAAACACCTCGCCCACGAGGTGTTGTTGTAAAATAGCATCTTCATCAAAGGAGATCTTCTAATAGACCAACACCGTAGTGACATTTTGATCACCATATTCATGCATTTCTCTTTGACAAGCAATCCTGTGCATATGAAGGTTTCTTCTTCGTAGATCTCAAAAATTTGCTCGAATTCTTGAGACTTCAATGGTTCTTCAATCTTCAAGGTCTCATTAGTTCTTTCAACCTTGAAATGTTCTTGTATCCTCAAGACCTCATTCGATTGTGGAACCATTAAAATTGTTGGTGCTTGTATCTTGGATTCTTGGATCACCGACACTTGGATACTTCTTGAATCATAGACCCTTGAATGGAAGCCTCCATTGGTGCATCAAAAATGGGTTCTTGGAAGATCATCATCATCTTCTTTGTTGGTTCTTTCGACTGAACTTCAAGGGCAGCATGTACATGTACATCATCATCCAGTTTGACACAAAAATCAACATCCCGATTTATAACAACAGTAGTATTCTTGGAACTTGATTTGTTCTACGACTTTCATTGAATCAAGAGATTGTAACTCTTCTTCGGACATGTTTTCAAGATTCTCTTGCACTCTTGAAAGTTCTTCCTTCATGGCCATATTATATTCAGCCAAGGCCTTCATCTTCTTTAAAAATATCCTTGGATTCTTCTATAGCTTTGTTCAACAATTCTTGTATTTTTTTCAAAAGTTTTCTTTCATCACAATTGTTCATCTCAAGATCAACGGCTCTGATACTATTTTTTTAGGAAGTAGTCACCCTCCATAGAGAAATAGAGAGATTAAGAGAGAGAGAGAAAGAGATTCACTAAGACATTAACAAATTGGTTTATTTTTCATTCATTTCCCATATTGGATTACAATCATGTATTTATAGAAGACTAGCTCTAATCTCATTGGCCCACATGGCCTTATCCTATTGGTTCTATTATTCCTAATGTGCATTAATAATTTCAACATGTGCTAAATGTGATTAACATGCCTCATCCTATTGGATCTATTAATCCCAATGTGCATTAATAATTCCAACATGTGCTAAATGTGATTAACATGTGCTAAAGAAATAGTAAAAAAATTCAAAAACATTATTCTTGCTTCATTTATGGCCAAATCTTACAGGGATTGGCAAAAAAAGCGATAATATTTTTTTCGTACAAAGTATAGTTTCTACCTTACCTATGCTAAAGCATTCTTCAAAAATTTCAAATAAAATATTTAAAAAATTGAAAAAATATTAAAAATATAGTTTTGCTCAAATTTTCTGCCAAATCGAGCTGAGACAAAAAGAAAAAGAGAAACATCATTCTCGCTTTATGTCTGGCCAATCTGGATCCAGATTGGCTGAAAAAGTTAAAAAAAAAAAAAAAAAAAAAAAAAAAAAAAAAAAAATCGTACCATGTACTGTTTCTACCTTATCCGGGCTAAAGCATTCTTAAAAAAATTCTAAAAAATAAAAAAATATCCATCTGCCCAAATTTCATGCCAAATAGGGTTGGGACAAAAAAAAAGAGAGACAAAAAAAAATTTCGTTCTCTTTACCATTTCTCCCAACCCAAGTTAGAGCTTTCCAAAGAAAAAGTAAAAAAATTCAAAAAATTAAAAATCAACATTGTTGCTTTATTTCTTGCCAAACCTGACAGGGATTTGCCAAAAAAGCGATAATATTTTTTTCATACCGAGTACTGTTTCTACCTTACCCATTCTAGAGCATTCTTCAAAAATTTCAAAAAAATATATTTAAAAAATGAAAAAAAAAATAAAAATATCATTCTGCCCAAATTTTTTGTCAGATTGGGCTTAGACAAAAAGAAAAAGAGATAAAAAAAAAAATTTCATTCTCGATACCGTTTATGCCAACCCAAGTTAGGGCTTTCCCAAAAAAGTAGTTAAAAAATTCAAAAAATTAAAAAACATCATTCTTGCTTTAATTCTAACCTAATTGGACCGGGATAAGCCGGAAAGGTCATAAAATATTTTCGTATCGAGTACAGTTTCTATCTTACCCACGCTAGAGTATTCTCCAAAAATCAAAAAAAATATATTACAAAAATTAAAAAAAAAAAATTAAAAATATCATTCGACCCAAATTTCATGCCAAATCGGGCCGGGGCAAAAGAAAAACTGATAAAAAAAAATTACGTTCCCAGTACCATTTCTCACGACCTAAGTTAGAGATTTCCCAAAAAAATTACGTTCCCGGTACCATCATTTTTGCCTTATTTCTAGCTAAACCGGATTGGGATAGGCCAAAAAAGCGAAAAAAACATTTTTCAGCCCGAATATTTTTCAAAAAACAAAAAATTCAAAAAAATTATAAATATCGTTCTGCACAAATTACAAGTAAAATTGGGCTGAGACAAATAGGATAAGAGATTAAAAAAAAAAAAAAATCGTTTCCGGTACCGCTTCTCCCGACTCAAATTAGAGCTTTCCCAAAAAAATAATAAAAAAATTCAAAAAATTAAAAAATATTACTCTTGCTTTATGTCTGACAAAACTAGATCCAGATAGGCTGAAAAAGCAAAAAAAAAAAAAAAAAAAAATTCGTACCGAGTACAATTTCTACCTTATCCAGGCAAGAGCATTCTC
Source organism: Quercus glauca (assembly GCA_023736055.1). Lineage (NCBI taxonomy): Eukaryota > Viridiplantae > Streptophyta > Magnoliopsida > Fagales > Fagaceae > Quercus > Quercus glauca. The sequence continues at coordinate 11,432,026 of CM043315.1, read as the reverse complement.
AAAAAAATTCAAAGAAAATATTAAAAAAATTCAAAAAAATAAAAAATATCGTTCTGCCCAAATTTTATGCCAAATCGGGTTGGGACAAAAAGAAAAAGAGATAAAAAAAAATTTTTGGTTCTCGGTACCGTTGCTCCCGACCCAATTTAGAGCTTTCCAAAGAAAAAAGTGAAAAAATTCAAAAAATTTAAAAATATCATTCTTGCTTTATTTCTAGTCAAACCTGACAGGGATTGGCCAAAAAAGTGATAATATTTTTTTCGTACCGAGTACAGTTTATACCTTACTCATAGCATTCTCCAAAAATTTCAAAAAAAATATTTAAAAAAATTAAAAATATCATTCTACCTAAATTTCGTACCAAATCGGGCTGAGACAAAAAGAAAAAGAGATAAAAATTTTTTTTTTTTTTTGTTCTCAGCACCGTTTATGCCAACACAAGTTAAAGCTTTCCCGAAAAAGTAGTAAAAAAATTCAAAAAATTAAAAAACATCATTCTTGCTTTTAATTCTGTCATAACCAGATCGAGATACATCAAAAAAGTGATAACATTTTTTTATACTGAGTACAGTTTCTACCTTACCAACGCTAGAGCATTCTCCAAAAATTAAAAAAAAAATATTACAGAAATTAAAAAAAAATTTAAAAATATCGTCCTGCCTAAATTTCATGCAAAATCGGGCTGGGACAAAACGAAAAAGCAATAAAAAAAATTACGTTCCCGGTACCATTTTCTCCCGACCAAAGTTATAGCTTTCCCAAAAAAATCGTAAAAAAATTCAAAAATTAAAAACCATCACTTTTGCTTTATTTCTTGCCAAACCAGATCAGGATAGGGCAAAAAAGTGATAAAAAAATTTTCGTACCGTGTACAGTTTCTACCTTACTCACGCTACAGCATTTTCGCAAAATTAAAAAATATATATATTACAAAAATAAAAAAATAATAAAAAATTTCGTTTTAATTTCATGCCAAACCGGACTGGGATAGTCCGAAAAAGAGGTAAAAAAATTTTTGTACTGAGTACAGTTTCTTTCTTACCCATGCTAGAGCATTCTTCAAAAATTTCAAATAAAATATTAAAAAAATTGAAAAAAAATTAAAAACATCATTCTGCTCAAATTTCCTGTCAAATCGGGCTGAGACAAAAGGAAAAAGCCAAGTTAGAGTTTTCCCAAAAAAATTCAAAAAATTAAAAAATATCATTCTTGCTTTAACTTTGTCCTAATCGGACTGGGATAAGCCGAAAAAGTGATAAAATATTTTCGTACTGAGTACAGTTTCTATATTACCCACACTAGCGCATTCTCCAAAAATTAAAAAATATATATATATATATATATTACAAAAATTTTTTAAAAAAATTAAAAATATCATTCTGCCCAAATTTAAGGCCAAATCGTGCTGGGACAAAAAGAAAAAGGGATGAAAAAAATTACGTTCCGGTACCATTTCTCCCGAACTAAGTTAGATCTTTCCCAAAAAAATTGTAAAAAAATTCAAAAAATTAAAAACCATCACTTTTGCTTTATTTCTTGCCAAACCAGATGGTAGGCCAAAAAAGTGATAAAAAAAATTTCGTACAGTGTACAGTTTCTACCTTACCCACGCTACAGCATTTTCCCAAAATTAAAAAATATATATATTACAAAGATAAAAAAAAATAAAAAAATATCGTTTTACCCAAATTTCATGCCAAACCAGACCGGGATAGGCTGAAAAAGAGATAAAAATTTTTTTGTACCGAGTACAGTTTCTACCTTACCCATGCTAAAGCATTCTCAAAAAAAAATTCAAAAAAAAATTAATAAAATTCAAAAAAATAAGAAACATCGTTCTACCCAAATTTTATGCCAAATCGGGCTGGAGCAAAAAGAAAAACAAATAAAGCAAATTTTCGTTCCCTGTTTCGTTTATGCCGACCCAAGTTAGAGTTTTTCCATAAAAGTAGTAAAAAAATTCAAAAAAATTAAAACTCGTCTTTCTTGCTTTATTTTGGGCCAAACCAGATTGAGATAGGCCGAAAAAGTGATAAAATTCTTTTCGTACCGAGCACAGTTTCTACTTGACCCATGGAGCTTTCTCCCAAAATTTCATAAAAGATATTCAAAAAAATTGAAAACAGTTAAAAATATTGTTCTGCCCAAATTTATGCGAAATTGGGCTGGGACAAAAACAAAAAGAGATAAAAAAAAAAGTTTTGGTTCCCAATATTGTTTCCCCCGACCCATGTTAGAGCTTTCCCAAAAAAATAGTAAAAAATTTCAAAAAATTAAAAAACATCATTCTTACTTTATTTCTGGCCAAACCGGATCAGGATAGGCAAAATGTTAAAAAAATTCAAAAATATTAAAAATATCATTCTTCCCAAATTTCATGCCAATGCGAGCTGGGATAAAAAGAGAAAGAGATAAAAAAAATTTCGTTCTCGGTACTGTTTCACTCGAACGAAGTTAGAGATTTCACAAAAAAAATAGTAAAAAAATTCGAAAAATTAAAAAACATAAATCTTGCTTTATTTCTAGCAAAACCGGATCCAAATAGGCCTAAAAAGCGAAAAAAAAAAAAAAAAAAAATTTCATACCAAGTACTGTTTCTAACTTACCCACGCGAAAAAAAAATTTCTAAATTCCAAAAAAAATATTAAAAAGTGATAGGCCGAAAAAAATTCATACCGAGTACTGTTTCTACCTTCCCAAAAAAAGTCATTTCTGCTTTATTTCTGGCCAAACCAGATCAGGGTAGGCCAAAAAAGTGTTAAAATTCTTTTCGTACCGAGCACTATTTCTTCTTGACCCATGGAGCGTTCTCCAAAAATTTCATAAAAAATATTTAAGAAATTGAAAAAAGTTAAAAAAATTGTTCTGCCCAAATTTATGCGAAATTGGGCTAGGACAAAAAGAAAAAAGCGATAAAAAAAAAAATTACATTCCTGATACCGTTTCTCCCAACCCAAGTTAAAACTTTCCCAAAAAAATAGAAAAAAATTAAAAAACATTCTTGCTTTATTTCTGCCAAACCTGAATCGGGATAGGCCGAAAAAGTGATAAAAATTGTTCTGCCCAAATTTCATGCCAAATTGGGCTGGGACAAAAGAAAAAGATTAAAAAAAAAAATTGCGTTCCCAGTTCCATTTCTCTTGGCCCAAGTTAGAGCTTTCCCAAAAAAATAGTAAAAAAATTCAAAAAATTAAAAAAAAAATCAATCTTGCATTATTTCTAGCCAAACCGGATCCAGATAGGCCGAAAATGAGGAAAAAAAAATTTCATACCGAATCCTGTTTCTACCTTCTCCGAACTAGATCATTCTAAAAAAAATTTTAAAAAATATTAAGAAAATTGAAAAAAAAAAAAAATATATCATTCTACCCAAAGTTCATGTTGAATTGGGCTAGGACAAAAAGAAAAAGAGAAAAAAAAAAATTTCATTCCCAGTATTGTTTCTCCCGACCCAAGTTAGAGCTTTCCCAAAAAAACAGTAAAAAAATTCAAAAAATTAAAAAATATCAATCTTGCATTATTTCTGGCCAAACCAGATTTAGCTAGGCTGAACAAGCGAGAAAATTTTTTTCGTACCTGTAAGTTCCAAATTTGGTAGGCCAAGCCCAAACTTTGCGGATTGTGAGCCCAATGAACCCAGAACAATAAATTTGTAGAGAGTGAGTGAAAAAACTGGGCCGGTTATGGATTTAGCAACGATTCACTTATGCCAATAAGAATAACTTAAAGTAAAAAATGATTGTAGAATGCATGATACTCAAATCCGAAGAGGCTTAATATTCATGGAAAGGTAGATACAAATATCTCTCCTTTTTTCTCTCTATTTTTCCCCCTCCTTCTTTGGAGGCCTATTCCACTTATATATCCTTCTTCTTCTTCATATTCACTGTACACTTGTGCTTCATCCAAGCATCTACTTGAGTACATGTCACTTCAAACGTCTGCTTTAGTCTGCTGTGAGTGGTAGTAGTTGAGGTTGCACTGTTTAGGGGTCTTCTCCACATAAATGCGGCCTGGAAAGTTGCTGCAGTGTATTAAATGCGGTGATAGCAGTTTTTCCTTTTAGATATTTATCTGTTCTCATCATCTCTTGGCATGCCTAGAACTTGCCCTTATCGTGGAGTGAGCTGGGAAGGACGCTCAGGCTTTCAGTATAGTTACTTGATCAAGTCTTTTTATGATCCGATGAGAGGGACCTCTTCGGACCAATATGATTGTCTTCAGACATGCCATATCATTCATTTCCAGGTGCATTTCCCCTATACGGACTCATTTCTAATTCCTTTCACCTCTTCGGACACATAGTGATACTCAAATTGGGCCTAGGGCCCAATATGTAGCGCTGGGCTCTCACACCCACAATAGGCTCTCAATATTTTAATTTTTCCCTCACATCCGAGGAGAAAAAATGGGATTTTGATTTACTGCGAAATAAAAGGTTTAAATCCCTAAACCTCTGAATCCGCGTGTATGTGCATAGATTTAGGCGCGTCATCGTTGCAGCGTTTCCGAGGCGTCATTAATTGCTTCAGGCGGCGTCTTGTCTCTGGCATCCAACGGTGGGCTATTGATCCAACGGGCGTGATTTTTTTCTCCAAATTTGGGCGGGATAAATCCCACCATTTCATCTGTCCATATATAAAGCCCCAAAGGGGGTTATTTTTTCCTTTACCTTACAAACTCTCAGCGAACTCAAGCACTCACGCCCACGAAACTTTTCCAGTTATCAACTCACATTTTCCCCAGAATCTGTGATAACCTCTCAATCAGTTTGAAGATCATCGTACGATTCAGCCTTGCGTAAGTTCTCCTTCATTCGAGTGTTCCACCTTCTCTTCGGCCTTCGAGTAGTCGTTCCTCTCTCTCCGCGTTGATTGAAATCGGTAGATTTCAATGTTTAGTGGATAGTCCTGCCCAGATGGAGGAATTTAGGGCTACGTATCGCATACCACATGATGTGGGCTTGAGATACTGTTCTCTAGAACATTTGTTAACAGATCGAGAAGTGGGTGAAGTTATAATCCCCATCATCGCTTTCCTAGAAGGAGGAATGACCATTCCCATGAGTCCTGTTATCAGAGGCTATCTCCTAAACCATAGGCTTAGCCCTGATCAATGTGCGCCTAATATGTTTAGGATTTTAGGAGCAGTTGATGATTTGAATCATCATCTAGGACTGGGACTCACCTGGCTTGATGTGGTACACATGTATGAGTGTCGTACCAAAAAAGGGTCGGGGTACTATCTTAAATCCCGATCCGATATTGTTAGGCTCATGGAGTCTTCCCAAATCAAACAAAGGGATGAAAGACGATTATCTGATCGTCTCGAGCGCGTGGCATGACGGACTTCATTACCCAACCCAACTAGGGGAGCCAGGTGGGACATTCCAGATTTAGGTTTCCTACCAATAGATTCAGGATTTTCGCTTTTTGTTAATTTGGTCTTTTTTTTTTTTTTTTTTTTTGTATTATGATTTTCAAGCTTTCTGACTAAGTCCCATTATGATGCTAACAGATAGAAGACACGTTGCCCCTCTGCTCAGCCTTACAAACTTCGCAGCACTAAATTACATCCTCCGATCACAAATTTTCATAAGTGAAGACGGGCAGCTACGGGCCGCGCACCTTATCATTGGTTATACGTCGAGATCAAAGGATTTTCAGCCGATCGGTAACGCGATAACACAGGGAGATTACCGCATCAACCGTATTGACGTAGCTCGGAAAGACTTTCTTGCGCCGTTCGATCTTACCCCCGTGCCACACCCAAACCCACAGGGTGTACCTTTGCTTGTCCAACCTATTCGGCAAGCTCCTCCAGCACCAGTAGCGGCAGGTGAGAGAGTCGCTTCTTCGTCCGCTTTACTCGACGAACAAATTGACCAGTTCAATTTCGAAGGAGAAGCTTCGGAAGGGGTTCGGGTTTTAGACGCCGAAGAAGGGATTGACAGGCATTCCAGTGCTCTCCCAGAAACGATAACTGTTCCAGACGATTCTTCTGAGGAAGAAGATATGGAGAGCCTGAAGGATTTGATGAAGAACAGGAGCAAAAAATCTGGGGCCAAAGAGACTGGCACGTCTCAGCCACCGGTTGCTCCTCCTCCACCGCCTCCTAAGGTGCCTTTGGATCTCGGACTGAAGGTATTGCCAGATTTAAAGAAGAAGAAGCCTTAGACTGAAACTGAGGAGAAGGAGGTGGCGCCTTCGAAGGGACCCAAGTAACAGAAGGTTGTCCATGACACGCGGAGCAAAAGGGTTTCGTCTACTGAGAGTCGCGATGAGGCTCATGTAACAGACGTGCGCTGAGGAGCTCGCACTTGGTCCCCCAAGCTGGTGTTGGACGGTGCCCCCATTCCTTGGGATGCTTCCCTCAGAAGCTTTGCAGGGGGAAGGTCTCATTGTCGAGGCCCTGGAACAACCGCTGCTACTCCCCTAGGATATGGAGGCGTACAGGCGTTGTAACCAGTGCGAGCTCTTTTCAACCATTAAAAGGGATTTGGCTATGGTAAGTAAATGGTTCTGATCCCTTACCTTTTAGACGTTAGTCTTTTCTTTTAGCCTTTCTCCCTTACTTTATACTGAAGTTTTAAACTGTTATGCAGGTCACTCAGCAAGTGTTCGTGGTTGAAGAGTGGAACAAGAAGAATCATCTTGATACTCAGGCGGCGATCTGCTCTAGAGATGAGGCAGAGAAATCCCTGGGTAAGGTAAAGGAAGACTGTACCCAGCTGTCCGACAAACTAAAGGAAGTGACCAAGGAGAGGAACAGTCTGGAGGCGGGCCTGAAGGGTGCCGAGAGGTAGGCCGAAGACCAGCGCCAGAAATTGTACACGACTGAAATTAACTTGGCAACAGAAAAAGAGCTGGTGAAAGGTCTTCGGGCTGACCTCGAGAAGGCCAAGGAGTCTGCTAAGTCGGCAGAAAATAGAGCTCAATTGGCCAAAGAGGCACTCGAGGCTGAGAAGAAAGCGGCCTATACATTGAGGGTAACAGAGATCCAGGCTAGGCTAACAGAGGAGTTTGCGCAAGTCTGCAGGGAGTACTGTGATATTATATGGGACAAAGGCCTTGATGCGGCTGGAGTCCCCCCAGAATCTGCCTTACGGCAGCCTGGAAGTGTTTACTACCACCCAGACATCTATGTCCTGCCAGAAACCTCGGATCCTCCAGCTGCTAACCAGAACCTTCCAGACCCTACGGAGGCAACCCAGGCATCTGTCCAAACTGGCGGCGTGGGAAATCCGTCTGAGAATGTGCAAGGGTCAGATGCTACAGCTCAGCCTGGCCAGACTTCTAACCCATTGCCTCAAAAGAAGGCCTAGACGTTTAGGAGTTTTATTTTTATCTTATTATTATTATTATTATTATTTTTTTTTTTACTTGTAATAGCTAGCCCCCCCCCCCCCCCCCTTTTTTGTTTCGTGACTGTAAGTTATTCCTTTTGATCAATGAAATGGTTTCCTTTTTACCTTTAATGCCATCACAGTACATATCATGATGCATCATTACTGCAAATAACAGTAGCTTAAAAAACGAGAATCACTTAATAACATGATTTTGACTTAAGCATGGCCAAAAAGGCATTGCAATATAAAACACTTGAGTTAGCGAAAGTAACTTGGTCCGGGGACTATGAACATATTTGAATTCAAGTTCAAACACTTGAACTTAATAAAATGAGTCTCACTTAAGTTTAAGAATTTATAAGAATTATAAATGAGTATTAACTAACCCAAATCGTCTGGTTCGAGGATTACAAGTATGATGGAATTTAAGTTTAAACACTTAGGAGAATTGTAAACAAGTGTTAACTAACCCAAATCATCTGGTCCAAGGACTACAGGTATGATTGAATTTAAATTTAAACACTTAGGAGAATTGTAAACGAATGTTAACTAACCCAAATCATCTAGTCCGAGGACTACAGGCATGATTGAATTTAAGTTTAAACACTTAGAAAAATTGTAAACGAGTGTTAACTAACCCAAATCATCTGATCCAATGACTACAGGCATGATTGAATTTAAATTTAAACACTTAGGAGAATTGTAAACGAGTGTTAACTAACTCAAATCATCTGATTCGAGGACTACGGATATGATTGAATTTAAGTTTAAACACTTAGGAGAATTGTAAACGAGTGTTAACTAACCCAAATCATCTGGTTCGAGGACTACAGGTATGATTGAATTTAAGTTTAAACACTTATAAGAGCTGTTAGAACAACAAAGTGGCATATTAACTGAAGAAAAGACTCATTTAATAACAATACCTTTTGAGATTATTTACATTCCAAGGCTGTGGTATTACATGACTATCTAGATCTTCTAGAAAATACGCCCTAATACCAGCTCTAGAGGTAATACTGTTAGAATTAATGCCCTTAAATCCTATTGTATGATGCTATGTATGACATTATGTATAACTTAATGTTGCGATTAACAAAATTGTTTTATTATTATCTGAAATAATGGTAACAAGAATATTTGGACATTATCATATAGTCCATGAGATGCATAGTATGTGATTTATGTGATTTAGTCACAGAAGATATAAGTCACAAGTTCTTTGTAAATTCAGAATTTTAGTTCGTAGTCGGTGATGAAATTGGGCATTTCATCTGCGAAGACTATAACATATTAACTAAGATAATTTGTCTTGATCATGGAAGTGGTGACTTCTAGTCGATATGTTGATATGTTTTAAGAGTTAAGACATATTGAACTGGACCGCTATGAGATTTATTATTCTCCTAACGACTGTCAATTGAATAATAAATCTCACGACTTATATTTGCATGAACTCTTAATCCTGAGAGAATAATGGACCTAATCATGAAATGTAGGTTGCTTTGATATATCAGGAGTGAGATCTAAAGTAACGGTCAAAACCTCAGTATGTTGGACAGCCACATTTAGTGTTAATGGAACACATATTTTCAAGATGGAATTCATAGTCTCTTAATAGAGATATAAAATATTCCCTTGAGATAAATTTAATGGGTTTGGTTATTCAGAGAGTTAGGCCTAACCACTTTGGTAAGAAATTACTAAAGTATATATTTATGGAATTGGATTTCATAAATATATGATGAATAACTTAAAAGGATTAAACCGGGTACTCAAGGATTAAAATGTAGTAATCTACAAAGTGGCAGTCTACATTCATGACATTGTGTTACTATAAATATTTTATGAAGGGGTTGCATGTTTAATAAAGTCTTGGGATATAATTTATTAATAAGGCCTAGAGTGCAATTATATTTATATAGTGGTATTAAATATAATTAATGGTAACTTTGGACTTGTCAAGAGTTGACAGAAAAGCCCAAGGCCCATTGGAGCTAGTGTCTTATTGGTCCCTTTTGGTCCCACTCCAAACCACACACTAAAGCCCAATTGGAAAGGCCCAATAGGTTAGCCCAATTAGATAATCCGTTAGTTATAAAAGGGAGAGACATACAGAATTTTTTATAAGAAAAAAGAGAGACACCATTGTGAAATGGTGTGTATGTGTGAGTGACGCCACTCGTTATTCTCCCTTAGAAACTGATTGAGAGACCACACTTCTCGGGCGTAAAGTGGAATTGGAGTGAAGATTAAAAGTGTTCCCAAGTACTTCTAATCTTTTGTTTTGAATTTCACTACTTCAAGGTACGCAATCTTATTCTTAAATTCTGAAATTTACATAATGCAAGTTATCAATCATGAATGAAATAGATCCATATTTGTTGCTTCCGTTGTGTATTTTGTATGAGATACAAAACTAGATTTAACCAACAAATACGATATGGTCCTTTCCAGTTTAGTCCTAGCTTTTCCCAAGCCGAGTTCTTCGCAGTGCCTACTACTTTCCTTAGCACCAAATCGCCAGGTCCTAAGGGCCTCAGCTTCACATTGGCATCGTAGCCTTACTTGAACTTTTGTTGATAATGTGCCAGTTGGACCATTGCACTTTCCCTCCTTTCCTCAATCAGGTCTAGACTCTTCTCTAGTTGTTCATTGTTGCCGGTTGGACTGAACGAACTAGTTCTTAAAGTTGGGAACCCAGTCTCCAAGGGTATGATAGCTTCAGCCCCATAGGTCATTGAAAAGGGGGTTTCACCTATAGACCTACGAGGCGTGGTTTTGTATGCCCAAAGTACGTGTGGTAATTCCTCCACCCATCTGCCCTTAGCATCGTCTAGCCTTTTCTTCAGTCCATTGACTATGACTTTGTTAACGACCTTTGCCTGCCAATTTTCCTGAGGATAAGCAGGAGTGGAGTATCTGTTCGTGATTTCCAATTCGCTACAATAGCTCGTGAATGCTTTGCTATCAAATTGAGGACCATTGTCCGAGATGAGGGTATGAGGGATCCCAAACCGAGTAACAATGTTTTTCCAGATAAATTTCTTTACATCTACATCCCTGATGTTTGTTAGAGGTTCAGCCTTGACCCATTTGGTGAAGTAGTCTGTGCCGACCAGGAGGTACTTCTTATTCCCTGCGGTCTTAGGGAATGGACCCACGATATCCAATCCCCATTGAGCGAAAGGCCATGGGCTAGATAGTGGGTTAAGGGTTCCACCAGGTTGGTGTATGTTCGGCGCGAACCGTTGGCATTGGTCGCACTTCTTAACATACTCATAAGCCTCCTTTTGCATATTCGGCCACCAGTAACCTTGAGTAATTGCTCGGTGAGTTATGGATCTACCCCCAGTATGACTCCCACAGATCCCTTCATGCAACTCTTCTAGTAGTAACTCAGCCGCCTCAGGATGCACGCACAATAAATATGGTCATGAATAGGAGCGTTTGTACAGTTTCTGGCTTTCGGATAGCCAAAATCTTGTTACCTTCCTACGAACTTTGTCAGCTTCCCCTTTCTCATCAGGCAAGATATCGTCTTTCAAGAATTTAATTATTAGATCCATCCAGCTGAGTTCGGTCCTAACTTGATGAACTTGGACCATCTCCTTCGCCTCCGTAGGTCAATGCAGATCCTCAATAAGGATAACCCTTGGCAATTCTTGCGCCGAGGAGGTAGCGAGAGTGGCCAAAGAATCAGCATGAGTATTGCCACTTCTGGGGATGTGCAGCAGATTGAAATATTCAAATTCTGACTGCAGGGACTTAATTCGGCTCAAGTACCCCTGCATCCTTTCATCTTTCGCCTCAAACTCACCTTGCATTTGACTAACAACTAATCTTGAGTCAGAGAACACTTCAACTGACTTTCCTCCCATTCTTCGTACCATAGTCATTTCCATCAGTAGAGCTTCATACTCAGCCTTGTTATTCGTTGCTGAGAAGCCCAACCTTAACGCCTTTTCGATGGTGATTCTCTCAGGGGATATCAGTACTAACCCCACTCCGGAACCCCTCTGATTTGATGCACCATCCACGTAAACTTCCTAGGGCAAGGGGCCCTGTTGGGAAATCATACCAACCGATTTTCCATCTATGTCGGACGTTGGCGTTACTTCCTCTAACTGGGGCTCCGTGAACTCAGCCACCAAATCTGTGAGGACCTGGCCCTTGACTAATGTGCGAGGCATGTATTTGATATCAAAAGCCCCTAAGATCGTGCCCCACTTAGCAATTCTTCCAATATAGTCGGCGCTTCAGAGTACAGTTTTGACTAGGAGCTGGGTGAGGACAATAACTACTTGGGCTTGGAAGTAGTAAGGCAGTTTCCGTGTACCAAGCACCACAGCCAGAATAGCCTTTTCTAATGGCAAATATCGGATCTCGGCTTCATGCAGCGATTTACTTACATAATAAACTGGCCTTTGCATGCCACAATCTGTTCGTATTAACACCAAGCTTACTGCATTAGGAGCGACAACAATGTAAGCAAACAAGACTTCATTTAGCTTAGGGCTGGACATGATTGGAGGGCGAGCCAGGTAGTCCTTGAGTTGCTGGAAAGCCACAGCACACTCTTCAGTCCACTCAAATCCGTTCCACTTGTTGATCAACGAGAAGAAAGGCCTGCACCTATCTGCTGATTGGGAGATGAACCTGTTCAAGGCGGCTGTCATCCCAGTCAGTTTCTAGATTTCTTTAGGGTTCCGAGGAGTTTGTAGGTCGCTAATAGCTTTTATCTGATCGGGGTTAACTTCAACTCCTCTGTAAGTCACCATGTATCCCAGAAACTTGCCTGACCCTACCCCAAACAAACACTTGGATGCGTTTAAATGCAATTTGTGCTCCCTGAGGATTCTAAAAATTTCCCTGAGATCCCCAATGTGCCCAGTTATGATCTTACTTTTCACCACCATGTCATCGATATAAGCTTCCATATTTTTGCCCAACTGTGGTTCAAACATTCTAGTCATCATCCTCTGGTAAGTGGCTTCTGCATTCTTCAGACCGAATGGCATCACCTTGTAGTGGTAGTTCCCAGCAGGGGTGACGAATGTTGTCTTTTCTTGATCATCCACAGCCAATGGTATTTGATGGTACCCTCGAAAAGCGTCCAGGAAGCTCATCTGAGGATGGCCAACAGTAGCATCAACAAGTTGATTGATCTTCGGCATTGGAAATAGATCCTTCGGACAAGGTCGGTTCAGGTTTGTGAAATCCACACATACTCGCCATTTTTCGCTCTTCTTTTTCACCACTACTGTGTTAGCCAACCACTTAGGATAAAAAATTTCCTTAATCGCTCCAGCCCGTTTGAGTTTTACCACCTCTTCCCTGACAGCATGTGCATGCTCTCTCGATGGACGTCGGAACGGTTGTTGTTTAGGAGTGATGGCTGGGTTAACATTCAGGTGATGGCAAATAAACTCTAGGTTTACTCCTGGGGCCTCTGTGGAGTCCCACACATATACAGCAATGTTGGTTCTGAGAAATCCTATCAGTTCATCCTTCTCTTGAGGTGGGAGCATAGATCCGACTTGAAAGAACTTCCCTGGATCATCATCGATGACTATCTTAGTCAGGCTTTCACACTTAGCCCCCTCAGCTGGGGTTTCGGCGTCTAGCACCGAGGATTTTAATTGCTATAAGTCCACCTCGCTAGGGGTCGAGGGCTTAGCTTCAGGCCTATGCTGGATCGTTGCTATCAGACATTGTCTGGCCGTAGATTAATCTCCTAAGATCTCCCTGACCTGTCCCTCGGACGGATATTTAATCTTCTGATGAAGAGTGGAGGATACAACCCTCAATGTATGGAGCCAAGGCCTGGCTACAATCGCGGTGTAAGGGGAATAAGTGTTTACCACTATGAAATCAACCTCCACGATTTCAGAGTCAGTCTGCACAGGTAGCCTGATCTGGCCTCTTGGTATGACTACATTCTCATCGAAACTTACTAAGGGGGAACTATAGGGCGTTAGGTCTTCGGGCGTCAAGTTCAGCCCCTTATAAAAGGTCTGGGTACATTATTTCCGTGCTGCTGCCCTGATCCACCATCACTTTCTTCACGTCGTACTTCCCTATCCTAAGGGTGATTACCAAAGTATCATCATGAGGCTGGATGGTTTCGATCTTGTCTGCGTCCGAGAATCCCAACACAGGATGAATCTCCAACTTAGCCCTCTTCAGCTCCCTGTAGACACTTTCCGAAGGCAGCCGAGCAACTGATAGTACTCTTGATGGACGGGATCCTGTCCTCCCTGACGCAGCAAAGATGACGGGATCCTGTCCTCCCTCCGAGATCCTGCGCTTGCATGGTTACCCTGACTAGATGTACGATGTAACAGTTGTTTTAACTTGCCCTCGCTGACGACCTGGTCCAGATGGTCCCACAGACTCCTACAATCCTCCGTAGTATGTCTGTGGTCTTGGTGGTATTGGCAGTAGAGGTTGTGGTTGTGCCTTTCAAGGTTTCCCACCATCTTGTTCGGCCTTTTGAAGAAAGGCTCATTCTTGATCTTCTCTAGGACTTGATGAACTGGCTCTCGGAATACGGCATTGACTATTTGAAGGTTCGCCGAGTTTTGCTGTCCGACCCAGTCTCTTCGTGACCTGTTATGACCTTGCTGATCCGACCTGAAATCCCTCCTATCCTAAGAGATAACCTTATCTTCTCCTCTGCCCTGTTGCTGGTCTTCCTCGACCCTTTTATACTTATCAATCCTGTCCATCAGCTGGCACACACTGGTAACAGATTTGCATGTTAGAGACGTCCTTAAGCCGTATTCAGTGGGGAGGTTGAGTTTAAAGGAGCTGATAGCCACCAGGTCGTAATTTTTTTCCATCTCGTTCCGTTTATGCCGACCCAAGTTAGAGTTTTTCCCAAAAAAGTAGTAAAAAAATTCAAAAAATTAAAAAACATCATTCTTGCATTATTTCTAGCCAAATCGGATCGGGATAGGTCGAAAAAGTGAAAAAATACTTTTCGTACCAAGCATAGTTTCTACTTGACCCATGGAGATTTCTCCAAAAATTTCATAAAAGATATTAAAAAAATTGAAAAAACTTAAAAATATTGTTCAACACAAATTTACGCGAAATTGGGCTGGGACCAAAAGAAAAAGAGAAAAAAAAAAAAAATTCGTTCCCGATACCGTATCCCCCGACCCACGTTAGAGCTTTCCCAAAAAAATAGTAAAAAATTTCAAAAAATTAAAAAACATCATTCTTGCTTTATTTCTGGCCAAACTGGATCCAGATAGGCCGAAAAAGTGAAAAAAAAAAAAAAAAAAAAAATTCATACTGAATACTGTTTCTACCTTCTTCGAGCTAGAGCATTCTTAAAAAAATTTTAAAAAATATTAAGAAAATTCAAAAAAATAAAAAATATCATTCTGCCCAAATTTCAGGTCGAATTGGGCTGGGACAAAGAGAAAAAGAAAAAAAAAAATTTCATTCCTAGTACCGTTTCTCCCGACTCAAGTTAGAGCTTTCCCAAAAAAACAGTAAAATAATTCAAAAAATTAAAAAAAAAAATCAATCTTGCATTATTTCTGGCCAAACCAGATTCAGAGATAGGCTGAACAATCGAGAAAAAAATTTTTCACACCGAGTGCTATTTCTACCTTACCCACGCAAAAGCATACTCCAAAAATTTCAAAAAAAAATATTAAAAAATTCAAAAAAATTAAAAATACCATTCTTCCCAATTTAACGCCAAAGCTGGCTGGGACAAAAAGAAAAAGCAACAAAAAAATATAACATTCCTGGTACCGTTTCTCCCGACCTAAGTTAGAGCCTTCCCAAAAAAATAGTAAAAAATTTCAAAAAATTAAAAAAGATCATTCTTGCATTATTTCTGGCCAACCCGGACTGGGATAGGCCGAAAAAGTGAAATAAAATTCAAAAATATAAAAAATATTTTTCTGTCCAAATTTCATGCCTAAATGGGCTGGGACAAATAGATTTATAGATTAAAAAAAAAAAATCTTTATCATTCTTTCTTTATTTTTGGCCAACACAGACTGGGATAGGCAAAAAAAAAGTAAAAAATATCTAAAAATTAAAAAAAATATCGTTCTTTCTTTATTTCTGGCCAACCTAGACCGGGATAGGCTGAAAAAGTGATAAAATTTTTTTCGTACCATGTACAGTTTCTAACTTACCCATGCTCATTCTCTGAATATTTCAAAAAAAAAAAAAATACTAAGAAAATTAAAAATATTGTTCTGCCCAAATTTCATGCCAAACTTGAAATTTATCTCTGGCCAAACTTGACAGTGATTGGCCGAAATAGCGATAATATTTTTTTCGTATCGAGTATAGTTTTTACCTTACCTTTGCTAGGGCATTCTCCAAAAATTCAAGAAAAATATTAAAAAAATTTAAAAAAAAATAAAAAATATTGTTCTGCCCAAACTTCAAGCGAAATTGGGTTGGGACAAAAAGAAAAAGAGATAAAAAAAATTTTCGTTCCCAATACCGTTTCTCCCGACTCAAGTTAGAGCTTTCCAAAAAAAAATAGAAAAAAAAATTCAAAATATTAAGAAACATCAATCTTGCATTATTTCTGGCCAAACCAGATCCAGATAGACTGAAAAAGTGAAAAAAAAAAAAAAAAATTTCATACCAAGTACTGTTTCTACCTATTTCATGCAAAAGCATTCTCCAAAAATTTGAAAAAAAATATTTAAAAAATTAAAAAAAAATTGAATATATCGTTCTTCCCAAATGTCATGCCAAAGCAGGTTGGGATAAAAAGAAAAAGAGATAAAAAAAAATTTTCATTCCCAAAAAAAAATTCTTTATCATTTTTTCTTTATTTCTGGCAACCCAGACCAGGATAGGCAAAAAAAAAAAGTAAAAAATTTCTAAAAATTAAAAAAAAAATGTCATTCTTTCTTTATTTCTGGCCAACCCAGACTGGGATAGGCCGAAAAAGTGATAAAAAATTTTTCGTACCATGCACAGTTTCTACCTTACCTATGCTAGAGCATTCTCCGAAAATTTCAAAAAAAAAAATTAAAAAAATTAAAAATACTGTTCTACCCAAATTTCATGCCAAATTGGGCTGGGACAAAAAGAAAAAGAGATAAAAAAAAATTTCATTGTCGGTACCGTTTTTCCCGACCCAAGTTAGAACTTTCTCAAGAAAAAGTAAAAAAATTCAAAAAATTAAAAAACATCATTCTTCATTTATATCTGGCCAAACCTGACAGTGATTGGCCGAAATAGCGATAATATTTTTTTCGTACCGAGTACAGTTTCAAGAAAAATATTTAAAAAAAAATCAAAAATATTGTTCTGCCCAAATTTCATGCGAAATTGGGTTGGGACAAAAAGAAAAAGAGATAAAAAAAATTTTCGTTCCCGATACCGTTTCTCCTGACCCAAGTTAGAGCTTTCCCAAAAGAATATTAAAAAATTAAAACACATCATTCTTGCTTTATTTCGGGCCAAACCGGACTAGGATAGGCCGAAAAAGGGATAAAAATTTTTTCGTACCGAGTACAATTTCTACCTTACTCATACTAGAGCATTCTCCAAAAAAATTCAAAAAAATATATATTAATAAAATTCAAAAAAATAAAAAAATATCATTCTGTCCAAATTTTATGCCAAATTGGGCTGGGGCAAAAAGAAAAACAGATAAAATAAATTTTCGTTCCCTGTACCGTTTACACCGACCCAAGTTAGAGTTTTCCCAAAAAAGTAGTAAAAAAATTCAAAAAATTTAAAAACATCATTCTTGCTTTATTTCTGCTAAACCCGGACCGAAATAGGTCGAAAAAGTGATAAAAAATTTTTCGTACCGAGTACAATTTCTACCTTACATGGTGCTAGAGCTGTAACACCCGCCTCACTTTAATTGAATTTAATTGCTTTTAGAGTGAAATTGATGAATTATTTAATTTATTCTGAAGGTGATATTGTTTTATATTATGGTTACTTCAAAGAAAATAAATAAAAGAAGATGTAACATGAGAGTTTTTTTTTGTGGATTATTCATATTTAGCTTTTAGTCTCCTTATTAGATGAGGAAAAGGATAAGAGATTTCCTATTTGGATTAGGAGTTTAAGTGTTATTGAAATTCCTTAGAGTCCTAACCTTTGTAGACAACCTTAATATTAGTTTTAGTGGGAATTAAAGTCTTGGAAGTTTATTTAAGTTTTAGTGGGTCTTAAAGTCTAGCCCAAGTAGGAGTGTTATTCAAGAGTACTAATTGGAGTGGGATTGATATTCTTAGACTGAATTGGAGTGATATTTAGAGGTACACATAGTGGATCTTTTTAAGTTAGCCACGTGAAAGGGATTTTCTTGTATTTATTTTGAGAGCAGCGGCTTTCTATTTCCCTAATCGCTAAGCTTCACGAGGACGAAACTATAGAGGTAATCATTTATACGTTGAACTTGATCATTCAGTCTATTATAGCATGATAGGTGTAATATACTCAATCGACTAAGGTGGATGATTGTTAGGGATTATCATAATGGGTCCATGTCCCATTGATTTAATTCAATTGTATTGTACGTTGAATGTTTCTTGGGTTTCTATAAACACGTTTGGCATGTACTGAGGGCTGTATCATATTGATTACCTGTTGGATTTGCAAGCCTTTGGTCTAACAAAGGTATCAATACAAGTATTGGATTAAATTCTAATAGTCAATACATGCAATAAATTGCAATGCGGGCAGAGATCTTTTGTGGATGCTATATTTATATGTAATTTGGGATAATATTGATCTTTAAGCATAAAATTATTTGGAAGCCAAGTCATACTGGGAGAATTAAATAATATAGAGATTTACATATTCGGCTCATTAGAATTGTTTACTAGGTATTGATTTTTGAGTACTTGATAAAGCAATTGAGTATTAGATTAGTTATAGTTTTAGAATAAGTAGTGAGATACGAATTTTAAGAGTAAAATTTATATTTTGTTGCTACCTTAGTGTATCTATTCTTATTGAATCGTCTTGTGCTTATTTAGGTTCTAGTTGATATTGTTTCAAACAGTTGAGGTGAAGCTTGGTTTAACAACTAAAGGTAAGTGGATTTCAGAACATGACGTCTCTCAAGACATGTATAATTATATATATATATATTGGTAAAAATATATCTATATATATATAATTGTAAAAGTAAAGTTTCAAAAACTCATACTATTATCAATACTTTGTACACATACTTGAATTTCATTATTTCTTAAGTGTTAGTTTGAAACTGTATTTCTTAAGAATGACTCAAAATTATATTTTTGAGAAAGTATTTGTTATATGATATATGATTGGTATTGACAATATTGAAATAAAGTAAGAATGTTTTTAAACGGTCAGCTAGACAGTCTGCAACCTTTGCCAACACAGGGTTAAGTGTTGGCCTTTAGCCGATGTAGTGTTATTGAGGTTAGTGTTATTGTTTCCTATGGGAACTACCCACCGAGTGTTTAGCAGCTTATATCTTTGTCTGATTAATGTTTAATGTTTTCCATATCGAATTACAGTTTAATTGTTATTGACTTTTTATAAGTGGAAAAATTGTTTATTTCTATAATATATTGTTTCTACCTATTTAGTGTATTTTGCCTAACTAAAGTAGTTATTATTTTATTTAATGATTACGGCGTTATAGTTAAATGTTTTATTATTGACAGTTTTATAGAATATATTATATTACTATTAAAACTACTTATAAATGTTTTTGTAAAGAATATATTTTGTCAATGATACTAATGTTTTGTTTTGAAAGACATCCTCATGTTATATAGTCTCTTATTGGGCTTCTAGCTCACACCCCTTTTCTCCACCCTTTCAGATTAGAGCAGTGGAGTATCTTTTGGGGGTAGATCATTGGAGACATAGATTGAAGACTTATTTTGGAGCTATGTTAGTTGATGGACTGTGTTAGGATATTTTCTTAGGATAGTGAGTTTGTGATTTGTGGAACTCCTTGAGATTGTATTTGGGGCCCTTATTGTTAAACTTTTTCTTTTTGTATGGATTTCATAGGAAAAGATTTTGATTATTTGAAATTTATTGTAGATTTTTAGTGACACTCTGTTCCATTATATTAGTGCTGACAGGTTTTCATCTAAATCTTTGGTATGGGTTTGGGGTGTTACAAGAGCATTCTCCAAAAATTTCAAAACAAATAAAAAATATTATTCTGCCCAAATTTCATGCCAAATTGGGCTGGGACAAAAAGAAAAAGATTAAAAAAAAAAAAAAAATTCGTTCCTAGTACCATTTCTCCCGACCCCAGTTAGAACTTTCCCAAAAAAATTCAAAAAATTAAAAAACATCAAAAAGCAAAAAGCAAACTCCAAAAATTTCAAACAAAAAAAATATTAAAAAAGACAAAAAAAATTAAAAATACCATTCTTCCAAAATTTAATGTGAAAGTGGGATGGAACAAAAAGAAAAAGCAACAAAAAAATATTACATTCCTGATATTGTTTCTCCCGACCTAAGTTAGAGCTTTCACAAAAAAATAGCAAAAAATTTCGAAAAATTAAAAACCATCATTCTTGCATTATTTTTGGCCAACCCAGACCGGGACAGGCCGAAAAAGTGATTAAAAAACTCAAAAAAAATATTTAAAAAATTCAAAAAAATAAAAAAATATTGTTCTGCCCAAATTTCATGCCAAATTGGGCTGAGACAAATAGAATTATAGATGATAAAAAAAAAAAAAAAAAAAATCTTTATCATTCATTCTTTATTTCTGGCCAACGCAGACTAGGATAGGCAAAAAAAAAAAAAAAGTAAAAGATTTCAAAAAATTAAAAAATATCGTTCTTTCTTTATTTCTAGCCAACCCAGACCCTAGGCCGAAAAAGTAATAAAAATTTTTTCGTATCATGTACACTTTCTAAAAAATAATTAAAAATATTGTTGAGCCCAAATTTCATGCCAAATTGGGCTAGGACAAAAAGAGAAAGAGATAAAAAAAAATTTCGTTGTCGGTACCGTTTCTCCCGACCCAAGTTAGAACTTTCTCAAGAAAAAGTAAAAGAATTAAAAAACATCATTCTTCATTTATCTCTCGCCAAACCTGATAGTGATTGGCCGAAATAGCGATCATATTTTTTTCGTACCGAGTACAGTGATGTGAACCCCGCCAAGAATAACGAGACCCAACAACGAAAAGGAACCCAAGATCGTTCTATGGACAGATTCGAAGGGAAGACCTCGACCCGTTGTTTATGACAAACAAGAACCTCGGTATAAGGAAGACGCCACAAACGGTGGTGGAAACTCCGTTTGATAAGTCAAGATGAACGCCACGGGAAATCCCGATAAGTTCGAATAGTTCTTCAAAGAACCAAAGAGAATAAACCTCACAAGTTTTATGAATATTCAATTATGTCTTCCCAAAAAAACGTTTACAGACTTAGGAGCCTATTTAAGGGCTCTATAAAACTTGACAGACAAGAAAATATATTCTAAAAAAACTCCTAATTGATACCTAACCATATCAGGAATCAAATTTGACCTAAAAAGCATTAAATGCACCTAAAAACAAGGAAATAAATCACCTAAACCTAAAATAACATTTTTTTACATAAAAATACCAAAAATAATAAATTGTAATAATTAATTAGTAAATTGTGTCGTGCATCACGATCCTCCTAGAATAGGCCCAAAATATTTCTTGCCAATTCTTAGCCTTGACCGGATCCTTCTAGAACTTGAATCAAAGTAATGATTCTTTGATGCCCACATGGATCATGCTCAATGGGCCTCCACGAATTTGCTTGAGCCCATAACTCTTGGATGAGTCCGTTGAGTACATCCTTGAACTTCTTTGCTTGTGCTCTCGAAACCGGTCCAATTGGTACTTGAACGAGATCCTTCGAAGCAGTGCCTTGATCTCCATCATACAGTTTCCACCTTACCCATGCTAGAGCATTCTCCAAAAATTTCAAGAAAAATATTAAAAAAATTTAAAAAAATAAAAAATATTGTTCTGCCCAAATTTCATGTGAAATTAGGTTGGGACAAAAAGAAAAAGAGATAAAAAAAATTTTCATTCACCGTTATCGTTTCTCCCGACCCAAGTTAGAGTTTTCCCAAAAAAATAGAAAAAAAATTAAAACACATCATTCTTGCTTTATTTCTGGCCAAATTGGACCAGGATAGGCCAAAAAAGTGATAAAATTTTTTTTTTACCGAGTACAATTTCTACCTTACCCATACCAGAGCATTCTCAAAAAAAAAATTCAAAAAATAAATATTAATAAAATTTAAAAAAATAAAAAATAACATTCTGTCCAAATTTTATGCCAAATTGGGTTGGGGCAAAAAGAAAAACAGATAAAACAATTTTTCGTTCCCTGTACCGTTTATACCAACCCAAGTTAGAGTTTTCCCAAAAAAGTAGTAAAAAAATTCAAAAAATTAAAAAACATCATTCTTACTTTATTTCTGGCCAAACTAGATCAGGATAGGCCGAAAAAGTGATAAAATTCTTTTCGTACCGAGCACAGTTTCTACTTG
The DNA here is from genome assembly GCA_023736055.1 of Quercus glauca. Taxonomy (NCBI): domain Eukaryota; kingdom Viridiplantae; phylum Streptophyta; class Magnoliopsida; order Fagales; family Fagaceae; genus Quercus; species Quercus glauca. Next base: position 11,410,176 of record CM043315.1, on the reverse strand, counting down.
ACCCATGGAGCCTTTCTCCAAAAATTTCATAAAAAAATATTTAAAAAATTGAAAAAAGTTAAAAATATTGTTCTGCCCAAATTAATGCGAAATTGGGCTGGGACAAAGAGAAAAATGCGATAAAAAAAAATTGTGATTCTGGTACCGTTTCTCCCGACCCAAGTTCGAGCTTTCCCAAAAAAATAGTAAAAATTTACAAAAAATTAAAAAACATTCTTGCTTTATTTCATGCCAAACCCGAACCAGGATAGGCCGAAAAAGAGATAAAAATTTTTTCGTACCGAGCACAGTTTCTACCTTACATGGTGCTAGAGCATTCTCCAAAAATTTAAGAAAAAATAAAAAATATTATTCTACCCAAATTTCATGCCAAATTGGTCTGGGACAAAAAGAAAAAGATTAAAAAAAAAAATTCGTTCCCAGTACCATTTCTCCCAACTCAATAAGTTTTACCAAAAAAATAGAAAAAAAATTCAAAAAATTAAAAAAATATCAATGTTGCTTTATTTCTAGCCAAACCTGATCTACATAGGCCGAAAAAGCGTAAAAAAAAAAAAAAAAAAAAAAAAAAAAAAAAATTCATACCGAAAACTGTTTCTACCTTCTCCGAGCTAGAGTATTCTCAAAAAAATTTAAAAAAATATTAAGAAAATTCAAAAAAATAAAAAATATCATTCTGCCCAAATTTCATGTCGAATTGGGCTGGGAAAAAAAGAAAAAGAGAAAAAAGAAATTTCATTCCCAGTATCGTTTCTCCCGACCCAAGTTAGAGCTTTCCGCAAAAAACAATAAAAAAATTCAAAAAATTAGAAAAGATCAATCTTGCATTATTTTCGGCCAAACCAGATTCAGATAGGCAAAACAAGCGAGAAAATTTTTTTTCACACCGAGTACTATTTCTACCTTACCCATGCGAAAGCATTCTCCAAAAATTTCAAAAAAAAATATTAAAAAATTAAAAAATATTAAAAATACCGTTCTTCCTGAATTTAATGCCAAAGCGGGCTGGGACAAAAAGAAAAAGGAACAAAAAAATATTACATTCCTGGTACCGTTTCTTCCGACCTAAGTTTCACATAAAAATAGTAAAAAATTTCAGAAAATTAAAAAACATCATTCTTGCATTATTTCTTGCCAACCCAGACCGGGATAGGCCGAAAAGTGATAAGAAAACTTAAAAAAAATATTTAAGAAATTCCAAAGAATAAAAAATATTGTTCTGCCCAAGTTTCATGCCTAATTGGGCTGGGACAAATAGAATTATAGATAAAAAATAAAATAAAAAATTTCTTTATCATTCATTCTTTATTTCTGGCAAACCCAGAACGGGATAGGCAAAAAAAAAAATATTCAAAAAAAATATTTTTAAAAAGTGGTAAAAATTTTTTCGTACCATGTACAGTTTCTAAAAAAAATATTAAAAAAATTAAAAATATTGTTTTGCCCAATTTTCATGCCAAATTGGGCTGGGACAAAAAGAAAAAGAGATTAAAAAAAATTTCGTTGCCAGTACCCGTTTCTGCCGACCTAAGTTAGAACTTTCTCAAGAAAAAGTAAAAAAATTAAAAAACATCATTCTTCATTTATCTCCCACCAAACCTGACAGTGATTGGCTGAAATAGCGACAATATTTTTTTCGTACCGAGTACAGTTTCCTCCTTACCTATGCTAGAGCATTCCCCATAAATTTCAAGAAAAATATTTAAAAAATTTTAAAAAATCAGAAATATTGTTCTGCCCAAATTTTATATGAAATTGGGTAGGGATAAAATGAAAAAGAGATAAAAAAAAAAATTTCGTTCCCGGTACCGTTTCTCCCGACCCAAGTTAGAGCTTTCCCAAAAAAAATAGAAAAAAAAAATTAAAATGCATCATTTTTGCTTTATTTCTGGCCAAATCGGATCGGGATAGGCCAAAAAAGTGATAACAAATTTTTCTTACCGAGTACAATTTCTACCTTACCCATACTAGAGCATTCTCAAAAAAAAAATTCAAAAAAAATATTAATAAAATTCAAAAAAATAAAAAATAACATTCTGTCCAAATTTTATGCCAAATTGGGCTAGGGCAAAAAGATAAACAGATAAAACAAATTTTCGTTCCCTGTACCATTTATGCCAACCCAAGTTAGAGTTTCCCCTAAAAAAGTAGTAAAAAAATTCAAAAAATTAAAAAATATCATTCCTGCTTTATTTCTGGTCAAACCGGATCGGGATAGGCCGAAAAAGTGATAAAATTCTTTTCGTACCGAGCACAGTTTCTACTTGACCCATGGAGCCTCCAAAAATTTCATAGAAAATATTAAAAAAATTGAAAAATGTTAAAAATATTGTTCTGCCCAAATTTCTGTGAAATTGGGCTGGGACAAAGAGAAAAACGCGATAAAAAAAATTACGATTCTGGTACCATTTCTCCCGACCCAAGTTAGAGCTTTTCCAAAAAAATAGTAAAAAATTTCAAAAAATTAAAAAACATTCTTGCTTTATTTTTGCCAAACCCGAACCGGGATAGGCCGAAAAAGAGATAAAAAATTTTTCGTACCGAATACAGTTTCTACCTTACATGGTGCTAAAGCATTCTCCAAAAACTTAAGAAAAAATAAAAAATATTATTCTTCCCAAATTTCATGCCAAATTAGTCTGGGACAAAAAGAACAAGATAAAAAAAAAAAAAAAAAAAAAAAAAATTCGTTCCCAGTACCATTTTTCCCGACCCAAGTTAGAGTTTTACCAAAAAAAATAGTAAAAAAATTCAAAAAATTTAAAAAAAAACATCATTATTTCTAGCCAAACCTGATCTACATAGGCTGAAAAAGCGTAAAAAAAAAAAAAGAAAAAAAATTCATACCGAAAACTGTTTCTATCTTCTCTGAGCTAGAGTATTCTCAAAAAAATTTAAATAAATATTAAGAAAATTCAAAAAAATAAAAAATATCGTTCTGCCCAAATTTCATTTCGAATTGGGCTGGGACAAAAAAAAAAAGAGAAAAAAAAAATTTCATTCCCAGTACCGTGTCTCCCAACCCAAGTTAGAGCTTTCCGAAAATAACAGTATAAAAATTCAAAAAATTAAAAAAGATCAATCTTGCATTATTTCCGGCCAAACCAGATTCAGATAGGCTGAACAAGCGAGAAAATATTTTTTCAAACCGACTACTATTTCTACCTTACCCATGCGAAAGCATTCTCCAAAAATTTCAAAAAAAATATTAAAAATACGGTTCTTCCCAAATTTAATGCCAAAGTGGGCCGGGACAAAAAGAAAAAGGAACAAAAAAACAATACATTCCTGGTACCGTTTCTTCCGACCTAAGTCTAGCTTTCACAAAAATATAGTAAAAAATTTCGAAAAACTAAAAAACATCATTCTTTCATTATTTCTGGCCAACCCAGATCAGGATAGGCTGAAAAAGTGATAAAAAACTCAAAAAAAATATTTAAAAAATTCAAAAGAATAAAAAATATTGTTTTGCCCAAATTTCATGCCTAATTGGGCTGGGACAAACAGAATTATAGATAAAAAAAAATTAAAAAAAAAATTTCTTTATCATTAATTCTTTATTTCTGGCCAACCCAGAACAGGATAGGCCCAAAAAAAAAAGTAAAAAATTAAAAAAAAATATCATTCTTTCTTTATTTCTGGCCAACCCAGACCCTAGGCCGAAAAAATGATAAAAATCTTTTCGTACCATGTACAGTTTGTATAAAAAAAAAATATTAAAAAAATTAAAAATATTGTTCTGCCCAAATTTCATGCCAAATTAGGCTGAAACAAAAAGAAAAAGAGATTAAAAAAAATTTCGTTGCCAGTACCGTTTATCCCGACCCAACTTAGAACTTTCTCAAGAAAAAGTAAAAAAATTAAAAAACTTCATTCTTCATTTATCTCTCGCCAAACCTGACAGTGATTGGCTGAAATAGCGACAATATTTTTTTCATACCGAGTACAGTTTCCTCCTTACCTATGTTAGAGCATTCTCCAAAAATTTCAAGAAAAATATTTAAAAAATTAAAAAAAATCAAAAATATTGTTCTGCCCGAATTTTATGCGAAATTGGGTTGGGATAAAAAGAAAAGGAGATAAAAAAAATTTCATTCCCGGTACCTTTTCTCCCGACCCAAGTTAGACCTTTCCCAAAAAAATAGAAAGAAAATTAAAACGCATCATTCTTGCTTTATTTCTGGCCAAATCGGGCCGGGATAGGCCAAAAAAGTGATAAAAATTTTTTCTTACCGAGTACAGTTTCTACCTTACCTATACTTGAGCATTCTCAAAAAGAAATTATTAATAAAATTCAAAAAAATAAAAAATATCATTCTGTCCAAATTTTTTGCCAAATTGGGCTGGGGCAAAAAGAAAAACAGATAAAACAAATTTTCGTTCCCCGTACCGTTTATGTCGACCCAAGTTAGAGTTTTCCCAAAAAAGCAGTAAAAAAATTCAAAAAATTAAAAAACATTATTCTTGCTTTATTTCTGGCCAAACCGGATCGGGATAGGCCGAAAAAGTGATAAAATTCTTTTAGTACCGAGCATAGTTTCTACTTAACCCATGGAGCTTTCTCCAAAAATTTCATAAAAAATATTAAGAAAATTCAAAAAAATAAAAAATATCATTCTGCCCAAATTTCATGTAGAATTGGGCTGGGACAAAAAGAAAAAGAGAAAAAAAAATTTTAATTCCCAGTACCGTGTCTCCCAACCCAAGTAAGAGCTTTCCGAAAATAACAGTATAAAAATTCAAAAAATTAAAAAAGATCAATCTTGCATTATTTCCGGCCAAACGAGGTTCAGATAGGTCGAACAAGTGAGAAAATATTTTTTCAATCCGAGTACTATTTCTACGTTACCCATGCGAAAGCATTCTCCAAAAATTTCAAAAAAAATATTAAGAAATTAAAAAATATTAAAAATACCGTTCTTCCCAAATTTAATGCCAAAGTGGGCCGGGACAAAAACAAAAAGGAACAAAAAAATATTACATTCCTGGTACCGTTTCCCCCGACCTAAGTTAGAGCTTTCACAAAAATATAGTAAAAAATTTCGAAAAATTAAAAAAACATCATTCTTTCATTATTTCTGGCCAACCCAGATCAGGATAGGCTGAAAAAGTGATAAAAAACTCAAAAAAAATATTTTAAAAAATTCAAAAAATAAGAAATATTGTTCTGCCCAAATTTCATGCCTAATTGGGTTGGGACAAATAGAATTATAGATAAAAAAAAATTTCTTTATCATTCATTCCTTATTTCTGGCCAACCCAGAACGGGATAGGCCTAAAAAAAAAAAGTAAAAAATTAAAAAAATTTAAAAAAAATATCATTCTTTCTTTATTTCTGGCCAACCTAGACCCTAGGCCGAAAAACTGATAAAAATTTTTTCGTACCATGTACAGTGTCTATAAAAAAAATATTAAAAAAATTAAAAATATTGTTCTGTCCAAATTTCATGCAAAATTAGGCTGAGACAAAAAGAAAAAGAGATTAAAAAAAATTTCGTTGCCAGTACCGTTTATCCCGACCCAAGTTAGAGCTTTCTCAAGGAAAAGTAAAAAAATTAAAAAAATTAAAAAACATCATTCTTCATTTATCTCTCGCCAAACCTGACAGTGATTGGCTGAAATAGCGACAATATTTTTCTCGTACCGAGTACAGTTTCCTCCTTACCTATGCTAGAGCATTCTCCAAAAATTTCAAGAAAAATATTTAAAAAAATTAAAAATATTGTTCTGCCCAAATTTTATGCGAAATTGGGTTGGGATAAAAAGAAAAAGAGATAAAAAAAAATTTCATTCCCGGTACCGTTTCTCCCGACCCAAGTTAGACCTTTCCCAAAAAAATAGAAAGAAAATTAAAACGCATCATTCTTGCTTTATTTCTGGCCAAATCGGACCAGGATAGGCCAAAAAAGTGATAAAAATTTTTTCTTACCGAGTACAGTTTCTACCTTACCTACACTAGAGCATTCTCAAAAAAAATTCAAAAAAAAAAAATATTAATAAAATTCAAAAAAATAAAAAATATCATTATGTCCAAATTTTTTGCCAAATTGGGCTGGGGCAAAAAGAAAAACAGATAAAACAAATTTTCGTTCCCCGTACCGTTTATGTCGACCCGAGTTAGAGTTTTCCCAAAAAAGCAATAAAAAAATTCAAAAAATTAAAAAACATTATTCTTGCTTTATTTCTGGCCAAACCGGATTGGGATAGGCCGAAAAAGTGATAAAATTCTTTTCGTACCGAGCATAGTTTCTACTTAACCCATGGAGCTTTCTCCAAAAATTTCATAAAAAATATTAAGAAAATTCAAAAAAATAAAAAATATCATTCTGCCCAAATTTCATGTAGAATTGGGCTGGGACAAAAAGAAAAAGAGAAAAAAAAATTTTAATTCCCAGTACCGTGTCTCCCAACCCAAGTTAGAGCTTTCTGAAAATAACAGTATAAAAATTCAAAAAATTAAAAAAGATCAATCTTGCATTATTTCCGGCCAAACCAGATTCAGATAGGCTGAACAAGCGAGAAAATATTTTTTCAAACCGACTACTATTTCTACCTTACCCATGCTTTCATTCTCCAAAAATTTCAAAAAAAATATTAAAAATACCGTTCTTCCCAAATTTAATGCCAAAGCGGGCCGGGACAAAAAGAAAAAGGAACAAAAAAATATTACATTCCTAGTACCGTTTCTTCCGACCTAAGTTAGAGCTTTCACGAAAATATAGTAAAAAATTTCGAAAAATTAAAAAACATCATTCTTTCATTATTTCTGGCCAACCCAGATCGGGATAGGCTGAAAAAGTGATAAAAAAACTCAAAAAAAATATTTAAAAAATTCAAAAGAATAAAAAATATTGTTCTGCCCAAATTTCATGCCTAATTGGGCTGGGACAAATAGAATTATAGATAAAAAAAAAATTTTAAAAAAATTTCTTTATCATTCATTCTTTATTTCTGGCCAACCCAGAACGGGATAGGCCCAAAAAAAAAAGTAAAAAATTAAAAAAAAATATCATTCTTTCTTTATTTCTGGCCAACCCAGACCCTAGGCCGAAAAAATGATAAAAATATTTTCGTACCATGTATAGTTTCGATAAAAGAAATATTAAAAAAATTAAAAATATTGTTCTGCCCAAATTTCATGCCAAATTAGGCTGAGACGGAAAGAAAAAGAGATTAAAAAAAATTTCGTTGCCAGTGCCGTTTATCCCAACCCAAGTTAGAACTTTCTCAAGAAAAAGTACAAAATTAAAAAAATTAAAAAACATCATTCTTCATTTATCTCTCGCCAAACCTGACAGCGATTGGCTGAAATAGCGGCAATATTTTTTTAGTACCGAGTACAGTTTCCTCCTTACCTATGCTAGAGCATTCTCCAAAAAATTCAAGAAAAATATGTAAAAAATTAAAAAAAATCAAAAATATTGTTCTGCCCAAATTTTATGCGAAATTGGGTTGGGATAAAAAGAAAAAGAGATAAAAAAAATTTCATTCCCGGTACCGTTTCTCCCGACCCAAGTTAGACCTTTCCCAAAAAAATAGAAAGAAAATTAAAACGCATCATTCTTGCTTTATTTCTGGCCAAATCGGACCGGGATAGGGCAAAAAAGTGATAAAAATTTTTTCTTACCGAGTACAGTTTCTACCTTACCTATACTAGAGCATTCTCAAAAAAAATTCAAAAAAAAAAATATTAATAAAATTAAAAAAAATAAAAAATATCATTATGTCCAAACTTTTTGCCAAATTGGGCTGGGGCAAAAAGAAAAACAGATAAAACAAATTTTCGTTCCCCGTACCGGTTATGTCGACCCAAGTTAGAGTTTTCCCAAAAAAGCAGTAAAAAAATTCAAAAAATTAAAAAACATTATTCTTGCTTTATTTCTGGCCAAACCGGATTGGGATAGGCCGAAAAAGTGATAAAATTCTTTTCGTACCGAGCATAGTTTCTAAACCCATTGAGCTTTCTCCAAAAATTTCATAAAAAATATTAAGAAAATTCAAAAAAATAAAAAATATCATTCTGCCCAAATTTCATGTAGAATTGGGCTGGGACAAAAAGAAAAAGAGAAAAAAAAAAAATTAATTCCCAGTACCGTGTCTCCCAACCAAGTTAGAGCTTTCCGAAAATAACAGTAAAAAAATTCAAAAAATTAAAAAAGATCAATCTTGCATTATTTCTGGCCAAACCAGATTCAGATAGGCTGAACAAGCGAGAAAAAATTTTTTCACACTGAGTACTATTTCTACCCTACCCATGCGAAAGCATTCTCTGAAAATTTCAAAAAAAATATTAAAAATTTCAAAAATATTAAAAATACCGTTCCTCCCAAATTTATTGCCAAAGCGGGCTGGGACAAAAAGAAAAAGCCACAAAAAAATGTTATATTCCTGGTACCGTTTCTCCCGACCTATGTTAGAGCTTTCGTAAAAAAAATAGTAAAAAATTTCGAAAAATTAAAAAAACATCATTCTTACATTATTTCTGGCCAACCCAGACCGGGATAGGCTGAAAAAGTTATAAAAAAAACACACAAAAAATATTTAAAAAATTCAAAAGAATAAAAAATATTGTTCTGCCCAAATTTCATGCCTAATTGGGCTGGGACAAATAGAATTATAGATATAAAAAAAAAAATTAAGAAAAAAATTCTTTATCATTCATTCTTTATTTCTGGCCAACCCAGTCCGGGATTGGCAAAAAAACAAAGTAAAAAATTTCAAAAAATTAAAAAAATATCATTCTTTCTTTATTTCTGGCCAACCCAGAACTTAGGCCGAAAAAGTAATAAAATTTTTTTCGTACCATGTACAGTTTCTAAAAAAAAAGATTAAAAAAAATTAAAAATATTGTTCTGCCCAAATTTCATGCCAAATTGGGCTGGGACAAAAAGAAAAAGAGATAAAAAAAAATTTTCGTTGTCGGTACCGTTTCTCCCGACCCAAGTTAGAACTTTGTCGAGAAAAAGTAAAAAAATTAAAAAACATCATTCTTCATTTACCTCTCGCCAAACATAACAGTGATTGGCCGAAATAGCGACAATATATTTTTTCGTAGCGAGTATAGTTTCCACCGTACCCATGCTAGGCATTCTCCAAAAATTTCAAGAAAAAGATTTAAAAAATTAAAAAAAATCAAAAATATTGTACTGCCCAAATTTTATGCGAAATTGGGTTAGGATAAAAAGAAAAAGAGATATAAAAAAATTTCGTTCCTGGTACCGTTTCTCCCGCCACAAGTTAGAGCTTTCCCAAAAAAGTAGAAAAAAATTAAAATGCATCATTCTTGCCTTATTTCTGGCCAAATCGGACAGGCCAAAAAACTGATAAAAAATTTTTCTTACCGAGTACAGTTTCTACCTTACCAATACTAGAGCATTCTCAAAAAAAATTCAAAAAACAATATTAATAAAATTCAGAAAAATAAAAAATCTCATTCTGTCCAAATTTTATGCCAAATTGGGCTGGGGCAAAAACAAAAACAGATAAAACAAATTTTCGTTCCCAGTACCGTTTCTCCCGACCTAAGTTAGAGGTTTCCCAAAAAAATAGAAAAAAAAAACTAAAACACATCATTCTTGCTTTATTTCTGGCCAAATCGGACTAGGATAGGCCAAAAAAGTGATAAAATTTTTTTCTTACCGAGTACAGTTTCTACCTTACCCATACTAGAGCATTCTCCAAAAAACTTTAAAAAAAAATATTAATAAAATTCAAAAAAAAAAAAAAAAAAAATCATTCTATCCAAATTTTATGCCAAATTGGGCTGGGGCAAAAAGAAAAACAGATAAAACAATTATTTTTTCCCTGTACCGTTTATGCCAACCCAAGTTAGAGTTTTCCCAAAACAGTAGTAAAAAAATTCAAAAAATTAAAAAACAACATTCTTGCTTTATTTCTGGACAAACCGAATTGGGATAGGCCGAAAAAGTGATAAAATACTTTTCGTACCGAGCACAGTTTCTACTTGACCCATGGAGCTTTCTCCAAAAATTTCTTAAAAAATATTTAAAAAATTGAAAAAAGTTAAAAATATTGTTCTGCCCAAATTTATGCGAAATTGGGCTGGGACAAAAAGAAAAAAGCGATAAAAAAAAATTACGATTCTAGTACCATTTCTCTCCACCCAAGTTAGAGCCTTTCCAAAAAAATAGCAGAAAATTTCAAAAAATTAAAAAACATTCTTTCTTTATTTTTGCGAAACCCGGACCGGGATAGTCCGAAAAAGAGATAAAAAAATTTTTCGTACCGAGTACAGTTTCTACCTTACATGGTGCTAGAGCATTCTCCAAAAATTTCAGAAAAAATAAAAAATATTATTCTACCCAAATTTCAAGCCAAATTGGTCTGGGACCAAAAAAAAAAAATTGTTCCAAATACCATTTCTCCCGACCCAAGTTGGAGCTTTACCAAAAAAAATAGTAAAAAATTTAAAAAAAAAACGTCAATCTTGCATTATTTCTAGCCAAACCTGCTCTAGATAGGCCGAAAAAGCAAAAAAAAAAAAAAAAAAAAAAAAAAAAAAAAAAAAAATTCATATCAAAAACTATTTCTACCTTCTCCAAGCTAGGGCATTCTCAAAAAAATTTAAAAAAATATTAAGAAAATTCAAAAAAATAAAAAATATCATTTTGCCCAAATTTCATGTCAAATTGGGCTGGGACAAAAAGAAAAAGAGAAAAAAAAATTTCATGTCAAATTGTTAGGATCTCCTTTCATCTTCTCTGGCCACTTCAAGGTAGGCTCGTCCTTAATCTGCATAAGGACTTGCTCAAGTGGCACGTTCAAAGGGGTGTATTGTTGATTCCGCGCTGAGGACCCTGGTCTCTTGCTATCTCGATCTCTCTTATCTTCTGTTCGTCCCTTCTTTGGACGAGGGGCTTGTTCAGAGTGACGGACGGGATTTGCCTCCATTCTTTCTACCCTCTTCCTCTTTTTAGCTATGATCGCGTCTTCTGCATTCATAAAATTTTGGGCTGAATGGACGAGTTCGGCCATGGACTGAGGCTCTTTTTCATAGAGCTTGTGTATGAACAAATCAGAGTTGACCCCGTTATGGAAGGCTGCCAGCAGTAACTTGTCATCTACCTCGTCCACAGTTAGTGCCTCCCTATTGAAGCGTGTAATGAAGGAACGCAAGCTCTCATTCTCTCCTTGCTCTATGGTTAGTAGGCTGGACGAGGAACGTTTATGTCTTTGTCCTCCAATGAAATTGTTAACGAACAATTTGCTCAATTCTTCGAAGGAACTTACTGAATTAGGGGGTATCTTGCTGAACCAAACTCTCGCAGGCCCCTTGAGGGTAGTTGGAAATGCTCTACACATTATCTCATCCGGAACTCCTTGAAGATGCATGGTAGTCTTAAAGGTAGCAATATGGTCAAAGGGGTCACGCGTGCCATCATATGAATCTAAGGAAGGCATTTTAAACTTTGGTGGTAAAGGATGGCCATTGATGGACGCCGTAAAGGGTGAATCCGTCCTGTGAACCAAATCTTCCACAGGATTGGTCCTTCTCATATTCTCCCTCATTTCATCCATAACCTTCCTCATCTGGTCCACCTCCTTCTCTAAATGTGGTACCCTCCGTGAAGTGGTGCCCCTTGATTGACTTTCTGGTTGGACATGTCTTTCATCTTCCTGACTTTGTTCTCGCTCCTCTCCATGGACTTCATGGGGCTGTCTTCTGAGATTAATCTCCCTCCGTAACTCTTGATTTTGGCGAGTCAGTTCTGCCATGGCGGCGGCCATGGATTGCATGTGTTGGGCTGATGAAGGTTGCATGACAGGAGCCGATTGACGGTCCTGATAAGGATTACTTGAAGCATCTCTGCTTGGTTGAGGGCCTGGACTGGTGACCCTTGATCTTGTCCGGACCATTTCAGCCCTTTGTCGGAGAAAGAAATTACAAAATTTAACAATGAAACTCAAATGTAAAATTCTGAATCTTTCCCACAGACGGCGCCAACTGATGATGTCAAGGAATCAGTGGGCTAAAATTTCCGGGCGCTGATGATCTACAAACGAAATCCTGCAAGTAGTAAACAAGGAGTCAGAGGAGACCGGTGGGGACCGGCCAAAAGTCCTCCGATGATGAAGTCAGTGAGTTTGTTTTTCTTAATATAAGGAAAAACTTTCTATTCAAAATTTTCCCCAAAATTACCTCTCATGTTACCACGGAAGAGCCTTTATATAGTAATTTCTGAGGCGGTTATTTCTCCAAGCGTTGTGTAGCTCACAGAATGGTGTGGTAACCTCCATAACTGCTTTGGAGGTTACTTCATTTGAATCCTGTTGATGGAAACCGTTTTCACAGGAGGAACAGTTTCCAAAAAGGAATAGAGAAGTGGTATGGGAAGGGCTCTTTCAGAACAATCGTCCTTCCCTTTTATCTTGGACGAGTGAATCCTTGGACGGACTCGTCTAGGGATAAGCTCGTCCGTCTGTATAGGTGAACGGACGAGCTTATAATAAATGGGCTTATTTTCCTCAGGACGAGCTGTATGGACGAGTTTAGCAGTTGGCCTTTTTGTTGACACCATCAAAAAGTATTGGGAGAACTTTGATAATATGAATCACTTGTTATATGTGGGGTTAGTTCTTGATCCTCGATACAAGTTGAGGTATCTTGAATATTGTTTTGGTATTTTGTATGAGAGGCAAAAGGCTGTTGATATGGCAGGAACAGTAAAGGCTGTTTTGGAGGATTTGTATAAATTTTATACTCAAAATCAAGTGGAGAGTAGTAGTAGTAGTGCTAGTGCTAGTTCACAAGCCCAAGGCCAAAATCTAAGTGGATCAATGGAGGGAGATGATTCTAATGTGGTTGATGCGAAGGCAATGAGGATGATGGGATTTAAGAAGCGCTTGAAGGGTATTGATTCTTCAAATACCAAATCAAAGGTTGATAAATACTTGTTAGAGAGTTGTGAAGATGTTTTTGATGATAATTTTGATATTTTGGCTTGGTGGAAGGTTAATTCCCCACGATACCGAGTGCTTTCAAGAGTTGCACGACATGTTCTTGCAATTCTGGTATCCACTGTGGCCTTAGAATCTGCATTTAGCACGGCTGGTCGTGTCCTTGATCCCTTCCGTAGTTCATTGTCTCCGTTTATGGTGAAAGCCCTTATTTGTGGTCAAAACTGGCTCTGTCCTTCATCGACTCCAATCTACCTTCGTGCTGCCATGGATGATGTTGAGGAGTTTGAAAAGTTTGAAAGAGGTATGATTATTATTTGTTATATTAAAAAAATAACTTTCTATTTCTTTATTTATTAAAAAAAATTCTGCATGTCTATTATTATTAAAAAAAAAGCTGAATGTCTTGAATTCTTTGCATATTTATTGTTTTACTGTACAAGTGATTTTTATGTTTTTTTAATTTTTTGTTTGTAGAACTCGTGAGTGATGCTGCATTAACATTGGAACTAGGCATGTCCACACCACCACCTATTGAAGTTGACGGTTGAAGATTTCTCTTTGCTCTTTGGACGGGTGGTACTGATGATGATATGTACACTTTTTGATATGTATAGTTGTACACTTTTTGCTATTAGACACTAGTAGACAGTGGCCTGCATAAGTACATATGGGCTTTTATTTTGAGCTTTCACAATGGCCTATACATAATACATAGACAATATATGGACAATATATGATATTAGGCAATAGGCAATGACATATGGCCAATTTATTTTAAGTATTTGGCCAAATATTAAATATGGACTGTATATGTTGGCATTGACATATGGCCAATTTATTTTGAGTCTTTGGCTATAATGTAGGTATTGACATATGGACAATATGTGGATATTGATACATTACTAATGAAGTAACGAAATATGCACTAGTTATTTTATTTTGACTTGTACAATTTATTTTTTAATCTTGTTTGTATTTGATGGGTGTTTGTAACAAGTTACAGCTTAGTTTGAGGCTTTGATTATTTCTGGATTATTTCTGGATTTATGAATTTGTGTTGACAGGTTATGTTTGTGCAAATGTATTGTGGACAGGTTATATCATGTTGACAGGTTATTTTTGGATTTATAAATATGTGATGTATATTTTAATGAGTATAATAGAAGCTCTAAAACAGGTTATGAATTTATGATAGGTTGTGATTTATGAATTTGCTATATGTGTTGTATTTTTGGATCTACGAATCTATAACAGGTTTTTTTTTTTTTTTTTTTTTTTTTTTAAGAATCTGCTATAATGTGTATTTCTGGATTTATGTTGAGTAAATGCAGGTTGTGATTTTTTCCTATTTGTAAAGTATTTTATGGATGTGTAGAAAGGCCCAAAAATGGCCAAAATAGGAAAGGCCTGAATTTGGGCCAAAAGGGCCAAAACAGAAGGCTAAAAAAGGCCCAAAGATGGCCATTGCCAAAATAGAGAAGGCCCGAATCTGGGCCACAACTAGTTCCTAACAAAGGCCCAAAACAGGTTTCTAAAAAAGACTTAATGGTTCCTAATAAAGGCCCAAAATAAGTTTCTAAAAAAGACTTAATTAGAACATAAAAGGCCATAAAATAAGAGACTTGAATACTGCATTTAAAAAAAAAAAAAAAAAAAAAAAAAAGCCCAAACAGAAAAGTTTTGGAAAAAAAACCAAAGGCCCAACTGGCCCAAACTCCAGGCCCAAAAACCGAAACCAAAATAAACCGAAACCAACGATTTTTCAACTATTTCGATCAGTTTCGGTTGAGACTTTCAAAAATTGAAAATATCGGTTTCGGTTGGTCGGATTAAAAAAAACTGACCTAACTGAACCGATTACAACCCTATCTAGCATGGATAAAGTAGAAACAATAATCGGTACGAAAATTTTTTTATCTCTTTTTCTTTTTGTCCCAGCCCAATTTGACATGAAATTTGGGTAGAACGATATTATTTATTTTTTTGAATTTTCTTAATATTTTTTTTATTTTTTTTTTGAGAATACTCTAGCTCGGAGAAGGTAGAAACAGTACTTGGTATGAATTTTTTTCTTTTTTTCGCTTTTTACGCCTATTTGAATCCGATTTGGCTAGAAATGATGCAAGAATGATGTTGTTTAATTTTTTGAAAATTTTTACAATTTTTTTGGGAAAGCTCTAAATTGGTTTTTTTTTTAACTCTTTTTCTTTTTGTCCCTGCCCGCTTTGGCATGAAATTTGGGCAGAATGATATTTTTAATTTTTTTGAATTTTTTTAATATTTTTTTTTGAAATTTTTGGAGAATGCTTTTGCATGAGTAAGGTAGAAACAGTACTCGGTACCAAATTTTTTTTTTTTTTTTTGACTTTTTCGGCCTATCTAGATCCGGTTTGACAAGAAATAAAGCAGGAATGATGTTTTTTAATTTTTTGAATTTTTTTACTTTCTTTTTTGGAAAGCCCTAACTTCAGTCGAGAGAAACGGAACCGGGAACAAAATTTTTTTTTATCACTTTTTCTTTTTGTCCCAGTCCGATTTCGCATGAAATTTGGGCAGAACAATATTTTTTATTTTTTTAATATTTTTAGAATGCTCTAGCTCGAATAATGAAGAAACTGTACTCAGTACGAAAATTCTTTTTTCACTTTTTTGGACTATCTGGATCCTGTTTGGCCAGAAATAAAGAAAGAATGATATTTTTTAATTTTTAAAATTTCTTTACTATTTTTTTGGGAAAGGTCTAACATGAGTAGGGAGAAATGGTACCTGAAACGAAATTTTTTTTTATCTCTTTTACTTTTCGTCCCAGCCCAATTTGGCATGAACTTTGGGCAGAACACTATTATTTATTTATTTTTTTAATATTTCTTTTTGAAATTTTTGGAGAATGCTCTATCTTATAAGGTAGAAACTGTACTCAGTATGAAGGTTTTTTTTACCACTTTTTCGGCCTATCCAAGTTTGGGTTGGCCAGAAATAAAGCAAGTATGATATTTTTTAATTTTTAGAGATTTTTACTATTTTTTTGGAAAAGCTCTAACTTAGGTCGGGAGAAACTGTAACGGGAACGAAATTTTTTTTTCTCTCTTTTTCTATTTTTCCCAGCTCAATGTGGCAAGAAATTTGGGCAGAACAATATTTTTTATATTTTTGAATATTTTTTTGAAATTTTTTGAGAATAGAGCATGGGTAAGGTAAAAACTGTATTCAGTACGAAAAAATTTTTATCACTTTTTTTGGCCTATCCCAGTCCGGGTTGGCCAGAAACAATGAAAGAATGATGATTTTTAATTTTTTGAAATTTTTTACATTTTTTTGGGAAAGCTCTAACTTTGGTCGAGAGAAACGGAACCGGCAACGAAAATTTTTTAATCTCTTTTTCTTTTTGTCCCAGCCCAATTTGGCATGAAAATTGGGTAGAACAATGTTTTTAGTTTTTTTGAATTTTTGAATTTTTTTTTTTGAAATTTTTGGAGAATGCTCTAGCATGGATAAGGTAGAAACAGCATTCGGTATGAAAAAATTTTTATCTCTTTTTCTTTTTGTCCCAGCCCAATTTGGTATGAAATTTGGGTAGAACGATATTATTTATTTTTTAAAATTTTTTTAGAGAATGCTCTAGCTCAGAGAAGGTAGAAATAGTACTCGGTATGAATTTTTTTTTTTTTTTTTCTTTTTACACTTTTTAGGCCTATCTGAATCTAGTTTGGCTAGAAATGATACAAGAATGATAATTTTTAATTTTTTGAAAATTTTTAACGCTTTTTATTTTTTGTCCCTGCCTGCTTTGGCATGAAATTTAAGGCAGAATGAAATTTTTAATTTTTTTGAATTTTTTTTTATAATTTTTGGAGAATGCTTTTGCATAAGTAAGGTAAAAACAGTACTCGGTACCAATTTTTTTTTTTTTTTTTGGCTTTTTCGGCCTATCTGGAGCCGGTTTGACAAGAAATAAAGCAAGAATGATATTTTTGAATTTTTAAAATTTTTTTACTATTTTTTTGGGAAAGGTCTAACATGAGTAGGGAGAAACGGTACCTGGAACGAAATTTTTTTTTTTTTTTTTTTATCTCTTTTTCTTTTTGTCCTAGCCCAATTTGACATGAAATTTGGGCAAAATAGTATTTTTTTTTTTTAATATTTCTTTTTGAAATTTTTGGAGAATGCCCTATCCTATAAGGTAGAAACTATACTCAGTACGAAGATTTTTTTATCACTTTTTCGGCCTATACCAGTCTAGGTTGGCCAGAAATAAAGAAAGTATGATATTTTTTAATTTTTAGAGATTTTTTACTATTTTTTTGGGAAAGCTCTAACTTAGGTCGGGAGAAGCGGTAACGGAAACAAATTTTTTTTTTTCTCTTTTTTTATTTGTCACAGCCTAATGTGGCATGAAATTTGGGTAGAACAATATTTTTTATATTTTTGATTTTTTTTTTTGAAATTTTTTGAAAATAGATCATGGGTAAGGTCGAAATTGTACTCAATACGAAAAATTTTGTATCAGTTTTTCGGCCTATCCCGGTCCGGGTTGGCCAAAAATAATGAAAGAATGATGTTTTTTAATTTTTTGAAATATTTTACTATTTTCTTGGGAAAGCTTACTTGGGTCGAAAGAAACGGTACTAGGAACGTAATTTTTTTTTGTTGCTTTTTCTTTTTTTCCCCGCCCGCTTTCGCATGAAATTTGGGAAGAACGATATTTTTAATTTTTATGAATTTTCAAATTTTTTTTTTGAAATTTTTGGAGAATGTTTTTGCATGGGTAAGGTAGAAACAGTACTCGGTCTGAATTTATTTTATTTTATTTTTTTTTCACTTGTTCAGCCTATCTGAATCTGGTTTGGCCTAAAATATTGCAAGATCGATGTTTTTTAATTTTTTGAATTTTTTTTTCTTTTTTTGGGAAACCTCTAACTTCGGTGGGGAGAAACGGTAGTGGAAACGATTTTTTTTTTCTCTTTTTCTTTTTATCCCATCCCGCTTTTGCATGAAATTTGGGAAGAATGATATTTTTAATATTTTTTGTGAAACTTTTGGAGAATGCTTTTGCATGGGTAAGGTAGAAAGAGTACTCGGTATGATTTTTTTTTTTTTTTTTTTGCTTTTTCAGCCTATCTGGATCCTGTTTGGTCAGAAATAAAGCAAGAATGATGTTTTTTAATTTTTTGAATTTTTTTACTATTTTTTGGGAAAGCTCTAACTTCGGTGGGGAGAAACGGTACCGTGAACGAAATTTTTTTTTGCCTTTTTTTCTTTTTCTTTTTGTCCCATTCCGATTTGGCATGAAATTCGTGTGGAACGAAAAAAAATTTGTCGCTTTTTTGGCCTATCCCAGTCCAGTTTGGCCAAAAATAAAGCAAGAATGATGCTTTTTAATTTTTTTGAATTTTATTTCTATTTTTTTAGGAAAGCTCGAACTTAAGTCGGGAGAAACGGTACTGGGAAAGAAAAAAAAAAATTTTATCTATTTTTCTTTTTGTCCCAGCCTGATTTGGCATAAAATTTGGGCAGAATGTTATTCTCTATTTTTTTGAATTTTTTTTTTTTAAATTTTTTGAGAATGCTCTACACGGGTAAGGTAGAATCTGTACTCTGTACAAAAAAATTATTATTGATTCTGCGGCCTATCCCAGTCCAGTTTGGCCTAAAATAAAGCCAGAATAATGTTTTTTAATTTTTTGAATTTTTTAAGTATTTTTTTGGGATAGCTCTAACTTAGGTCGGGAGAAACGGTACCCAGAACATAATTTTTTTTATTGCTTTTTCTTCTTGTCCCTGCCCAATTTGTCATGAAATTTGTGCAGAACGATATTTTTAATTTTTTTAATTTTTTTTTTTTTGAATTTTTGGAGAATGCGCATGGGTAAGGTAGAAACTGTACTCGATACGGAAAATGTTTTTTGTGCTTTTCGGCCAATCCAAGTCCGATTTGGCCAGAAATAAAGCAAGAATGATGTTTTTTAATTTTTTGATTTTTTTTCCATTTTTTTGGGAAAGTTCTAACGTAGGTCGGGAGAAACAGTAACGGGAACGAAATTTTTTTTTTCTCTTTTTCTGTTTGTCCCAGCCTAATAGGGCATGAAATTTGGGCAGAACAATATTTTTATATTTTTGAATTTTTTTTTTGAAATTTTTTGAGAATAGAGCATGGGTAAGGTAGAAATTATACTCAGTTCGAAAAACTTTTTATCACTTTTTCGGCCTATCCCAGTTCGGGTTGGCCAGAAATAATGAAATAATGATGATGTTTTTTAATTTTTTGAAATTTTTTACTATTTTCTTGGGAAAGCTTAGCTTGGGTTGGAAGAAATGGTACCAGGAACGTAAATTTTTTTTGTTGCTTTTCTTTTTGTCCCCCCTGCTTTGGTATGAAATTTGGGAAGAACGATATTTTTAATTTTTATGAATTTTTAAATTTTTTTTTTTGAAATTTTTGGAGAATGCTTTTGCATGGGTAAGGTAGAAACAGTACTCGGTCTGAATTTTTTTTTTTTTTTTTTCACTTGTTCAGCATATCTGAATCTAGTTTGGCCTAAAATAATGCAAGATTGATGTTTTTTAATTTTTTGAAATTTTTTTTTATGTTTTTTAATTTTTTGATTTTTTTTTATGTTTTTTTGGGAAAGCTCTAACTTCGGTGGGGAGAAACAGTACCGGAAACGAAAAAAAAAATTTCTCTTTTTCTTTTTATCCCAGCCCACTTTGGCATGAAATTTGGGAAGAATGATATTTTCAATTTTTTTGAATTTTTTTAATATTTTTTGTGAAATTTTTGGAGAATGCTTTTGGATGGGTAAGGTAGAAACAGTACACGGTATGAAATTTTTTTTTTCCGCTTTTTCGGCCAATCTGGATCCTCTTTGGTCATAAATAAAGCTAGAATGATGTTTTTTTTTTTTTTTTTTTTAATTTTTTGAATTTTTTTACTATTTTTTGGGAAAGCTCTAACTTCGGTGGGGGGAAACGGTACTGGGAACGAAATTTTTTTTATCTCTTTTTCTTTTTCTTTTTGTCCCATTCCGATTTGTCATGAAATTTGGGCAGAACGAAAAAAAATTTGTCGCTTTTTTGGCCTATCCCAGTCCAGTTTAGCCAGAAATAAAGCAAGAATAATGTTTTTTTAATTTTTTGAATTTTATTTCTATTTTTTTAGGAAAGCTCGAACTTGGGTTGGGAGAAACGGTACCGGGAAAGGAAATTTTTTTTATCCATTTTTCTTTTTGTCCCAGCCTGATTTGGCATGAAACTTAGGCAGAATGATATTCTTTATTTTTTTGAATTTTTTTTTTGTTGAAATTTTTTAGAATGCTCTACACGGGTAAGGTAGAATCTGTACTCGGTACGAAAAACTATTATTGATTCTGCGGCCTATCCCGGTCCGATTTGGCCCGAAATAAAGCAAGAATGATGTTTTTGAATTTTTTTGAATTTTTAACTATTTTTTTGGGATAGCTCTAACTTAGGTTGGGAGAAACGGTACTCGGAACGTAATTTTTTTTATCGCTTTTTCTTCTTGTCCCTACCCAATTTGGCATGAAATTTGTGCAAAACGATATTTTTAATTTTTTGTAATATTTTTTTTGGAATTTTTGGAGAATACTCTAGCATGGGTAAGGTAGAAACTGCACTCGACACGAAAAATGTTTTTTGCGCTTTTTCGACCAATCCGAATTCGATTTGGCCAGAAATAAAGCAAGAATGATATTTTTTAATTTTTTGAATTTTTTTCCATTTTTTTGGGAAAGCTCTAACTTAGGTCGGGAGAAACAATAATGGGAATGAAATTGTTTTTTTTTTCACTTTTTCTATTTGTCCCAGCCTAATGTGGCATGAAATTTGGGCAAAACAATATTTTTTATATTTTTGAATTTTTTTTTTTGAAATTTTTTGAGAATAGAGCATGGGTAAGGTAGAAACTGTACTCAGTACAAAAAATTTTTTATCACTTTTTCGGCCTATCCCGGTCCGGGTTGGCTAGAAATAACGAAAGAATGATATTTTTTAATTTTTTGAAATTTTTTACTATTTTCTTTGGAAAGCTTAACTTGGGTCGAAAGAAACGGTATCAGGAACGTAATTTTTTTTGTTGCTTTTTCTTTTTGTCCCCGCCCACTTTGGCATGAAAATTGGGAAGAACGATATTTTTAATTTTTATGAATTTTTAATATTGTTTTTTGAAATTCATGGAGAATGCTTTTGCATAGGTAAGGTGGAAACAGTACACGGTCTGAATTTTTTTTTTTTTTTTTTTTTTTTTTCCGCTTGTTCAGCCTATCTAAATCTGGTTTGGCCTAAAATAATGCAAGATTGATGTTTTTTAAGTTTTTGAATTTTTTTATGTTTTTTTGGGAAAGCTCTAACTTCGGTGGGGAGAAACGGTACCGGGAACGAAATTTTTTTTTTCTCTTTTTCTTTTTATCCCAGCCCGCTTTGGCATGAAATTTGGGAAGAATGATATTTTGAATTTTTTAAATATTTTTTGTGATATTTTTGGAGAATGCTTTTGCATGGGTAAGGTAGAAACAATACTCGGTATGAAATTTTTTTTTTCGCTTTTTCAGCCTATCTGGATCCTGTTTGGTCAGAAATAAAGCAAAAATGATGTTTTTTATTTTTTTGAATTTTTTTACTATTTTTTGGGAAAGCTCTAACTTCGGTGAGGAGAAACTATACCAGGAACGAAATTTTTTTTTATCTCTTTTTCTTTTTCTTTTTGCCCCTGTTAGGAATTCAAGTGTATATGCATGAGATGTTGTTGGTCAGTGCATGTGTGCTGCATAAAGGGGTGCTACAAGGTATGCTTGGGCTAATGAAAGGGGGGCTTCCAGTGCAGCTGTGTGGGCACTGTGTGTGGGCATTTTATATCTGTAACACGTGTAAGGATGATGTGGCAGATGTGTGTGTGTGTTAGCTGATGTAGGAGTTAGTTGGATTGATTAGCTGTCAAGGTTGTTATAAGTTAGTTACACGGTTAAGCTTGGAGGGAAAGGCTAGGAGTATTATAAGAGGGGTAACAAATTGTAAACAATTCATTGAACCATTTTGTTAATTGAATACTTTCACTTTCTGTTCCTTCTCTCTATCTCTAAACTCTATTCTCTCAATCTATGTTCATGGAGGCCTAGTTGTCCTTGAATTCAACTTCTATATACTATGTTCTTAACATTTGGTATCAGAGCAAGGCCTTCCTCGGCCAAGGCTGAAACACGATCAACTACTACTGCAATTCAGGAGGCTCTAGCTTTACTGAAGTGGTTCTACAAGGAGATGAATTAACAATTAGCAATCCAAGTGCAGAGAAGTGGTTCTGATCAAGGTGGAATGTCTCAATTTCCAACATCTGGTGACTACAGGAATGCTAATTCATCAACAAT
The DNA here is from genome assembly GCA_023736055.1 of Quercus glauca. Lineage (NCBI taxonomy): Eukaryota > Viridiplantae > Streptophyta > Magnoliopsida > Fagales > Fagaceae > Quercus > Quercus glauca. The sequence continues at coordinate 11,387,878 of CM043315.1, read as the reverse complement.
GGCTATGGTTTGTCTGGTGAGATTGGAATTTCCAAGGTTCTTTGGAGAAGATCCTGCAAGTTGGGTCTACAAAGCCAAATACTTCAAGTATTATAATACACCAGTTGCTGAGAAGTTGATGCTAGCTTCGTTTCATATGGATGGTGAGGCTCTAATCTGGTTTCAAGATAGTGAAGAGGTAGGTCTTTTTGCGGATTGGGGATTGATTCAAGCCTTACACATTAGATTTGGGGTCACAGCTTATGACAATCCCATGGAAACACTGACTAGGCTGAGACAGACAGTTTCAGTGTCCTTGTATAAAGCCCAATTTGAGGTGTTATCTAATAGGATTAAGGGTTTATCTGCTAATCACAAGTTAAGCTGCTTTTTAAGTGGTTTAAGAGATGAAATAAGGCTGCCAGTGAGAATGCTTAGTCCTAAATCATTGAATGAGGCTTTTGGGTTGGCAAAGATTCAAGAAGAGTATAATTGGAGTTGCAAGAAATTTGCCAAGGCTTAGGGGGATCAAGGCAAGCCTTCATTTTAGGAGCTCCTCCAAAAATTCCTTCTCTATTAGAGACTAAACCAAGATTGCCTCTCAAAAGAATTTCTCCTGCTCAAATGGAAGAGAGGAAGAAGAAAGGATTATGTTACAATTGTGATGAGAAGTGGCTTCCTGGCCACAAGTGCAAGAATGCTGTACTATTTTTGTTGGATTATGTAGAGTTAACTCAGGAACATACCAATTGTGGAGTTAACATCACTGAATTGGAGGAGAATGGCTGTGCAGATCAGGTTGGATCGGATCAAGAAGATGCTAAGATTACTCTTTATGCATTGAGTGACACTCCCACTTCAGGCACTATGAGGGTTATGGGAAGGATTAAGCATAAATCCTTTGTCATTCTTATTGATTCAGGGAGTACTCACAACTTTATTGATGCATTGGTATCACAATTGCACATAAAGATTGATGGTTCTCAAGTCCTGGAAGTCAAGGTTGCCAATGGTGAAGTAGTCAAGACTCAAAGTGTTTGTGAGGAGGTACTAATTTGGTTACAAGGGCATGAATATGTGGTGCTTTTGCATGTTTTGCCAATGGGGGGGGGGTGTGATTTGGTTTTAGGGACTCAATGGTTGGGTACCTTGGGGGTAATTCAGTGGGATTTCAAGATGTTTACAATGAGTTTTGGAGATAATCACAGGCAGGTGCTGCTACAAGGGTTGAAGAGTACAAGGTCTCAATTGCAGGATGGGAATACGTTTTTGAAGCAGTCTATTAAGAAAGGGCTGGTTCTTCACATTGCATTCCAGCCTCAAGTGTTATCTGCAAAGGGCACAGATCAGTTACCTGAAGAAGTAGTTGCTTTGTTGGAAGAGTTCAAATCAATCTTTGCTACACCAGAGGGGCTGCCACCCTTAAGGGATCATGAACACCAAATTACCTTGAAGGAAGGAGCCCAAGCTGTTTGCCAGAGGCCTTACAGGTATCCTTATTACCAAAAAAATGAAATTGAAAAGATTGTTAAGGATTTACTATCTGCTGGTTTAATTAGAAATAGTAGCAGTCCTTTTTCTCCACCAGTTCTCTTAGTTAGGAAAGCAGATGGTTAATGGAGAATGTGCATTGACTATAGGGCCTCAAATCAAGAAACCATTAAAGATAAATACCCCATACCTGTTATAGATGAACTATTGGATGAGTTGTTTGGTGCAGCTGTCTTTTCTAAACTGGATTTTAGATCCGGATACCATCAAATTAGAATGAGAGAAGAAGATATTCCTAAAACTGCATTTAGGACTCATAAAGGCCATTATGAGTTTTTGGTAATGCCATTTGGCTTAACTAATGCACCTTCCACCTTCCAATCCCTCATGAATTCCATTTTTTAGCCTTACTTAAGGAGATTTGTGTTAGTATTTTTTTATAACATCCTGATACATAGTAAGAATGTGAGTGATTATGTGCATCATCTTCATGTGGTCTTGGAAGTTTTGGTGAAACATCAATTGTATGCCAAACAATCAAAGTGTGTGTTTGCTTGTAAGGAAGTAGAGTATTTAGGACATCTTATCTCTAGTGAGGGGGTGAGGACAGATCCAAGGAAGACTGCTGCTACGCAGCAATGGCCAATTTCTAGAGATGTGAAGGCTTTAAGGGGATTCTTGGGGTTGACAGGCTATTACAGGAAGTTTGTCAAAGGGTATGGCCAAATTGCTGCACCTTTAACAGCTTTGTTGAGGAAAGACTCATTTAAGTGGACCTCTGAGGCTTCTCAAGCTTTCCAATTTCTTAAGGATGCAATGTCAAACCCTCCTGTTTTAGCTCTACCTGATTTCACTAAGTCATTTGTGATGGAGTGTGATGCATCTGGTGTTGGTGTTGGGGCTGTCCTAATGCAAGACCAAAGACCAATTGCTTACCACAGCCAAGCCTTGAAGGGTAAAAACCTTGCCCTTTCAACATATGAGAAGGAGTTGCTGGCTCTGGTAGTTGCAGTGAAGAAATGGAGACCATATCTCCTTGGTATACCCATTGTGATCAAAACAGATCATTAAAGCCTTAAATACTTACTTGAGCAGAAGATTGAGACCCCTGCTCAACAAAAATGGATAACTAAGCTCCTTGGCTATGCCTTTTTGGTGGAATATAAACATAGGAAAGAAAATTTGGTAGCAGATGCACTTTCAAGAAAGGAAGCTGTTAAGGAAAGGGAGTTTGAGGGTGTTGAGGTGGGAACACTTTGTATCATTTTCTTTCCCACTCCCACTTGGTTGGATGAACTCAAGTTGACTTACACAACTGATACAGCAACTCAGAAGATAATTCTTGCCATTCAGTCAGGTGGTGACATTCCAGCTGGGTTCACCTTGTCCAATGACTTGTTATTTTACAAGGGCAGGTTGTTTTTAGGTAGTTCAGCTAAGGAATTGAAAACTCAAGTGCTACAACAGGTACATGCTAGCCCTTTGGGGGGTCACTCTGGTTATTTAAAGTCTTTTCAGAGGCTTAAGAAGGATTTTTACTGGACTGGTATGGTAAGGGACTTGAAGCAGTTTGTGAGGGAGTGTGATACATGCCAAAGGTTGAAGAGTGAGACTTGCTTACCTGCTGGTTTGCTGCAGCCATTAGCTATACCAAAAAAACCTTGGTTAGACATTAGCATGGATTTTGTGGAAGGGTTGCCTAAGTCTCAACAGAAGTCAGTGGTTTTTGTGGTGGTGGACAGGTTCACCAAGTATGTGCATTTTATTCCCTTGGCTCATCCCTACACTGCTGCTAAGGTGGCCCAAGTGTTCATGCAGTATGTTTTTAGGTTACAGGGGATGCCATCTACAATTGTGACAGAGACCCAGTGTTCACTTCCAAATTCTGGTCAGAATTGATGAAACTACAGGGCACTACCTTAGCTATGTCTTCCTCATATCACCCTCAATCCGATGGGCAAACTGAAGTGGTAAACAAAAGCCTGGAGCACTACCTGAGAGCTTTTGCTGCTGACAGACCTCTTTCTTGGGTGAATTGGCTACCCTTGGCTGAGTTTTGGTTCAATACTAACTTCCATTTGAAGCACTTTATGGTCATCCTTCTCCGAAGGTGGTGGAGTATGTGCCAGGTGTGACAAGGGTTGCAGCTGTGGATTCTTATTTGCAGGATAGGCAGCAACTCTTTTCCTTGTTAAAACATAATTTAAATATAGCTCAGGAGAGAATGATGTGGTTTGCTGATAAAAAGAGAGTGGATAGGTCCTTTGAGGTAGGGGATTGGGTTTATCTCAGGCTTCAGCCATATAAGCAAGCTTCAGTGCAGCCCAGACAATGTGGAAAGCTTTCTCCTTATTTTTATGGTCCCTTCCAAATTGTGCAAAAGCTTGGTCAGGTTTCTTACAAGCTTAATTTGCCTGAAGGGTCCCAAATCCATCCTGTGTTCCATGTCTCAAACCTCAAGGCTAAAATAGGTACCAATGTGATTCCTAGACCTGCTTTACCAGCTGTGACTGCAGAGCAGATCCTTGCCCCTGAACCTGTGGCTATTTTGGATACCATAACTCATCAATTACGGAGTAGACTCATCACTCAAGTGCTTGTACAGTGGCAGGATGAGAGCAAGGATGATGCTACATGGGAAAGTTTGTTTGAATTACAGCAAAAATTTCCACACCTTGTGGGCAAGGTGTTTTAAAGGAGGGGGCAATGTTAGGAATTCAAGTGTATATGCGTGAGATGTTGTAAACAATTCATTGAACCATTTTGTTAATTGAAAACTTTCTCTTTCTGTTCCTTCTCTCTATCTCTAAACTCTATTCTCTCAATCTATGTTCATGGAGGCCTAGTTGTCCTTGAATTCAACTACTATATACTCTGTTCTTAAACAGTCCCATTCCGATTTGGCATGAAATTCGGGCAGAACAAAAAAAAATTTGTCGCTTTTTTGCCCTATCCCAGTCCAGTTTGGCCAGAAATAAAGCAAGAATGATGTTTTTTAATTTTTTGAATTTTATTTCTACTTTTTTAGGAAAGCTCGAACTTGGGTCGAGAGAAACGGTACCGGGAAAGAAATTTTTTTTTTTTTATCTATTTTTCTTTTTGTCCCAGCCTGATTTGGCATGAAATTTGGGCAGAATGATATTCTCTACTTTTTTGAAATTTTTTTTTTTTGAAATTTTTTGAGAATGCTTTACACAGGTAAGGTAGAATCTGTACTCAGTACGAAAAAATTATTATTGATTCTGTGGCCTATCCCGGTTCGGTTTGGCCTGAAATAAAGCAAGAATGATGTTTTTTAATTTTTTGAATTTTTTAACTATTTTTTTGGGATAGCTCTAACTTAGGTCGGGAGAAACGGTACCCGGAACGTAATTTTTTTTATCGCTTTTTCTTCTTGTCCCTGCCCAATTTGTCATGAAATTTGTGCATAACGATATTTTTAATTTTTTTAAATATTTTTTTTGGAATTTTTGGAGAATGCTCTAGCATGGGTAAGGTAGAAACTGTACTCGATACGAAAAATGTTTTTTGCGGTTTTTCGGCCAATCCGAATCCAATTTGGCCAGAAATAAAGCAAGAATTGTTAGGAACCTGATGGTTTCTAATGGAGATTGATGGGAATTATAGGGGAATGGTTGAGAATTGTAGGGAAATTGACTTAATTCGAGGTAATCACCTTCCATAGAGAAAGAGATAGATTAAGAAAGAGAGAGATAGAGAGATGCATTAATGCACTAACAAATTGGTTTATTCTTCATTCCTTTCTCATATTGGATCACAATCATGTATTTATAGGAGACTAGCTCTAATCTCATCGGCTCACATGGCCTCATCCTATTGGTTCTATTATTCCCCATGTGTATTAATAATTTCAACATGTGCTAAATGTGATTAACATGCCTCATCCTATTGGTTCTATTAATTCTCATGTGCATTAATAATTTCAACATGTGCTAAATGTGATTAACATGTTTAGAATTGTAACTAACTAACTAAATCTTAATACACCAATTATTATCCATATGCTTATAGCATTCATAACATTTCCCTCCCCTTGAAAAACACCTTGCCCACAAGGTGTTGTTGTGAAATAGCATCTTCATCAAAGGAGATCTTCCAATTGACCAATACCGTAGTGACATTTTGATCACCATATTCATGCATTTCTCTTTGACAAGCAATCCCGTGCATATGAAGGTTTCTTCTTCGTAGGTCTTCAAAATTTGCTCGAATTCTTGAGGCTTCAATGGTTCTTCAATCTTCAAGGTCTTATTGGTTCTTTCAACCTTGAAATGTTCTTGTATCCTCAAGACCTCATTCGATTCTAGAACCATTAAAATTGTTGGCGCTTGTATCTTGGATTCTTGGATCACCGACACTTGGATTGCCACTTCTTGAATCATAGACTCTTGAATGGAAGCCTCCATTAGTGCATCAAGAATGGGTTCTTGGAAGATCATCATCATCTTCTTTGTTGGTTCTTTCGACTGAACTTCAAGGGCAGTATGTACATGTACATCATCATCCACTTTGACACAAAAATCAAACATCCCGGCTTGTAACAATAGTAGTAGATTCTTGGAACTTGATTTGTTCTTCGACTTTCATTGAATCAAGAGATTGTAACTCTTCTTTGGACATGTTTTCAAGATCCTCTTGCACTCTTGAAAGTTCTTCCTTCATGGCTATGTTAGATTCAGCCAAGGCCTTCATCTTCTTTGAAATATCCTTGGATTCTTCTATAGCTTTGTTCAACAATTCTTGTATTTTTTTCAAAAGTTTTCTTTCATCACAATTGTTTATCTCAATATCAACGGCTCTGATACCATTTGTTAGGAACCCGGTGGTTCTTAATGGAGATTGATGGGAATTATAGGGGAATAAATGGGAATTGTAGGGAAATTGACTTAATTTGAGGTAGTCACCCTCCATAGAGAAAGATATTAATTAAGAGAGAGAGATAGAGAGATGCACTAATGCACTAACAAATTGGTTTATTCTTCATTCATTTCTCATATTGGATTACAATCAAGTATTTATAGGAGACTAGCTCTAATCTCATTGGCCCACATGTCCTCATCCTATTGGTTCTATTATTCCCCATGTGCATTAATAATTTCAATATGTGTTAAATGTGATTAACATGCCTCATCCTATTGGTTCTATTAATCCCCATGTGCATTAATAATTTCAACATATGCTAAATGTGATTAACATGTTTAGAATTGTAACTAACTAACTAAATCTTAATACCCCAATTATTATCCACATGTTTATAGCATTCATAACAAGAATGATGTTTTTTAATATTTTGAATTTTTTTTCATTTTTTTGGGAAAGCTCTAACTTCGGTCGGGAGAAACGGAACCGGCAACAAAATTTTTTTAATCTCTTTTTCTTTTTGTCACAGCCTTATTTGGCATGAAATTTGAGCAGAACAGTATTTTTATTTATTTTTTTAATTTTTTTTTGAAATTTTTGGAGAATGCTCTATCCTATAAGGTAGAAACTGTACTCAGTACAAAGATTTTTTTATCACTTTTTCAACGTATCTCGGTCTGGGTTGGCCAGAAATAAAGCAATTATGATATTTTCTTAGTCTCAAAAATCAAAAGTATGGTCAATGAGGCAATATCTATTCTTGAAATCACTTGCTAAACACATGACCATTTTATTTTGAAGAGATCCAGCCATAGAGGTTATTATCAAATTTGAATATGTAAAGGTTTGAAATATGAAATATGTTTTGATCATTGAAAGATTGATACATTTAAGCCAAATACAGCCATCGAAGTTAAACAATTTATTTTGTGAAAATAACTTGTTGGACTCGTGATAGTTTATTTTGAAAATGTCAAGTTGCAAAAGGTTTGTCATTGCAAGTTTGAAATATCAATATCTACGTAACAAAAAAAATATTGAAATATTCTTATTTTTGAAATAAACGATAGTTATGGTTTAGAGCAAAGACAATGCTTACTCTTTATTTCCAAAGTAGTTTATAGGAAATATGATGATTAGTTTCGGTATGATATAGCTCCAGCCATTTGCCATTAATAGGTTCCATGAGATTTTCGCCTTCCGCCATGGCTAGACAATAATGGTTACTATTATAAACCTCCCTTACAAGATAAAGGTCTTTGGGTACTGAGATGCTGTATTGATTGGGCCTTCTAGTTCAAAGTCCCCAAGTGTGAGGTAGTTGACATCCTTAATGATGTTCAAGATTCCAAAGGCTCCAATAATGTGAATATGATGATCTTAGTAGTATGACACGTGGGATTGCCACAGCTTTAGGGTGCATGGGCTACCACGGCCTTGTATATGTGTGGGGCTGCCACGTCTTTGATGGTGATAATAGAGCTTCTTCGAGGGATGACCACCAATCTATTTCGTTTAGCGTATGATTCAAAAAAACTTTCTTTTAGTGCTTAGAATAGGATTGATGATTCCAGCGGCAATGAGTTATTAAATTTCTTAGATATTTCGGGCTTCTATTAAGGATGGAAAATTCTTATGGGTTTTATGCCTACAAAATAGACAAAGCCCATTGTTAAGAACCATGATGATGATTGAAATAAATATTATGTTCTCTTTTGATTAATGGTGGCAATAATGTTCAAGATAAGTAATATGTATTTAGTGTGATATCTTTGATTGAATGATGTACGTGATATATTATTAAAGTAATTTGTATTAAGTGATATAATGATAATAGAGTAACATATATTCAATATAAGTTTAAAGATGGTGATGTGATGACTTATCTTGGATAGTTCATGACTCCAGCCGTATATCAGTGAACTTATGGCAGTCCAGCAACACAATGATATGAGTATAGCAATGAAGAGTCCGTATACCATGATAAGTCTCTTTATGGCTTGACATTGAGGGCATGAATCACCGAATTGGGATCTAAACCGAGCATCATGTTGTACTCCCAAGCAAAGATGTCATCGTACTTTTTATTAGATGGAGGGGGTACGTCAAGTACTGCTGGAGGTTCCTTAAATGGTTCGACCATACCGTTGGACAAGAGTTCTTCAGCCATTAGATGTGTTCTCCTCTGGATATAGCCATAAGTGTTGTACTAGCTTTATTCGGCCTTTTGATTAAGGCAACTAAGCCTTACATATCGTCATGAATAACAATATATGCTACCATTTGGTAGCTCGATCTATTCTTACTAGCTGTGATCTGCTGCAAGATGCTTCTTTGTACTTTCTTTTCCTTTCCTTTAGAAAAAAAAATTGACTTCAAACTTTTTTGGGATCATCTTTAATGTCCCTTCAATTTGGCAATGGAGTTCCAATGAGGATTGAGATGGAATCTTCTCCATATAAGGTAAGGTCATCATAGAGGCTAATTTCATTGTAGTGAGCTTTAGATGGATCATATAAAGTGAGATAAGTCGAGATGCGTATGGACTTACCATTGAGTCCCCCTTTTACATTTCAATGATGATACGAGCATAAATTTGTGGAGCCATGGCGATCCAAGCAGGACATGATAGGCCATGGTTGAATAAATCACATGGAATCTTGTAAGTGCAATAATAGGATCAACCTCAAGAACCAACTCAATATACTACCAAGGGTATACTCTTGGACCCCTTCATATGGGCGTAAGTAATAGCATGCACGATTAATAGGAAAGTTTGGCCAGCATGAGCTCCAGCGGTGAGGGAGTGTATACCAGATTCAACAGTAATTGATACTGAGTCTTTTGGCTCTACTCTCCTTGACTCGTCTTTGAGCTTTGGTTGTTTGAACAAAATAGGGCCTCGTTGAAGAGTGGAGGTAGCTGCTAGTAGTATCATCGAGGTACTGGACATCATTCCCAACATGAATGCCTTCTACTGACATGGCATTCCCTTCATTGTGCTGTGGCAATGGGTTCCGCTGGACCTCTTATCTTGTTTGAGGTCAATGGTTTCACTTGAAACCTCTCTATGAGATACATTTCTAGGTGCTTTTAGATTCGGTGATGTACATATTGATGAAGGCGATAGTGTAATGGATCTTGCTTGTCTTTAGGAGTGGGCTTTTGGTTAATCTGTATGGCTTAAGCACCCCATAGGCTATTCATCTATTAGAAATTGCATTCATCTCCTCCTCAGTGTATAGAGTAGTAAGATAACTTACTTATTCACTTTTGTTGTCTTTTTTTTCTTTTTTGCTTGATTCCAATAATTAGTTCACTATTGGAGATATGAGGGCTTAAGGAATTCTCTTTTCAGGGCTTTCCAACAATGAATGATTTTACTGATGCAGTTGTCTTGTGAGCTTTTTAGAGCAGTAGAGCAAATTGAGGGATATCAAGATTTTCCAAGCATTCATCATTATTGTGTAGCATGTTGTTGATGAAGATTTGTGCTCTTTCATACTAACCATAACAACCAAGAGTGGTATCTTTAAGCCAATGGATGTTGTCAAGAAGTCTTTAGGAAGGCTTTTGCTTGGTGTTGTGAAGAGTGATAATTTTGATATTTTTCTCTTTTATGGAAAAAAAAATTGTGCAAAAACTTTCAATCATATTGTCCTACATGGCATTGGAATTGGGCTGAAGTGTTGCATATCAAGTATATGCTTGGTTGGTGAGGGACTTTGAGAACTCCCTTAAATAAAGTTCTTTGGTCCTTTCATGAGGACCCATAGAATTTGAGAACTTGATGAGATGTTCTAGAACATCTTTTGTCCTCCCATCATAGAGGGTGAAGGTAAGAACTGGCCAAATGTGGTGGTAGATGATGGATCTCCAACGGGTGACCCTATATCTTGTTGGTCAAATTATTATGGTTGCTTGTGTGGATTATGAGCTTCCTTTATGGGGCATAGATAACTAGGACTGTTACTTCTGGAATTCAGCATTAGGTGTGGCTGTGGTACAGACTGTTACTACTGGAATTTAGCATCAGGTACGACTGGATAGTGTAGACTATTACTGTTGGAGTTCAACATCAGGTGTGGTTGTATGGTGCAAACTATTACTGCTGGAATTCAACATTAGGTACGACTAGATAGTGCAGACTGTTACTGCTGGAGTTCAACATTAGGTACAGCTGGATAGTGTAAACTGTTACTGCTAGAATTCAAAATAAGGTACGGCAGGATAGCGTAGACTGTTACTGCTGGAGTTCAGCATTGGTGCAGCAAGGTGTAGATTATTACTACTATAGTCCGGCATTAGGTATGGCTGGATAGTGCAAACTGTTACTGCCAGAATTCAGCAGTAGGTATAGCTGGATAATGCATATTATTACTACTGGAGATCACCATCTAGTGCAGTTGGGCAGTGGAGGCTATTACTTCTGAAATTTGGCATCAAGTGTAGTTGTGGAGGGTTGACTTTGTACTGCTGGATGGCTAATATTTTGAGTTCCATACTGCAAGATGTTTTGCAACTTAAGAGGCATGGCGATTCTTCATTCATAACTGACTCTTTAGTGAAGTCACCAAAATGTTAGGGGCGATTTTTATTCATTGCCCACATGACATTTGGGAAGTCAAGACCATGACTCGACTTTAGGCTTGCAACATGGCCCAAAGGCTATCAGTGAAGTGTGAAAAGCCCATTTTGCTCAAGGTCTAGGTTGCATCCAACAAAGATTAATATAAAACATCCAGCAGTAGATGCCTAGAAAATTTATAAATGAATTTGCATGGTAAAAATTATGCATTTCCTTCATAGTTGGCTAATATAAAAGTGAGCCCATTATAAAAAGTACACAAAAGGAAAAATGGTCTAGTAGAGAATATGACAGACCTCCAACGGTAGACGTCTGACAGATTAATAAATGTGTTTACATGATTAAAATCATATAATTTCTTCATTATTAAGAGTTAACATGAGGGAAAACTCCCATAGTATCCAAGACATTATGGCCTTCATCATAATAACAACAAACAAGGATCAAATGCTTCATAATTACGAGTAAAAGAGGAAAAAATAGAATGGAATGAAGGGAGAGAGATAGATTCCAACTCAGTGTAGCAAATGTTGAACTAAGATTCTTGGGGAATATATATGTGGGGCATGAATTTTGAGTGAGTGTAGGCTATTTTGAGTGAGTGGGTATTTAAGCTTGTGGTGGCATGATGGAGTTAATGTTGAAGCTAAGTCATTAATGGGTAAATGGTTATTTATGACTGATTAGAAAGCATTTATGGGCTTGGAATATGCAAAAAAAAAAAAAAAGAAAAAGAAAAAAAAGAAAGGGAATGTCTGAGGTTAAGTGAGTGTAGGTTAAGGGGAATGATTTTGATAGGCCAACAATGTATTGACCCCTTATGATACATTAACCAATTAATTAGCCAAGTGAATTAATTAAGTTAATTAACATGCAATATGCGTGGTAGCACAAACAAATCACCAACTAAGCTAATATGCAACGGAAAATAAAGTTGACATGGTGATTTGTTTACGAATGGGGAAAACCTACACGGCAAAAATCCCACCAAGTGATTTTAAGGTCACCACTCTCGAGAATCAACTATTATCACAACAAATGATTACAAGTAAAGGAATCTCAGTACCTTATACCAACCTACAGTTAAACCCTTACCCCAATACCTAATTGGACTTATTCTGTAGTGACAATCTCTCCTTTTAATACACGGCACCTAGTACGTGACTAACCAATTGATGCGTGGATCCTAGTACGCAGCTTACACACTAACGTGACTAACCAATTGATGCGTGGATCCCAGTACGCAGCTTACACACTAACTTGAGAAGGATGTTGGCTGCAAAGTTCTTCAGTTCATCAATACGATGAAGATTGTTAAGTTCTAAGAAATTAGGAATTAATGTATTAGAACTTCAATTTGTATTTTGTTGGCAAACCATGATCAAAACATTTAGTCTAGGTTTAGGCTTGCTCAAAGTATGTTTATTTGTAAAATTGGAATCGAGTGATTACAGAATTTATTGGACTAAATCTGTAAGTCTCGATCGATCGAAAATTAGACTCGATCGATCGAACCACGTACAGATTTATTTTTCTGCAGAGTTCCAGTTCAGCCCAAACTCTATTTAAATGTCTTGGGGTTCAAGTAAAACTCTTATATATATAAGGGAAACCCTAGAACGTTTTTGAGACTAGAGAGAGAGAGATTAGAGTGCCTCTTGTGCCTCTTTTTATTAGGGTTTTGTACCTAAACCTCTCTAAGTCTTTGTTGCTCATATTTGCTGTTTATGTGAATCTCTTGTGAGATCTTTGAGGAGCTTTCCTTCACATAAACTTAGGGTTTTCAAGGAAGATATATTATCTACATCTTGATGATTAACAAGGTTGCAACTATTGGAACTTAAAGAAAAACAAGTGAGGAGCTTGTAGCTGATTGAAGGAATACAAAGAAAGAAGTAGTCCGTGGATTCGGAGCCTGCGCGTGGTCGTGTCAGGAAGTTACTACTGGTGGGTAGCATTAGGAAGTCAAGCGGGGAGCTTGTAAGTCCTTTTGTAAGAACTTCAATTCTTTCTTAGTGGATTCCGTTTTGCCTTGAGGATCGGTGGGTAAAATCCTCCCCAGGTTTTTTACCGGTTTGGTTTTCCTGGGTGATCATATCTTGTATTATTTATTATTCCGCTGCTTTATATGCTTGATATGATTATTTGATTGTTTTAACCTAGAATTGTTTAATTTGACTAAGTAACAACTTGGCTAATTAATCTAGGCTACGCAATCTAATTGTGGTTTAAGGGGTCTAAATTTCCAACAAGTGGTATCAGAGCGGGTAGCTCTTCTTGTTTTAGATCTTTTGATCTAAGAGCTGATCCTTGACCCCTGTTGTCATGGATAATTTGAAGTGTCTTTCTGATCATGTTTCTGCTCATACTTCTGCTGATTTTGTTGATACCTGTGATGTTTTGAATAAAAAGGACACTATTGTTTCTGCTGATTTTTTTGATGCTTTTGAAACTCTTCGTAAGGAATTATCTAAATCTTTGAAAATTTCTAAGAGATTCAAGGAAGAGTTAAAATTGGCTAATCTTGAAAAAGAGGAATTGCTTGTTAGATTAGTTGAATCTAATAAAAAGAATGAATTTTTGAGAAATCAAATTTCCTCTCAAGATGAGAAGATGAAAAGCTTGGAACAAGAGTTAGCTGAGTCTAAAGCTAAACTTGAAAATTTGATTAATACCAAGCCTGCTGATGATAACAGAATTGTTTCTGTTTCTCTTAAGCCTAAAACTGATAAAGTTTATATCCCTCCTTTTAAGAGGAATAATAAAGAAAAGGCTTATTGTGCTAGGTTAGACAAAGGTAAAAGTTCTGATGTAGACGCTGAAGTTTCTACACCTAAGTCTAAACCTACTGTTAGAGAGTATAATAAATCTGTTTTTGTGCCTACCTGTCACCTTTGTGGTGTTGTTGGTCATATTAGACCAAATTGTTCTTTGTTGAGGCAAAAACAAAAATCTGAGACTAGACTTGCTGTTAGGAATACTGATGTTCCTAAATTTGTTCCTGTTTGTCACTTTTGTGGTGTCTCCGGTCATATTCGTCCTAATTGTCATAAGTTGAAATTTAAGCATTCTGTATGTCAATCTAGGATATGTGATGATGTTTCTCCTGCCATAAGTCCATATAAATTGTTTCATATGCTTTTGAAAAATTTGAGCTTGTTGGCTTGTGAAAGGAATTTGCAGGATTTTAGTCTGTCTCAGAAGATTAGTGTAATCCCTCAAATACATTCTGCTTCTCATGGATTTTCACCTACAAAGCCGAAGACTCGTGCTATATGGGTGAGAAAAGAGCCTTTAAGGTGAGTGTTGCTGACTTGTCCCTGTTTTAATTATTTCTATTGTTTGTGGACATGTCTTGTTTCTGTTTTTGGTTGCTTTGTTTTTTTTCTAAGTTTTTTTTATTTAAAAAAAAAATCCAAAAACATTGAAAAATTTCAAAAAGACAAAAATATTTTATTTTGTGTCTTGTTTTATTTTTCTTGAGAATTACATGAGTTTTGATATCTCTCTTAATTTAGAACATGCTTGACATTGTGGAGAAACTTGAATAGTTTGTGCTAAGCTATTTTTGATTTTGTGTGAGGATGTACTAGTTTGTACATGTACTCATGGGTTAATTAAGAAATTGATATTTCTTGTTTGTGTACCCTCTATAGCTTAGTTAAGCACTATCATGCATTGCATTTGCATTGATCATTTAGCACAATGTGTGTTTTTGTTTTTGGTCATAAATTTTTTTCAAAATCTCAACAAGTGGTTATAACGTTTGTTAAAACCAAAAAGATTTTTGTGTTTTGTATTATAGATCTTGGATTGATAATCAAGGATTGGCCATATTATTTTTACATAACATGTTTATGTACCTTGTTTAGCTTGGATGAGCTTATTTTATTGCACTTTACTAGTTAAAGCTTTGTAGTGCATGTTGTGTGGGAAAGATGTGTGTGGTTTTTAATCACTTTGTCTTAATCTTAAAGTCACATGTTTTTGACTGACGGACTTGATCCTTTTGAGAAATGCATAAATAACCATCTCACCACTGTTCACTAGCCAATCATGAACACCTTAGTGCATATCATAAGATTTAGTGCTCGAGAAAGTGTAGCACATGCACAAAAAGAACATAAGGTGTAGCCTCAAAATAAATTAAAACTGGTGTGTACTATTAGGCTTGATGCCAATTCACTTAATTCAAACCGGTGTGTACTATTAGGCTGAATGCCAATTCATATAAATAAGAGGCAAAAATGAAAGAAACTTACATGATTGCAAGCTTTTGTTCTAGGAGATGTGAGAGTTATAGGATGTAACTCTTTAAGTGATAGTCTCTTTTAAATTCTATGTGATGAATTTTGTAGACTTTGTGATTGATTACTATTCACATATCACCTCACATGTATCTTAAGCTTTGCTAGTTACACACATTACACAAGTTACTCTTTGTTAAACTTGGTACATTTTATTGTGTGTGATTTTGTTGTGGCCATCCAAGATTAAAAGTCCCTTGATTTTAATGCAAAATGTATTTCAAGTTTGAAAATTTTGAAAATATCTTGAGATTTGTGCACAACATTCTTGTTGCTTTAGAAAATTATATGGAAGGATGATTGAAACTTGTTTGTGAGAAAATTGGGTTTAAAATTTTGGGTTTTTGAAAAAGCATTCCATCTCATACTCATGCATTTTGTATTCACTGTTCAAATGTTTTGAGGAGTTGTTTCAAAATTGGGTTTGCAAGTTTTCAAAACTGTGTTTTTTCCCAAAAATTAAATGTGTTTCTGCCCATTTCGATCGATCCAACCTGATTTTCGATCGATCGAAAAAGTGCTCTCAATTGTCTCAGAATGACTGTGTCATTCGATCGATCGAATGTAATTTTCGATCGATCGAAGATCGTGGAGAAGCCTTTTTTTTTTTAAAAAAAGTGTTTGTTCTTGATCCGAATTGGGGCTTTTGTGAAATTGAGTTGAATTTGATGAAATTGGCTTGTTGTTTTGATGAAATTAGGCATTATACTCTATGTGCTGTGTTTAGTAATGCTCAATTCATCAATTTGTTTAAAAATTTCAACAAGTGGTTTTCAATTTTTGGGGTTTTTGGTAGAAATTCCCTGCTCGAGCCAATTTTGTCAATTTGATCTCAATTGAACTTAGTTTTACTGCATTAGAGCATGCATCATGACATATTTTGTCTTGCATCATTTATGTTTAAGATTCACATGCATTGCATTGATTTTTGTATCCATCTTGCAGTTTTGCAGTCATATCTCTCATTGTTTTCACACATAGCATGCATACACTTTGCTACATTGGGTACTCAATTTGATTAAAAAAATTGATTGATTAATTTTTGAGCTATGTACTTTCTAGTATATGCCTTTTTTATGTGTGAACTGTAGAAAATATTTTTCTTAAGAGATATGATGAATCATCAATGTGCAAATATTTTCTCTACTCATGCAACTGTTTATGGGTCACATAGTGCCATGTTTGCATTTTATTGAAAGAGAGAATATCTTTTCTTCATGTGTATCCTCACCTTAGTTTTTAACTTTGCTTTGTGTGTTTTTAGCTTTGGTCCTGTTTGGTCCTGTTGGTGAGGATGTTCTTGATCCTGTAGGTGCTGCTGCTGCTGTTCCCCACCCCCTTTATTTTTCCCCAAAACTGTTTTTCCTACAACTTGTTTTGTTTTTCCTATTTTTATAGGGGGAGAAAAGTTTTTTTAACCTGTGTTGTTCATAGGGGGGAGCTGTCTCTATTTTCTATAGAGTTGAATTGTTTTATGTTTCCCTTGATTCTCTGTTTTCTCTTATCCTTTCTTACGTATGTTGACTGTTTACTCTTTGTATGAGTTGTCTTTGTCAATACGTGACAAAAAGGGGGAGAAATTATTGATTCAATTATGGGAATCATGTTTGTCTTGTTTAGGGGGAGTTGAAATTATTTTTGAAAGGGAAGAAAATAAAAACTTTTTGTTGTATCTAACTTAGGGGGAGAGTTAGTTTACTTTTGTTTTTATTTCTGTTTCTTGTTCACTGCTCATTGATTTATATTTATGAGTTATTCATGATATATGTCTTTGTTTTGTGTTTTGTGAAGTCAAGAATTTATTTGTTGATTTACTGTTTTTCTGTCACACATGCGTTTATGCGTTTGTTGAGTGTTTCAGGAATATACAGGTGCATTCAATTTGGCTGCTGTCTACACTTGCAACTGATGGATAGTAGTTAAGATTGGATTTGTTGTTATGAGCATTATCTTTGTATTGGGCTATTTGTAACTTTGAGCATTTCATGTTTGTGATGTGTTTTGTCACGGATTGCCAAAGGGGGAGATTGTTGAGTTCTAAGAAATTAGGAATTAATGTATTAGAACTTCAATTTGTATTTTGTTGGCAAACCATGATCAAAACATTTAGTCTAGGTTTAGGCTTGCTCAAAGTATGTTTATTTGTAAAATTGGAATCGAGTGATTGCAGAATTTATTGGACTAAATCTGTAAGTCTCGATCGATCGAAAATTAGACTCGATCGATCGAACCACGTACAGATTTATTTTTCTGCAGAGTTCCAGTTCAGCCCAAACTCTATTTAAATGTCTTGGGGTTCAAGTAAAACTCTTATATATATAAGGGAAACCCTAGAACGTTTTTGAGACTAGAGAGAGAGAGATTAGAGTGCCTCTTGTGCCTCTTTTTATTAGGGTTTTGTACCTAAACCTCTCTAAGTCTTTGTTGCTCATATTTGCTGTTTATGTGAATCTCTTGTGAGATCTTTGAGGAGCTTTCCTTCACATAAACTTAGGGTTTTCAAGGAAGATATATTATCTACATCTTGATGATCAACAAGGTTGCAACTATTGGAACTTAAAGAAAAACAAGTGAGGAGCTTGTAGCTGATTGAAGGAATACAAAGAAAGAAGTAGTCCGTGGATTCGGAGTCTGCGCGTGGTCGTGTCAGGAAGTTACTACTGGTGGGTAGCATTGGGAAGTCAAGCGGGGAGCTTGTAAGTCCTTTTGTAAGAACTTCAATTCTTTCTTAGTGGATTCCGTTTTGCCTTGAGGATCGGTGGGTAAAATCCTCCCCAGGTTTTTTACCGGTTTGGTTTTCCTGGGTGATCATATCTTGTGTTATTTATTATTCCGCTGCTTTATATGCTTGATATGATTATTTGATTGTTTTAACCTAGAATTGTTTAATTTGACTAAGTAACAACTTGGCTAATTAATCTAGGCTACGCAATCTAATTGTGGTTTAAGGGGTCTAAATTTCCAACAAAGATCACGAAACTCCTTGGTTACAAAACCCTACGGCGTACAAACGCAACAACTTCTTGAAGAGAAAGATGAACTAGGGCAAATTGTCTCCGGTCACAATATGCTTGTGAAAAACCTTTGCATCAAGTTGCACTCACTTGCATCAGCTGTAACGGCCCTTAAAATAATCCTTATATATGTTTAGGGTTGTGAAAAAAGAAAGCCCAAACATGTATACACGGATTGGATGAAAATCAAAATTGAAAATCTGATTTTCATAAATCTCGATAGATAGGGCATCTATCGAGCAGCTGTCGAGCATTGGGCTAAACTACCTTTTAAACCTTGATAGATGCTATCTGTCGAGCTAGCTGTCGAGTTTTAAAATCCTGCACTTCTTCACTCGTTTCTTGGATAGACTTGCATGGCTTTAACACTTGGACTTGAACTCTTGTTTGTTAAAGCATTAAACACATCCTAGATCTACCCAATTATAAGTAAAGTGCGTTTTGTCAAAGGATTAGCCAATTCTATATTGACATATATTCCTAACATGATTCACATATATCCTGACAATCTCTCACTTTGGCAATCCATGACAAAACCACAACAAACAAATGAACATATGAGAGAAGTCATAAATCACTCAACTTATATTCACTTGTTGAATACAATAAAATCTATCATAACACAAACTCTTGAAAAACTTCGCAAGAAGAGAGTTTATGGCAAGAAAGACTTTGACAACCTGTATTTCTGAAACACTTTAAACAAAACTCATCACGGCATCTTAGTGTGAAGCAAAATTAAAAGATTGCATACAAATAATAAGAAGCGTGTGCATAAAGAGAGAAAAGAAACAACACATGAAAAGGCAGGTGAATAACATACATTAACATATATATCAAAAGATAAGTACAATGTATGTCAAATGGTCACAAGACCGGTGTACATGAGGTAAAAGTAAAAGAAAGAAAAGAAAATACAAAATAACCTCACTACACCCCTCAAAAAATAAACACTCCCCCTATCACAAAAATTTCCTATGCTAACTCTTCCCCTAAATACATGACTACACTCATCCCAAAACTACTCCTCTTTTTGTCACGAATGACAAAGGGCAAGTAACTTAAGCAGTCGTCGTGTCATCATCGGAAGAGCTAGCATCCTCATCCTCATCGTCATCGTCGGAGTCACCATCATTGTCCTCGTCCTCAGATGCCTCTGGAAAAGGAGAGGGAGACTTTACGAAGCCACCAAGGCTAGCTTGTTATCAAGCAATACGGCCAACATGAGTGTTCACTCGACATAACTCATCACTGAGTGTGTTAAGGCGAGCATTCATGCGTTAAAGCTGTGTCATGACCGCCTCAAGGGTCACACCACCCGTCGATGAAGAAAGAGTGGATGAAGAAGGAATGGAGGAAGCCAGAGGAGTCATTGTCTTTGTCCTTGGCTACTTCGGTCGAAGCTGGGCCTTACTCTGTCTAACGGTAGCAGCGTCTATGGCACACATAACCGAAAAATGAGGAGACTAGGGATAGGAGACATAAAAATGGTGAAGAAACCTCGTGATAGCCGAAGGAAAATTGAGCTTATCACAAGTCACCGTATCCCTATAGACATTTATGAGGTATAGAATGAAGTGAGAGGGAAAGTCGATAGTGAGTCCCTCAAGAAGGGATAGAAAAAATTAGGCACGAGGCTCTATGATAGAGTTATAATGAGACAATGGATGGAGAAAAAATGTCATCACTATGTTAAGGAACCTCGAACCTTTTACAAAGCCTGAGCAAGGGGTGTTTTGACGGTCACCCCAAGAAGGTGTCTCACAGAAGCAAGGTGAGAGCTCGCCTTTGGACACAGTCCTAAGATGCTCACAACCGGGGTAATCAGCAAACTCTACCCTTAGTATGTGTAGCACTTCAGATATAAGATCCGGAGTGACTACCATGCACGTACCTCGAACACGAGTGATAAAATGAGGTACAAAATAGTTAAATCCGTGTATATTGGACTAAAATTCCTATATGATCACAGAGGGACAAGTGACTCTCAACCCCTACTATAGATGACAGTGGGAAGGTCAGTATCGAAAAAGTTCGATAGAACAACTTAGCATTCCAAATGAATGCCTCGTTGTGAAAAGTTCTCCGAAAAGTCCTTACGGGCTTTATCATCACGGAACCAAACTTGGGATGGAGTAGAATCAGTGGGAGTAGAAGAAGAAGATGCCCCAGAACGAAGAAGGTTCCGGGACGGAGTGGATTTTCGCTTAAGTGCCATAGAGAAACTAATGAAAGAAAGAGAGAGAGAAAGAAACATGCAGAAAAGCACCAACAAGATCAATATCATAATATGGAGACTTGAAGGTATGTATGCATGAAAAATGCATGAACATGTGACATGTAAGAGTAAAAACATCATGGGCTCAGCCCAATCCAAACCTACCAGCACACATCATTTCAATATATCAAGCACACATTTAAATGCATGAATCATTGTTAAATTGCAAATGTGATGCAATGCATGATGATTTAAAATCATTTAAACAAAAACCAACCCAAAAATTTGTGAAAAACTCATCAATTTTGAAAAACCCCAAATTTTTTTCAAAAAATCCCAAAAGTTAGGTCAAAAATCGTGAAATGCATGATAAGAATAGATAAAATAAGATCAAACCAGATGAAGAAATGATCTTGAGGCCAAAAAACTTCTAGGTTTGAGGTTTAGATAGAGAGAGATGAGTTTGGGAAGGTGAAGAGACAAAAACTGTTAAGAGAGATCGGGGAGAAATGAAGAAAAATCGTGTTAACATTATATATAGAAACATACGCAGCTCGATGGATCAGCAAGTGTCAAGAGATGTCGAGAATTAAAAAGTGACAGACAAAGCTATTAAGGAGCTATCAAAAGGTGTCGAAAGCAATTTGACCTCGATGGATCGAGCAGCTATCGAGAATCTATCGAGCATACAGAAACTTCCTCGATGGATTGAGAAGCTATCGAGCCTGATTCTCAAAAACCTCGATGGTTCAAAATTGCGATAACAGCTATCGAGAAAAGAAGCTCAAGAGGCTCGATAGATAGCCTAGCTATCAAGAGGTATCAAGAAGCTGTCGAGATTGCTTAAAAACTTTTTTTCAAAGAAGAGAAAAACACAAACATGAATGCAATCAAACATGCTACTCAACCAAAGATCCAAGCAACATTTTAAGCTCTCAAAAAAATCTCTTAACAAAAAAATCTCAAGCATTTAGATCCAAAAACACACACACACACACACACTAAACAAGTCTAGCCAATTTTATATTTCAAAAACAAGTCAAGACAGTTTAGTAAGCATACAATAACACATGTATTCCTTGTGATGTCCAAATCACATTGTACCTGCACATGTATCAAGAGTAGCAAAGAATATTGCGTATTGTGTGTGAAAAACATCACAGGATTGCACAAGTGTCTACATGTTATGACGATTTGAGATATGAGAAAATCACTTTAACTCACACACAATCATAACTACTTGATAGGGACTATCACCTTCGAGGTACATCCTATAACTCCCACATCTCCTAAAAGACATGCTTGCAATCATATATAAAGCATTTTGATTCTTTTTGCTCTTATTTTTCTTTGCATAATTTTCTTTTAAGAAAATCATGCATGGGCATATAAGAGAGAGAAAAGAAATACCTAATTATGTTAAGCCTTTGACGTTGCACTTTTGCTATGACGAAGCATACAGACGTCATTTCATGATTGGCGGGCAACAGTGGTGAGATGGTTATTTATGTCTTTCTCTTAGGATTTTCTAGTCCTTTCCGACAAAAAGAGTGATACAAGTATTAAGTACAAGAGATTACTTAATCTTACTCATCACAAACACAAGCCACAAAGTTCACTTGCTTAGTTGTGCATAAAGATGCTCATTTAAGCTACAAAAGATACAAAATTTAGAAAAACTTTGTTATAATGGCCATCTAAGGTACACAAGTACCAATGTACACAAAACACACACTATTTTTGTATTTTTCAGATTTTTCAATTTTTTTTTAAATTTTTATGAAACGCGAAATAAAATTTAAAAAAAATCGAAAATAAACAAATAAAAACAGGTTAATCAAATCAATGCACTAGATGCAAATGCATGAGGAATGAGGAGTAGAAGAAGAGATCAATCCATGGAGATAACACCAATGTTTTGGCGAAGGAATTCAAACCGTTTGCTATCAAGAGGTTTGGTGAACAAATCAGCCTTCTGATTATCAATGTGAATGAACTCAAGAGTGAAAGCACCATCTTCGACAAGCTCCCGAATGAAGTGATGTCGAATCTCTATGTGTTTAATTCAAGAATGTTGAATCGGATTCTTAGAGATGTTGATGGCACTGGTATTGTCAAAGTAGATAGTAAAATGCTCTTGACAAATACCGTAATCAAGGAGGAGTTTTTGCATCCATAGAAGTTGGGTGCAACAGCTACTGGCAGCGATGTACTCAGCCTCTGTAGTGGATAATGAGATGGAATTCTGCTTTTTGCTCATCCAGGAGACAAGATTATTACCCACATAAAAACAACCCCCTGATGTACTGTTTCTATCATCAACATTCTCAGCCCAGTCTATATCAGAATACCCAGCTAAGATATCATTTGTGTCCTTGCTGTACCACACACCAAAGTCAGTAGTGGTTTTGACATACTTTATGATTCTTTTCAAAGCAATCATATGAGACTCTTTGGGATTAGCCTAATATCTAGCACACACTCCCACACTGTAACTAATGTCAGGTCTACTAGCAGTAAGGTAAAGAAGAC
This sequence comes from Quercus glauca, assembly GCA_023736055.1. NCBI lineage: Eukaryota > Viridiplantae > Streptophyta > Magnoliopsida > Fagales > Fagaceae > Quercus > Quercus glauca. The sequence goes on along the minus strand of CM043315.1, from coordinate 11,364,868 downwards.
TACCTATCATGCTTCTATAAAGAGATGAATCAATATTTTTACCCAACAAATCAATAGTGAGTTTAACATTTGGGCTCATAGAGGTTCTAACAGAACTAGTAGATTCCAAACCAAACTTTTTCACAAGATTTTTAGCATATCTAGATTGAGATAGGAATATACCTGACTTTTGCTAACGGATCTGCAAACCAAGAAAGTGAGTCAACTCTCCAATCATGCTCATCTCGAACTCGGCTTGCATGAGTTTTGAGAAACTATGAGCAAGTTCATCCTTAGTCGACCCAAAGATGATGTCATCAATATAGACTTGAGCAATTATCAACTTGCTGTTTTCCCTTTTGATGAAAAGAGTTTGATCAACTTTTCCTCTTGTGAACCCATGTGACACCAAGTATTGTGTGAGCCGATCATACTAAGCTTTAGGGGCTTGCTTTAAACCATAAAGTATCTTCTTGTGGTACAACACATGATCCAAAAAGTGTGGATCAATGAATCCTTTTGGTTGAGCCACATAAACATCTTCTTTAAGGAACCCATTCAAGAAAGCAATCTTTACATCTATTTAGCTTGAACTTCAAGTGACATGCTAGGGCTAGGAAAATTTTGATTGACTCCATACTGGCTACTGGAGCAAATGTCTCATCATAATCTACTCCTTCCATTTGAGAGTATCCTTAAGCCACAAGACATTACCCTCCTCATCAGTCTTATTACGGAATATCCACTTTGTGCCGATGATCTGCTCACCTTCCGGTCTAGGTACTAGAGTCCAAACATCATTCCTTTGAAATTGAAGCAGTTCATCATGCATAGCCTCAACCCAGATTTCGTCTTGAAAAGCTTCTTCAACCTTGGTGGGTTCAACCTACGACAAATAACAAGAATATGTCATAATGTTAGCAACACATTTATCAATTGTACATTTCCTTAGTGTAAGTTCATTCATGTTTCCCACAATAACTTCAGGAGGATGATTCAATTTAATCTGGGAGAAAGGTTTGTTCTCTTCATAGGATTTAGAATCAGGTGAAGTAGGTATATCTGCTGAACCTTCTACAACACTTGGAGTGCCGGGAGTACTCGGAGATGCGGGCTCTTGATCAACAATTTCTTGAACGTCCTTGGTGATGGAGACCAAGGCACCGCTTCGAAGGATCTCGTTTAAGTACCAATTGGGCCAGTTACGAGAGCACAAGCAAAGAAGTTCAAGGATGTACTCAACGGACTCATCCAAGAGTTATGGGCTCAAGCAAATTCGTGGAGGCCCATTGAGCATGATCCACGTGGGCAGCAAAGAATCGTCACCTTGATTCAAGTTCTAGAAGGATCCAGTCAAGGCTAAGAATTGGCAAGAAATATTTTGGGCCTATTCTAGAAGGATCGTGATGCACGACACAATTTACTATTTAATTTTTGCAATTTATTATTTTTGGTATTTTTATGTAATAAAACGTTATTTTAGGCTTAGGTGATTTATTTCCTTGTTTTTAGGTGCATTTAATGCTTTTTAGGTCAAATTTGATTCCTGATATGGTTAGGTATCAATTAGGAGTTTTTTTAGAATATATTTTCTTGTCTATCAAGTTTTATGGAGCCCTTAAATAGGCTCCTAAGTCTGTAAACGTTTTTAAAAAAAGACATTTGAATATTCATAAAAACTTGTGAGGTTTATTCTCTTTGGTTCTTTGAAGAACTATTCGAACTTATCGGGATTTCCCGTGGCGTTCATCTTGACTTATCAAACGGAGTTTCCACCACCGTTTGTGGCGTCTTCCTTATACCGAGGTTCTTGTTTGTCATAAACAACGAGTCGAGGTCTTCCATTCGAATCTGTCCATAGAACGATCTTGGGTTCCCTTTCGTTGTTGGGTCTCGTTATTCTTGACGGGGTTCACATCATTTGGTATCAGAGCACGGTTTCTAGTTCAGGTTTGCCTATCCTTTAACATCTTTCGTTCCTTTGTTTCTTCTTAGCCGAATTTCCTTTACCCTATCTGTTCAATCTTTGTTTGTTCTTGTTGATATCTGAACTCTTGGTCTGGTCTCACATCTCTTAGTTATTTCAAAATTTTATTTCATTATTCTCAAAAGCTAGTTGCTGATCGTTAAAAAAAAAAAAAAAAAAAAAAAACGAGTGGAAATTCTGAAATTTTATTTCATTATTCTCAAAAGCTAGTTGTTGATCGTCAAAAAAAAAAAAAAAAAAAAAGAGTGGAAATTCCAATCTGCCATATTCCTTCTAATTCTATTCTGAAAATTTCCATATTCCTTGTATTCAAATCTGAAATTCCTTGATTAGTTCTTGGTAAATTGTTGCTGGAAATTTTTGAGTTGTTTGTTTAGTTTCAAAAGAACTGAAAGAGAATTATCGAGGGGAAAAAGGTGAGAGTGGTGAGAACATCAGAGGGTAAAAGCCATATTATTTTGAGTGAAACACGAGTGGAGAGTGATCCACATTCTTGAGTGTAAACACGTAAGGGAGTGATTCGTGAGGTCCTTTTCTTTTTTTTTTCTTTTTTTTTTTTTGTTTCTAACCTTTGTTTTGTAGAAATCATGTCTCACGATAGTGGTAAGAGCATTACCGAAGATGAAACAAAATTGGTTGATCCGAAGGTATTTATGGAGGCCATGATGAGTGAGATGAGGCGTGTGATGAAGATGGAGATAGAGCATGTTCATGAACAAATAGATCAAATGGAGAATAGACATGAGGAGCAACCACAAAAAGGTCGTAATTTGTGTAGAAGGGAAAGATATCCATCGAGGGAGGGGGATGAAGAGCTTTATGGGTCTGGTTTTGATGAAGAAGAAGATCGAGATTCCATTGTTAACAATAGGAGACCTGGAGGAAGATATAGAGGAGCTAGGAATCACGAAGATAACAACTTGGGTGGTATTAAGATGAAAATTCCGTCCTTTCAAGGTAGATCTAATCCTGAGGCATATCTTGAGTGGGAAAAGAAGATGGAGTTCGTGTTTGATTGCCACAACTACTCTGAGGCAAAGAAGGTAAAATTAGCCGTGATTGAATTTTCTGAATATGCTATTACTTGGTGGGATCAGCTTGTGATAAACAGGAGGCGGAATAGAGAACACCCAATAGACACATGGGAGGAGATGAAAGTAGTGATGAGAAAGCGGTTCGTTCCAAGTTACTACTACCGAGAGTTGTACAAAAAGCTACAAGGTCTTAGACAGGGGAGTCGAAGCGTAGAGGATTACTACAAGGAGATGGAGATTGCTATGATCCGTGCTAATGTGGAGGAGGATCGGGAGGCTACAATGGCTAGATTTTTACTTGGCTTAAACCGGGAGATCCATGATAAGGTTGAGATGCAGCATTATGTGGAATTGGAAGATATGGTGCATATGGCTATCAAAGTGGAACAACAACTCAAGAGAGGGAGTGGGACACGTGCAGGCCATAACTTTAGTTCTACATCTTGGAAATCAAGTCATGCCAAGCCGCTGGACAAGTCACAAACGCCCAAACCTGAGCCCAAGTCCGCGACCACCAGCCACGTTCCTCAAGGTAAAACCGAAGCCTCTACCTCTAGGAATCGTGATATTAAATGTTTTAGATGTCAAGGCAGGGGCCACATAGCAAGTCAATGTCCAAACAAGCAAGTCATGGTGTTGCAAGCCAATGGTGAAATTGTGACCGATGATGAAGATTCCGACACTGACGACATGCCGCCATTGGAGGATGTTTCCGAGGAGGAGTATTTAGCCCCTGACGCATTGACATTGGTGGCAAGGAGAGCATTGAGCTTGCAAGTAAAAGGAGTTGATGAAGTACAGCGGGAGAATATCTTTCACACTAGGTGCTATGTTAAAGACAAGGTATGTAGTGTGATTATTGTTGGTGGTAGTTGTACTAATGTTGCAAGCACAATTATGGTAGAGAAATTGGGATTGCCCATGGTAAAGCACCCTAGGCCATACAAGTTGCAATGGCTAAATGATAGTGGTGAGATAAGGGTGAACAAGCAAGTGTTAATTGCATTTCGAATCGGTAAATACGAAGATGAAGTGTTGTGTGATGTAGTACCGATGCAAGCGGGACACTTATTGCTAGGGCGTCCATGGCAATTCGATAGGCAAGTGAAGCATGATGGCTTTACGAATAAGTACTCTTTTGTACTTAATCAACGATCAATCACTCTTGTACCATTGACACCACAACAAGTATATGAGGATCAAGTGAGATTACAAAAGGAGAGTGATTAAAAGAAAGAGAGTGAGCAAAAGAAAAAGAGTGAAAATCAGAGAGAGGCCAAGAAAAATGAGAGAGAAAAAGAAAATCAAAGTTCGGCCCTTGAGAGAAAATCAGAGAGAAAACAAAAGAATTTCTATGCAAACGTGAGTGAGATTAAGCGAGCAATGTTTTCAAATCAGCCGATGATTGTACTTTTGTACAAAGAGGCACTTTTGAACACTAACGAACTTGACCTTGCTTTGCCTAGTTCTATTGTTTCTCTTTTGCAGGAGTACGAGGATGTCTTCCCCGAGGAAACACCACATGGGTTACCTCCAATCCGAGGGATTGAACATCAAATTGATTTTGTTCCCGGTGCAACCATTCCAAACCGACCAGCTTATAGGAGCAATCCCGAGGAGACAAAAAAGCTTCAACGGCGGGTAAGTGAATTGTTGGAGAAATGGCACGTGAGGGAGAGCATGAGCTCATGTGCGGTTCCGGTCTTACTTGTGCCTAAGAAGGATGGGACGTGGAGAATGTGCGTTGATTGCCGAGCCATCAACAACATAATGGTAAAGTATCGTCACCCTATCCCACGCTTAGATGATATGTTAGATGAGCTGTATGGTTCTTGCATATTTTCTAAGATTGACTTAAAAAGTGGTTATCATCAAATTAGGATAAAAGAAGGAGATGAATAGAAAACTGCCTTCAAAACAAAATATGGTTTGTATGAATGGTTAGTTATGCCTTTTGGTTTGACTAATGCTCCGAGCACCTTTATGAGACTTATGAACCATGTTTTGCGTACATTTATAGGCAGATTTGTTGTTGTCTATTTTGATGATATACTCATTTATAGCAAAAACATAGATGATCATGTAGTACATTTGAAATCCGTTTTAGATGTGCTAAGAAAAGAAAGGTTGTTTGCTAATTTAAAGAAGTGCACTTTTTACACCGATAAGCTTGTATTTTTGGGATTTGTTGTTAGTGCACAAGGTATACAGGTCGATGAAGAGAAGGTACGTGCAATCCAAGAATGGCCGAGCCCCACAAGTGTAGCTAATGTTCGTAGTTTTCATGGACTTGCTAGTTTCTACCGGTGGTTCGTGAAGGACTTCAGTAGCTTAGCCGCACCGCTTACCGAAGTGATCAAGAAGAACGTTGGGTTTCGGTGGGGAGAAGAACAAGAGAAGGCATTTCAATTAATCAAAGAGAAGCTGACTAACGCACCTTTGTTTTCTTTACCTAACTTTTCTAAAACATTTGAAATTGAATGTGATGCTTCAGGTATTGGTATAGGCGCTGTTCTTATGCAAGAAGGACGACCAATTGCTTACTTCAGCGAGAAACTCAATGGGGCAGCCTTAAACTACCCAACTTATGACAAGGAGTTGTATGCATTGGTTCGGGCCTTAGAGACGTGGCAGCACTACCTTTGGCCTAAGGAGTTCATGATTCACACCGATCATGAGTCCTTGAAACACTTAAAGGGCCAACACAAGCTAAACAAAAGGCATGCGCAATGGGTGGAGTTCATAGAGACGTTTCCATACGTCATTCGGTACAAGCAAGGTAAGGAGAATGTAGTCGCCGATGCACTTTCTCGCAGGTATGCCTTACTCTCCACACTTGATGCAAAATTGCTTGGTTTTGAACACATTAAAGAATTATATGCTGAAGACCACGAATTTTGTAAGGAATATCGAGCTTGTGAGAAAATTGCCTCTGGTAAGTTCTTTAGGCTTGATGGATTCCTATTTCGAGAAAATAAGCTATGTGTGCCTAATTGTTCTATGAGGGAGTTATTAGTGCAGGAATCACATGGTGGGGGATTAATGGGACATTTTGGAGTTGCAAAGACTTTAGCTATTTTGCAGGAACACTTCTATTGGCCTCACATGAAACGAGATGTCGAACGGATTTGTGGTAGATGTGTCATATGTAAGCAAGCTAAATCCAAAGTGCAGCCTAACGGTTTGTATACTTCTTTACCAATTCCTAGTGAGCCTTGGATTGATATTTCAATGGATTTTGTGTTAGGATTGCCTAGGACTAAACATGGAAGAGATTCAATTTTTGTGGTCGTGGATAGATTTTCTAAAATGGCACATTTTATTCCATGTCACAAAACGGATGACGCTTCACATGTTGCTGATTTGTTCTTTAGAGAGATTGTGAGATTACATGGCATGCCTAGGACAATTGTTTCGGATAGAGATGCTAAGTTCTTGAGCTATTTTTGGAAGACTTTGTGGTGTAAGTTAGGTACTAAGCTATTGTTTTCCACTACTTGTCATCCACAAACTGATGGTCAAACTGAAGTAGTAAATAGGACTTTGTCTACTCTATTGAGGTCAATCATTAGAAAGAACATCAAGACATGGGAAGAATGTTTACCACATGTTGAGTTTGCATATAATAGAGCTGTTCATTCTGCTACCAAATTTTCGCCATTTGAAATTGTGTATGGGTTTAATCGTTTAACTCCATTGGATTTATCTCCTTTACCTTTGACAGAGCACATTAATTTAGATGGCAAAAAGAAAGCTGATTTTGTGAAGCAGATTCATGAGAAAGTAAGACTCAACATTGAGCGTAGAACGGAGCAATATGCCACACAAGCCAACAATGGGACGTCGCAATCTGGTTTTTGAACCCGGAGATTGGGTTTGGCTGCATATGAGAAAAGAAAGATTCCTGGCAAAAAGACGTTCCAAATTGCTCCCAAGAGGAGATGGTCCTTTCCAAGTCCTCGAGCGTATCAATGACAACGCTTACAAGCTAGATTTACCTGGTGAGTACAATGTAAGTGCCACTTTTAATGTTACTGATTTGAGTCCTTTTGATGTAGGTGATGATTTGAGGGCAAATCCTTTTCAAGAGGAGGGGAATGATGGAGACCAAGGCACCGCTTCGAAGGATCTCGTTCAAGTACCAATTGGGCCAGTTACGAGAGCACAAGCAAAGAAGTTCAAGGATGTACTCAACAGACTCATCCAAGAGTTATGGGCTCAAGCAAATTCATGGAGGCCCATTGAGCATGATCCACGTGGGCAGCAAAGAATCGTCACCTTGATTCAAGTTCTAGAAGGATCCGGTCAAGGCTAAGAATTGGCAAGAAATATTTTGGGCCTATTCTAGAAGGATCGTGATGCACGACACAATTTACTATTTAATTTTTGCAATTTATTATTTTTGGTATTTTTATGTAATAAAACGTTATTTTAGGTTTAGGTGATTTATTTCCTTGTTTTTAGGTGCATTTAATGCTTTTTAGGTCAAATTTGATTCCTGATATGGTTAGGTATCAATTAGAAGTTTTTTTAGAATATATTTTCTTGTCTATCAAGTTTTATGGAGCCCTTAAATAGGCTCCTAAGTCTGTAAACGTTTTTTAAAAAGACATTTGAATATTCATAAAAACTTGTGAGGTTTATTCTCTTTGGTTCTTTGAAGAACTATTCGAACTTATCGGGATTTCCCTTGGCGTTCATCTTGACTTATCAAACGGAGTTTCCACCACCGTTTATGGCGTCTTCCTTATACCGAGGTTCTTGTTTGTCATAAACAACGGGTCGAGGTCTTCCATTCGAATCTGTCCATAGAACAATCTTGGGTTCCCTTTCGTTGTTGGGTCTCGTTATTCTTGACGGGGTTCACATCACTTGGGCTAGGGATGAAGAATTTCTTTAGGGGTTTCCTCACTAAGTTTCTCAGAACTGGACTCTGAAGATTCATCGATAACAACATTTACAGTTTCCATTACCTTCTTGGTTCTTTTGTTGTATACCCAACAAGCCTTGCTTGTAGAGGAGTATCCCAGAAATATTCCTTCATCGCTTCGGGAGTCAAATTTTCCCACATTCTCTCTATCCTTGACAATGAAACAAGCACTTCCAAAGATTCGGATATACTTAACATTTGGTTTCCTTCCCTTCCACAGCTCATAGAGAGTCTTTTTGGTACCAGGTTTGAAATACACCCTGTTAACCGTATAATAGTGTTAAAGGCTTCTCCCCATAAGTTTCTAGCCACATCCTTGTTATGTAGCATGGCTCTAGCCATCTCCTAATAACCCTATTCTTTCTTTCTAATACACCATTCTACTGAGAAGTAACAAGAGTAGAGAATTCCTGAGATATATACTTGATCTAGTGCAAAAGGACTTCATGTAAGAGTTCTCGAATTCTTTACCATGATCACTTCGAATTCGGTCAATCTTCAAGCTCTTCTCATTCTACAATCTTGTGCATAAGGCTTCAATGTGCTTAGGAGCATCAGACTTGGATTGTAGAAGGATGACCCAAGTGTACTTAGTGAAGTCATCTACCACAACCATGATGTATCTCTTTCCACCAAGAGACTCAGTTTTGGTTGGACCCATGAGATCCAGACGTAGCAGCTCCAGTGGTCTAGAAGTAGCGGATGTCTGAGTGCCTGGATGTTCAGCTTTCATCTGTTTCCCAATCTGGCATAGTCCACACACCACATTGTTCACTCTACTGACCTTGGGCATCCCTAAAACTAATTCATGCTTAGATACAATTTAAAGATGTTTGTAACTAGCATGTCCCATCCTTTGATGCCATAGATCTTCATTTGGCAAACAAATGCTATTGCACACAATATTAGCATCAAGGACTAAACCATAACAGTTGTCTAGAGTGCGAACACCACTTATGAGTTTCTTTCCAAACTCATCCAACACAAGGCATTTTCCCTTTGAGAATAGCACCATAAAGTCTTGATCACACATCTGACTTATGCTCAACAAGTTTACTCTTAGACCTTCTACATATAGCACATTTGCAATGTCTGGCAGTCCTGGTAATGAGATGGTTCCTTTTCCCTTAATCTATAATTTGCTCCCATCACTAAAAGTGACATTACCACCTTTCTTAGACTTGAAAACCTCAAAAGAGATATGGATCTCCAGTCATGTGTCTTGAGCAACCGCTATCAAGGTACCACAAACACGTGTCCATAACCTTAAATGTGGACTTTATCATGAAGCACACCTCATGCTTAGATGACAGATCAGTAGAAATGGTGTTTTCTCTCATCTGCCATCTATGAACAAAGCTTTTAACTTGAACTCTTCTTAGACGAACTCCTCTGCACAATTTCATTCTCAGACAGTCTAGTTTCTTCTTTGTCAAGCTAAGATCTTTTCCAATGATCATCATGATAGAATTTAAATAACTTTTAGACTTGCATTTTCTAATATACTCAAACAAATAGAGATTAGAAAAACAAGATGTATTTGAAAACAAAGATCTTTTCATGCTAGTTGCAGCCATGACAACAGGGATCAATGGATCACACAGCAAATATTTACTCTAATCAAAGTGTGTCTGTTCTAATACCACTTGATAGGCCAAGAATGTATTGACCCTTTGTGATAAATTAACTAATTAATTAGTCAAGTAAATTAATTAAGTTAATTAACATGCAATACGCGTGGTAGCACAAACAAATCACCAACTAAGTTAATATACAATGGAAAAAAAAAAAGTTGACACGGTGATTTGTTTACGAATAGGGAAAACCTATAAAGCAAAAAGCCCACCGGATGATTTTTAGGTCACCACTCCAGAGAATCCATTATTATAACAACAAACGGTTACAAGTAAAGGAATCTCATTACCTTATACCAAATTACAGTTAAACCCTGACCCCAATAACCAATTGGACTTGTTTTGTAGTGACAATCTCTCCTTTTAATGCACGGCTCCCAATACATGACCAACTAATTGATGCGCGAATCCCAGTAAGCTGCTTACACGCCAACTTGAGAAAGATGTTGGCGACAAAGTTCTTCAGTTCATCAACATAATGAAGATCACAAAGCTTCTTGGTTACAAAACCCTACGGCGCACAGATGCAGTAGCATCTTGAAGAGAAAGATGAATTAGGGAAAATTCTCTCTGGTCACAATATGCTTATGAAAAACCTTTACATCAGTTGCACTCACTTGCATCAGCTATGACGGCCCTTAAAATAATCCTTATATACGTTTAGGGTTGTGAGAAAAGAAAGCCTAAACATGTATACATGGATTGGATGAAAATCAGAACTGAAAATCTAATTTTCATAAATCTCGATAGATAGGGTATCTATCAAGCAGCTGTCAAGCATCGGGCTAAACTGCCTTTTAAACCTCGATAGATGCTATCAGTCGAGCTAGCTGTCGAGCTTTAAAATTCAACACTTTTTCACTCATTTCTTGGATAGATTTGCATGGCTTTAACACTTAGACTTGAACTCTTGTTCCTTAAAGTATTAAACACATCTTAGATCTACTCAATTACAAGTAAAGTGTGTTTTGCCAAAGGATTAGCCAATTCTATATTGACACATGTTCCTAACATGATTCACATTTGTCCTAATAGATTTATGAGCGTAGGGAGAGTTGAACCATAAGCAAATTAACAAGAAAATCAGAAATTTCAGAAGAGTTTATGTGTGTTTTGTGGGCTGGTGTGCTTACCCTTTTATAGTGGTGTTTAGGGAGGTATTAATTAATAAAATTCTAAAAATGTACGATTGATCTGGGGGTAAAATAGCAGACTTAATTATCCTAGGATTTGGCAATAAATGGGAGATTTGCTTTTGGGGCTGCTTTGCTACTTTGGGTAATATGACACATGGTGAGTATTTAAGGTAATCTTGCATTAAATGCTAAGATTTCTCAGATTGTGTTCAACCAATGGGATTAAGGTAGGTATTAAAGAGCAATCCTAGTGCTACAACTGAGATTTGGACCCTAAGAAGTAAGATTCAACACCCCAAGCCAGGTGTCAAAATTTAGAGGGTTCTGCTGGAGATCCTTTTATGTCCTCCAAACCAAATGTTCCCAAATTTTCCCCTTTAGGATTCATAAGCTTGGTTCATGAATCAATTACATACATTTTTAGTAATAAAATAAACTATTTAGTTGGGGATTTCATAAGCTTAGATGACTTGGTCATGGCTTCCTTGAGTTGCAATCAAAACTTGGAGAGGAAGGGTATTTATTGCCCACTAGCTTTTAGGCGTCAGCCCAGCCTTTAATGCTATTAAGATCATGATTTGCAGTGGTAGAGAAGCTGCTGGGATAAGTGGTCAACTCCTAACTTGGTTTAGGAGCTTAGTTGCTTCTTAAGGTGCTCTCCAGCGGAAGACAGAACTGAATGGAGTTCTCCAATTGGGTCAATTTGCACACATGGGCTATTTTGGCTAAGACTTCATGTTGGGCTTGGCCATGAAAGCTGAGTACTTTGGTGGGTATTTGACTTGGTGGTTCTCTCTACTTGGGCCTATCCTTTTGCTTTCTCATTGTGAACCCTACAAAATGGACAAAGCTACCATATATTGCCATGGATTTTTATTCCACATGGGCTTTAGTTGTTAGTAAAAATGAAATGAATCCATGAGCTTTAATAAATATTTATGATAAATTTTGGGTATTAATTTCCATAGGCTTTAAATAACAACTTGTATAGTTTCTCATAATTTTTGCTATGGATTATTTTGTAAACGATATTTTCTTTGGAGCTTTTAAATAATGACCTCCAATATTTCTTGAGAATAATATTTACCATGGGTTTTAAATAGAGGCAATATCCATGGGTTTCAAATAAAATATGGTAACAAACCACTATAGTGGAATAATGTGATATTCTCATGGGTTTTTCTATAGATAATCATAATAAGGTGAATAATTATCATGAGTTTTAGAAATAAATATTAAGTATGTATAAGATAAATAGTGACCATGGGTTCTTATATAAATTCCATGGGTTTATAATATGGTATAAATAAACAAATGTCATGGGTTTAAGATAATCATAACTTTCCGTGGGCTTTTATAAGATGATTGCCATGGATTGAGAATAGATAATTGCCATAAATTCCATGAGCATGTAATATTATAGTAATAGGTTTAAGAACTTAAAGTATTGTTCATTATTGGACTTTTAAGTGAAATAATTATAATATAGTATTTTGCCAAGTATTAATAACCTTGGGTTTTTGATAAAATAGTGTCAAGTAGATAGCTTGGGCCATTAATAGTGCCAACGTAAATTGGACTTTTGATATTGCCAGTGAGAATTAGGCTTTTGATGTTGCCAATGAAAATTGGGCTTTTGATATTGCCAATGTAAATTGGGCTTTTGATGATGTTGCCAATGTGAATTGGGCTTTTGATAAATAAATTGTCATGGGTTTAAACCATGAGCTTTGATTATAGATTTGAATTCCATTGATAAAATTTCCATAGTTTTAAACCATGGGCTTTGATTAAAGATTTGAATTCCATTGATAAAATTGTTTTTCCATGGACTTAAATCGTGGGCTTTTCAAATATTGCCAAGCATAAGTATTCTTGAGCTTTAAATAGACTAGGATGTATGTATTGGGCCCATAGGGCCAGTTTTGGGCTTAACTAAAATAATAATAATAAAATTTGTGGTTAACATAATAATAGGGTAAAAAATATTTTGTGAAAGCCCAATAACTTCTTAGTGGTGTTTGAAAATAAATAGGTGATACTAAAATAATATTAGGTGTAAAAAATAATGTACCCTAACAATGACATAATTAAATATTTTAAAACTCTAACTGTTGGATTGTATGTTCTTTGTATTCTTAATATGTATATTAAATTTTGTTCAAATAAATTGTTTATTATTCAATTCATGAACTTACTTTTTAAATTATAATTTAAGACTAAAAATACTTAAAATAGTCCACAATAATAATGTCATAGGAGTTTGTAACAAAACTTTGTTGAAATAATAATCTCAGTTAGAACATGAACTAAGGTTTCTCTCACACTGTTAGGGTTGCTCTGCTAGGGTTTCTCAAGCAAAGTTGCTCGGCGTCATGTGCAGAATTTCGTCCTTCCCCGCATGGAGGTTTCTCTGATCCTTTCAGTCCTCGAGTCTAATAGGACAGCAGGTTTTAGTGCTTTGTCTTCACTGTTACTGTGTGGTGGGGTTAGCTCTCTCAGTGATATGGTGAATATTGAGGATCTTTGGTCTCGGCTCTCACTAACAAAAGAAGAGGAGCATAGGGCTGATGTACCCCGAAAAAAAGAGGTTACTATTGTTCATTTAGTAGCAAAATTTTTTCCAAAAAGAGTGGTCAATGCAAAGCAGTGGGTCAAACCTTTAAACCTCTGTGGAAGCCGATTGGGGAGATGAAAATCAGAGATATAGGGGGCAATATGCTGTTGTTTGAATTTGATAATGCAATGGACTTAGAAAGAGTGTTGGAGTTTGAACCGTGGTCCTACGATAAAAGCATTGTTGTTTTGCGATGTGTAGTGGATGCAAAATCTGCCCCATCGTTAGATTTTGATTTAGTGACTTTTTGGGTGCAACTCCACAATGTCCTGGACTAGTGTCTTTCTCAGGCAATGGGGAAAGTAGTGGGTAATAATGTTGGGACATTAGTTCAGGTAGCTAACTCGAAAGATGATAGGGAGGGGGGCGAGTACTTGCGAATCCGAGTTACGATGGATATCACCAAGGCTCTCCCACGGTGTTGTAAGTTGTGGTTAGATGGTGAGCATGTTGGCTGGGCATTGCTTAAATTTGAATAGCTCCCTAATTTTTGCTATTGGTGTGGAAGGCTTATGCATGGCAAAGGAGACTACGAAGTGTGGATTCGAGGGAAGGGGAGTTTGAAAATGGATGACCAACAGTACGGGGAGTGGCTTTAAGTTGATCCAATGAGACACACTCAAAAAACGGTTGTGGTGGTTTTTGGGAATTTGCGGGGTACAAAGTGTTGGAAGAAGGGGCCGATAATAGAGAAAAATCAGTCAATTCTCAAGGACTCAACCAACCGAGAAAGTAGTGCTTCCAATTTTGAGAGGGACGATGGGATGGACAAAGAAGCGAATAAGGTGATATCCATGGAGGCCAAACCTATAGGTGTGGTTTTTTCTAGTCATACAAACCCTATTAATGTTTTTAGTAATGACATTGATGCGAATACTGTGAACTTAGATAGTGGAATAGAGGAGTTGAGGGACTCGTTGCCTACTCTCATGCCCATGCAGAATTTTAGAAAAAAGGAAGTAGGAGCTGTCATCAATTAGGGGCAGCATGGTATGCTTTCTTTTAATGCAACGTAGGTCCCTTTAACAGATATAACAAATCAGGCAGCCACACAGCCTCTGAATATCACTAGGAAAAAATGGGCAAGACTGTTGCGTGAGGTGGGGGAATCTGATAATGGCAGCGACATAGAGATCCAAGAAAATAGGCGTCCGAAGTTGGAGCCATCTGAACAGGCAGTAAAGAAGAAGAAATGAGTTAGTGTAATGGGTGGTGGGTACAAGGAAAATTCTCAGGTGGTGGCTGGCCTCCAACACCACCAGTCACAATGAGTTGCCTTAGATAGAACTGTCGTGGGCTTGGGAACCTACAGACAGAAGCCAAACTTGCTTACTTGGTTGGCAAAAAAAATCCCAAAATGGTCTTCCTAATGGAGACTAAGGTTGATAAGGAGGTTGTTGAGAGAATTAGCCATAAAATGCAATACACAAATTTGTTTGTTGTTCCTTGTCATAATAAGGGAAGGGGGCTAGCTTTTTTGTGGAAAGATGACTTTGTGTTGGATGTTCTTACTTCCTCTGATAACCACATTGATGGGGTGGTGGATCAAGGAATGGATGATGCCTGGCGGTTCACAGGTTTCTATGGAGACCCTGACACCGCCAGCCAAGAAAATTCCTGGAATCCACTTAGAGATTTAAGCCAAAGACAAAATTTACCCTGGGTTTGCATGGGTGACTTTAATGAGATTCTCAGACTTGAAGAGAAGCAGGGGTGGTTGGTTCGACCTGAAAAGCAGATGCAAGGTTTTCAGGATGCCTTGGATTTTTATGGGTTTAAAGACCTTGGATTTAATGGTTTCCCATTCACTTGGTGTAATAGAAGACCGGGGGATCACAATGTTTTGATTCGATTTGAACGTGGGGTAGCAACAGTGGATTGGTTTTTAAGGTTCCCAACTTCACGTATCTACCATTTAGAGTGTTTCCATTCGGATCATAAACCGATCCTTCTCATCTTCGATGCCGAACAAAAAAGATTTTACAAAAAAGGGCATCTGTTTCTGTTTGAGGCAATGTGGGTAAAAGACAAGACTTGTGAGGAAGTGGTTAAAGATTCATGGGCTAGTTTGGATGATACTAATCCGGTAAGAAATCTGTTAAGGAAGATTACTAGCTGCCAAGACAATCTTCAAACTTGGAATCGAGTCACTTTTGGGCATGTAAGGACTACTTTGGCTAAGAAATTGGAGTTGAGCTTTACCGAGGAGGCTGGTTTATACAGCACAGATCAGCCCAGATTGAAAAGCTCCGTGATGAAATTCAGTTGCTTAAGGTGAAGGAGGAAACAATGTGGAAACAACGTTCCCATATTGAGTGGCTTAAGGAGGGTGATCGAAACACTAGGTATTTTCAATGCAGGGCAAACCAATGTAACAAACATAACTACATTTTGGGTTTAGAAGATGATCTTGGCCAATGGATTGAAGATAAAGACCATATAGGCAGATTGGCAAGCACTTATTTTGACACCATGTTCACCACTTCGATTCCAGATGGTTTTGATGAAATTTTACGTGGATTAACTCCTACTGTCACAGTCGAGATGAATAATAGCTTGTGATAGGCCAAGAATGTATTGACCCCTTGTGATAAATTATCTAATTGATTTAGCCAAGTTAATTAGTTAATTCAATTAACATGCAAAACGTGTGGTAGCACAAACAAATCACCAATTAACTAAATGCAGCGGAAATTAAATTGACATGGTAATTTGTTTAAGAATTGGGAAAACCTACATAGAAAAAACCTCACCAGGTGATTTTAAGGTCACCACTCCCAAGAATTCACTATTATTACAACAGGCTGTTACAAGTAAAGGAACATTAGTACCTTATACCAACCTACAGTTGAACCCTTACCCCAATACCTAATTGGACTTGTTCTATAGTGACAATCTCTCCTTTTCAATGCACGGTTCCCAATACGTGACTAACCAATAGGTGTGCAAATCTCAGTATGCGACTTAATCACCAACTTGAGAAAGATGTTGGCTACAAAGTTCTTCAGTTCATCACATGATGAAGATCACAAAGCTCCTTGGTCATAAAACCCTAAGATTTACAAACACAGCAGCTTCTTCAAGAGAAAGATGAACGAGGACAAATTTTGTCTCCGGTCACAATTTGCATGAACAAAACTTTGCTTCACACTTGCGCAACCTTTGATGGCCTTTAAAATAATCCTTATATATGTTTAGGGTTGTGAGAAAAGAAAGCCCAAACATATACACACGGATTGGATGAAAATCAGCTTTAAAAAACTGAATTCCATAAACCTCGACAGATTGTGTATCTATCGAGCTAGCTATCGACCATCGGGCTTTAACAGTTTTTTAAACCTCGATAGATACTAGCTGTCGAGCTTTAAAATCCAGCACTTCTTCACTTGTTTCTTGGATAGATTTGCATGGCTTTAACACTAGAACTTGAAACCTTGTTCCTTGAAGCATTAAACACATCCTAGATTTACCCAATTACAAGTAAAATGCATTTTCTCAAAGGATTAGCCAATTCTAAATTGACATATGTTCCTAACATCAAATCACAGATGTCCTAACAACTTGGATAGACCATTCATTGCCGAAGAAGTATAAAAAGCCCTTCATCAAATGGCCCCACTTACAGCCCCTGATTCGGATGGTATGTCTCCTATTTTTTATAAATCCTTTTGGCATATTGTTGGTAATGATGTAACTGAGGTAGTCCTGAATGCTTTAAACTTAGGTTTTGTTCCAGATTCAATAAATTCTACTTTCATTGCTCTTCTTCCTAAAATAAAAGGCCCCAAGAAAGACTTAGATTTTAGATCGATTAGCCTTTGTAATGTGGTCTACAAACTCATTGCAAAGGTTTTGGTTAACCATCTGAAATTAATTTTGCCCTATGTAGTGTTTGATTCATAAAGTGCTTTTCTTTCAGGGAGGCATATCACTGATAATGTGTTGGTTGCTTTTGAGACCCTCTACTATTTAAAGCGTCGAACCCAAGGGAAGTTAGGGTACATGGCTCTAAACCTTGACATGAGCAAAGCTTATGATAGATTGGAGTGGGATTTCTTGGAGAGGGCGATGTTGCATTTAGGTTTCTCTAGAAGATTCGTTACTACCATTATGTCTTGTATCAAGTCAATTTCATATTCTGTTTTGCTTAATAGGGTTATGGGTAGTACTATCAGGCCAAGTAGGGGGCTACGGCAAGGTGATCCATTATCCCCATATTTATTCCTGGTGTATGCAATGGGGCTGCAAGGCTTGTTCCAAAAAGCCGAGGTTGATGGGTCTCTCAGGGGAGTGTCAATATGCAGGAACGGGCCCCGTGTCTCTCATTTATTCTTTGTAGACGACAGTATGCTCTTTTGTCGAGCAAAGGATTCAGAATGTCAGGTAATCCTTGATATCTTATCTGTCTATGAAAGGGGGTCGGGTCAAAAAATAAATAAAGATCAGACCGACATATTCTTTAGCTCAAATACTCAACATGATCTTCAAGCTAGAATTCAACAACTTTTGGGAGTACCAGCTATTAGACAGTATAAAAAATATTTGGGGTTACCAGTGTTTATGGGAAGAGCTAAGAAACAAGGGTTCGCTTATATCATGGAACGAATCTGGAGAAAGATTTAGGGATGGAAGGAGAAACTACTATCACAAGCAGGCAGAGAGGTGCTTTTTAAGTCGATGATCCAAGCTATTCCAACTTATTCTATGAGTTGTTTTAAGCTTCCCAAAGGTTTAATAAAGGATATTGAGATTATGATCTATAAGTTTTGGTGGGGATATAGTGGTGATGGTAAAAAAGTGCACTGGGTAAAATAAGAGCGCCTTTGCCAAGGTAAGAATTTTGGAGGTTTAGGCTTCAAGGAGATTGAGAAGTTTAATGAGGCTTTACTTGCTAAGCAAGTATGGCAAATGTTGAAAAATCTGGACTCATTATGCCATAGAGTCTTTAAAGCCCCTTTTTTTTTCCCAAATTGCTCCATTCTTGAAGCTACAAACTCAGCAAATGGGTCTTATGCATGGAAGAGTATATTAAGTGCCCGGAATTTGGTGCGGAGAATGTGGTGTGGAAGGGTGTGGTGTAGCGGATTGGTGATGGCAAGACAGTGTGTATAAAAGAAGACAAATGGCTCCTGGATCAAGTCTACAAATCGATGAGCTCGCCCCTGACCTCTATACCCCTTGATGCAAAGGTCAGCTTGCTCATTGATGAGACGAATGGGAGTTGGAAAGATGAGGAAGTCCGACAAATGTTTCTGCCCCATGAAGTAAAGAAGATTTTAAGCATCCCCCTTAGCACCAGATTGCCCTAAGATAGCCTCATCTGGTTAAAAACTCCTTCGGGTATCTTCTCCACCCAAAGTGCTTATCGACTGTTGGCTAATGAAGCTTCAGCCAGTAGTTCTAATAGCTCAAATCCACACCCCCAGAGACATCTTTGGAGAGGTGTTTGGATGCTATGTACCCCTAATTAGGCGAAGCATTTTATTTGGCATGCTTGCAATAACTCTCTTCCGACGTTGGACAATATATTTCGCCGCCAAATTGTCTCCTCTGTTTGCTGCAATATTTGTAATGCCCACCATGAAGATATCTTGCATGTGGTGTGAGGTTGTATAGAGGTAGCCAATATGTGGAAAGAGCTTAGCTGGGCACAACTCTCGATTCCCCCCCCTTCTCCCGAGGACTTTACTAACCTTTTCTCAAGTTTTTTGTAAGTTAGGAAGGACTACAGAGTGGAAATTGATAGGCCAAGAATGTATTGACCCCTTGTGATGAATTAATTGATTAATTACCCATGTTTATTAATTAATCAAATTAACATGCAAAGCGCGTGGTAGCATAAACAAATCACCAATTAACTAAAGTATGCAGCGAAAAATAAATTGACATGGTGATTTGTTTACGAATGGGAAAAACATACACGACAAAAACCCCACTATGTGATTTTAAGATCATCACTCCCGAGAATTCACTATTATCAAAACAAGAGGTTGCAAGTAAAGGAATCCCAATACCTTATACCAACCTATAGTTGAACCCTTACTCCAATACCTAATTAGACTTGTTCTGTAGTGACAATCTCTCATTTTCAATGCACGGCTCCCAATACGTGACTAACCAATAGATGTGTGGATCCCAGTACACGACTTAATCACCAACTTGAGAAAGATGTTGGCTGCAAAGTTCTTCAGTTCATCATACGATGAAAATCAAGAAGCTCCTTGGTCACAAAACCCTACGGTGTACAAACATAGCAGCTTTTTCAAGAGAAAGATGAACTAAGGCAAATTCTGTATCTCATCACAATTTGCATGAACAAAACTTTGCTCTACACTTATGCAATTTGTGTCACCTTTGACGGCCCTCAAAATAATCCTTATATATGTTTGAGGTTATGAGAAAAGAAAGCCTAAACACATACTCACGGATTGGAGTGAAATTAGCTCTGAAAAACTGAATTTCATAAACCTCGATAGATAGCCATCTATCGAGATAATTGTCGAGCCATGGGCTGAAACATCTTTTAAACCTCGATAGATGCTAGCTGTCGAGCTTTAAAAACCAGCACTTCTTCACTTGTTTCTTGGACAGACTTGCATGGTTTTAACACTTAATCTTGAAACCTTATTCTATGAAGTATTAAACACATCCTAGATCTACCCAATTACAAGTGAATTGTGTTTTGTCAAAGGATTAGCCAATTACATAAAATATTGACATATGTTCCTAACATTGAATCACATATGTCCTAACAGAAATATTCTCCATCACAGCTTGGATGCTTTAGAATCAAAGAAATTCAATCCGCCTTGGACGCCTAACTCGGCCATTGAACCAAACTTTTTCTGGGGCTGGCAGACTCCTATGTGACTTCCTTGAAGCTCATGATGAAGACCTTGTCACAGTTCAGATTCCAGTTCCAGTCCAAGTAAAATGGACTACTCCGACCCAGACAAGATATAAAGCCAACTTTGATGTAGCTCTATTCAAGCACAACGACACAGCTAGCTTGGGAGTGATCATCCGCGATGTCAATGGTGCAGTCATAGGTGCCTTATCAATGTGTATTCCACTTCCCCATTCAGTGGCAACAGTCGAAGCTCTAGCTTGTAGACGTGCTATGCAGTTCGCCGCTGAGATTGGTCTCCATGAAGTGACTTTCGAAGGTGATGCAGCAATGGTTATCAACGCAATCACAACTGGTGCAACAGACCAGTCCTTGTACGATCATGTTATTGGTGACATCCTTGCTCAAGCTACCCTCTTCTCTTCTTTTGAATTTTGTCATGTTAATCGGTCATGTAATAGAGTAGCAGATGTACTCGCTAAACGCGCTAAGTCAGGCCTATATTTGCAAGTTTGGTTGGAAGACTGTCTTTGAGGACATAGCCCATTTGGTTTTGAATGATGTTTCTTGATTATTTATAGAGCTTCAATAAAGCGCAACCTGACTTTTTGGGTCTGGTTTCTCGGGATTCTGGCCTTTTGCCCTTAATTTTTAAAAATTTAGGCAATATGCCATTATTTCAAAACTATATAGGGGCGCGTGCTCCTGTTTCGATACTCAATTACCTTAAAATCGAGTTTCAATTAAATACTCGATTCGTAGAAAATCAAGTTATGCCCGATCAAACTTTAAAAAAAAATTTGCAGGGAACTCGAGTTTCAGGAAATCGAGTTCCATGCAAAATTTTTTTATAAGTGTGATCGCCCCATATTCAGGGAGACCTATAGTAGCGTTTTTAAACCCTATAGTGATGCTTTTAAGCCCTATAACGGCGTTTTCCTGCAAAAAAAATTTTATAAGTCTGATTGTCCCATATCAGGTTTAGGGAGCCCTATAGTGGCTTTTTTAAGCCCTATAGCGACGTTTTTAAGGCCTATAGCGGCGTTTTCTTGCAAAAAAAAAAAAAAATCAAGTCTAATTGCCTCATACCAGGTTTAGGGAGCCCTATAGTGGCGTTTTTAAGCCCTATAGTGGTGTTTTCCTGTAAAAAAAATTTTATAAATCTGATTATCCTATACCAGGTTAGGGAGCCATATAGTAGCGTTTTTAAGCTCTATAATGACGTTTTTAAGCCCTATAATGGCGTTTTAAAACTCGATTTCCATAAAATCAAATTCCATGCAATTTTTTTTTTTTTTTTTTAAGTTTGATCGGGCATAACTGGATTTTCAACGAATCGAATATTGCATTGAAACTCGATTTTAAGGTAATAGAGTATCAAAACATAGGCATATCCCTATATAATTTCAAAATAAGAGTAAATTGCTAAATAAATAAAAAGTTAAGGGCAGAAGGCTAGAATTCTCTTGGTTTCTCTACCCCAAAAAAAAAAAAAAAAAGTTAGAACGTGAGCTTGACGCGCCAAGAAAGGAGAGTCGTTTTCTTACGGTAAGGGAAAGAGAGTGAGAAAAGAATATATTCACGCCTCAGCTCATTTGGTAACAGTGGTCAGTCAGTCAGTGAAAAAAAAAAAAAAAAAGTGAAATTTGGGCCAAACCAAAGTACCAATCTAAAGACTTTTTTATTTTTTATTTTATTTTTTCAATTATTACGAACCTCAGCAAAGTAAAGACTATCTGATCTTAGTGTAAGAGAGAAACTTTCATACAATTAGGACCCAACAAATACGAGAATGAGAGAATATCTGATCTTAGTGTAAGAGAGAAACTTTCATACAATTCCACTTCCACATTAGTTGCTGTCTTGCTCCATTGATTCTTAGCTGTAAGTCTCTTTCTCTTTCTGTGTGCCTATGTGCATGTTTTTTTAGGACTCTTTCAGTTTATAATGTTCTATGTTTGTTTTAGTTCTTGCTCTCAACTCAGTTAGACGAAGATGGGTTTCATGTCTTCACCCCTATAGTTTCCCTAATTGACACCTTCTGCCACTGAGGGCTGTTGTTCTTCAGTTAGCCTTCTGTGTTTTTCAGTCATGGAAATTAATTGGGTTTCAGTTGTTTGCCCCTGGAAAGCCTTTCAATTACATGTTCTGCCACTACTCTTGTTGTTGGTTATGTTACGTTGTTCAAGCCCTTGTCAGTGTGTTGTTGATCTTGACCCAGATGACAAAGCCTTACTTCTGGCATTCAAATCAAGGGTCCAAGACCCTAGCCAGAGCTTGTCAAGCTGGGTTGGGACTAACTGCACCAGCTGGTCCGGGCTCACCTGTGAGAATCGGACCGGCCGGGTGGTTTCAATCAACTTGACCAACATGAACTTGTCCGGCAAAGTTCTCCCAAAATTGTGCAAGCTTTCGTTTCTTGAAGACATGAATTTGTCCCATAACAATTTTACATGCCCAATTCCATTATGTTTTGGTAATTTGGTTAGTCTCAGAGCCATCGATCTTAGTCACAATAGGTTTCTTGGTGTTGTGCCTGACACACTCATGAGGCTTAGGAATTTGAAAGAACTTGTTTTGAATGGGAACCGAGATTTGAGAGGTCTTGTTCCTGGGTGGCTTGGTAATTTCTCAACAAATTTGGAAAAACTTGATCTGGCTTCCAATTCGTTTTGCGGGGAAATCCCCGAAAGCTTGTTGTATTTGAAACCTTTAAAGTATTTGGATCTTGGTAACAACAATTTATCGGGTAATCTTCGTGATTTTGGCCAATCTTTGCTGGTTCTTAATCTTGGGTCAAATCAGTTTTCAGGTACCTTGCCTTGCCTTTCTGCTTCTGCTCAGTCTCTCAATATTTTGAATATGGCTAACAATTCTATTGTGGGAGGAATACCCACATGTGTTGCTTCTCTTCAAGCTTTGACTCATCTAAATCTATCTTTCAATCACTTAAAATATGCAATATCTCCTAGACTTGTATTTTCCGAGAATCTTCTTGTGTTGGATTTGAGTAACAATGATTTGTTGGGTCCCCTACCACACAAGATTGCAGAGACAACTGATAAATCCGGGCTTGTTCTTCTTGACTTATCCCACAATCAGTTCTCAGGTGAAATCCCATTGAGGATAACAGAATTGAAAAGCTTGCAGGCATTGTTTCTTTCACACAATCTTCTTACAGGGGAAATTCCTGCAAGGATTGGAAATTTGACTTATCTCCAAGTGATAGATCTTTCACACAACTTGTTATCGGGTTCAATTCCTTTGAACATTGTTGGGTGCTATCAGTTACTTTCATTGATGCTCAATAACAACCATCTTTCTGGTGAAATTCATCCAGAGCTTGATGCGTTGGATAGCCTGAAGATACTAGATCTTAGCAATAACATGATTTCTGGTGAGATCCCACTAACTTTGGCAGGCTGTAAATCTCTAGAGTTTGTAGATTTTAGCTCCAACAATCTCTCTGGAACTTTGAATGATGCAATAACCAAATGGTCAAACATCAGGTTTCTCTCCCTGGCTCAGAACAAATTCAATGGAAATCTACCCAATTGGCTATTCACATTTGAAGAAATCCAAACAGTAGATTTATCAGGCAACAAATTCTCTGGCTTAATAGCAGATGGTAACTTCAACATTAGCGTAAAGTTCAACAAAAGAGACATTGGTAGAATGTCTAGAGAGCCATTTGTTGCAATACCAAATGTGCATGTCAGAGTTTCAATGGTTGTCACTGGTAGTAGTCAATCAAGCTTCGATTACCATCTATCTTCAACAGTTGGAATTGATTTATCCAATAATTTGCTACATGGAGAGATTCCACAGGGCCTATTTGCACTACAGGGCTTGGAATACCTGAATTTGTCACACAATTTTCTTGACGGTCATGTTCCTGGTTTAGAGAAGATGAGCGGTTTAAAGGCCTTGGATTTATCACATAATTCTTTATCAGGTCAGGTCCCTGGAAATGTTTCTAGCCTTAAAGATCTGACACTCTTAAACTTGTCATATAACAGTTTCTCTGGATTTGTTCCTAAGAAACAAGGGTATTGGAGGTTTCCAGGAGCATTTGCTGGAAATCCAGACCTGTGCGTGGAAACCTCAAGTGGAAGGTGTGAAACAGAGAGCATTCCAATGGTGCCTGGTAAGTCTTTTCATGATGGAGTGGTTGAGGGGCCAATTTCTGTATGGGTGTTCTGTTTAAGCTTCTTTGTTAGTTTCTACTTTGGCATTGTTGCTTTATTTTGTTCTGCTCGAACCAGAAATTACATTCTCCATATGAAAGTTTAATGCATTATATGTGAGATTGAGAACTTTATCATGTACATTCTTGTTGCCTCATTTTAGTAGCCAATTTCACTTTTTAAGATTGAATTGATCTTAAAAAATCTTCTGCCCATGTTAACAATCTTGAACCATATATTCTGTATGTGTTGTGTGAAGGTTTAAAGGGATTTTATCCACCACCTGATGAAGCTGTATCTTTCCAAATGTTGTTGTAGAACTCTAAAACTGCTATCTTGTATGAGAACCATCCTGAATGAGATACTGGGTTGGGAACTTTCCTTACTTTGAGTGAGTCTTTATTTTCTTATAGCAGCTTTTGAGTAATGTTCAACAAGGTTTCTGGAAAAAACCAAGTATTCAACCCAATTCTCCATTGTCTTGACAGTTTTTTTTTTTTTTTCTCCAACTGTCCCTATATAACATGTATTTAATAAAATAATATGCTGAATCATGGGAGTCTTTGAGATTTTATCTAATATCTAATCTATTAGAAATTTGTATATCTTGTTTTGATAGTTTATATAAAATACCTAAACATGTATTCAATTTCTATTTATTTACAGTTATAGATAATTATTTTATAGATTAGTTAGAGATAATAGATAATAGAACTTGTTTTTAAGTTTCTGAATATTATCACTGGACCTTTTGGAATGTTTGTCTTCTAGAACATTGTGCTAGCGCACAGATTAGAGATTTAGATTTTAGAGTAGCTACGTTCCACTATGAACCACTTTATTATATATTTGCATTTTTTGCTGGTGGGAGTGGATGTTATGTTTAAATCCCAGCTAGGAAGTGCTGAAAATCCCTGTTCCTAATTTTGGAGGCTTAGATAAACTGGTTTGGATAACAAATATGAGTGTTGGATTTATCGTCAAAGTAGGCATATTGGCTGGATAAAGAAAGAAGATTTAACATTGCTAATGGAAAGATGTGGAAAGATTTATGGAAAACCTCTAAATTGCACAAATGTCAGTGTTCTATTATGGAGGAAAAAGTATATGATGTAATGGTGACATATGTAACAATATGAGAGGGGCATTACATATGTATCATGAATTTGAAACTAGGTAAGCAGTTTAAATTTCAGTCAAACCTCATGTGGATAAAGTGTCAAATTTCAAATCATAGGTAGCAGCTTAAATTTTAGCCAAACTACAGGTGGGTAAGCTATTATTTGCTGTCATCACAATTGATATTATCTAGAGGTTATATAACAGTTTGTATGGAAAGGAAATGAGCAAATTCATTTCAAAGATGTCCAACATATCACTATAAAAACTTCAATAGCTTTCCAGGGTTGTTAACAGATAGTGTTTCTAAAGAAAGCCTCAACAGTGATTCAAAATGGACTCCCTTGTTTGGTGAATACATCAAGCTTAATATAAATGTAGCTCGTTGATCCATGTGAACCAAAATAGGTTGAAGCATTTACACTGAAATGGACCTTGGACCCAACTAGCAAGATGAATTGAAAGGAGATTTTGATTGAAGGTGATGCCACTTTGAGATTGGATGCTTCTATGAAGAATGGGACTGAAACAATGAATAGAAGAAATTTCTTGCATGTGAGTTAGCTAACGTAGATTAGTTAGTTCTGCCGCTCATGAATTGGGTCATTACTCAATAGACAGGTACTTTGCTTTCTGGGTTGGTTATAATTCTTCCCTCCTCGTAAAAGCCCTCTCTTGAAGTGGACTTTTGGAATGCTCATTTTTTTCTAGATAAGTAAACTCCTTTTCTAACCAATAAATAAATAAAAGAAAAGAAAGTATCTTAAGTTAGCCACAAAATTATTTCCAGTTGCCACCCTTTTTCCACAAAATCATTTCCAGTTGCCACTCTTTTTTCTCTTGCAATCTTGTAGCATAATTGCGACCGAAGGCATTCTTGATTTTGCAATGAAACCGGAAGAGGAAAATATTTTTATGTTTTATATTTGGATGGAAAAATTATTGGAAAGGAATTAGATTTTAAAAAAGTGCGAATTTACAACAAAAGCACAATTTGGTTGGCCAATCTTATCAAAGAGTGGCGATGATGACAAGCAATAATGGCATTGGCATCTGCAAAGGTTGGGACCTTCTAAATATCACTTGATTAAACAATAATGACAACAGTAATTCTAATTGGTTGGCACTTTTGGGCAAAAGTTGTCAAAATCGGAATCCTACGTAAAATTGTGTGGGGTAAGCGGAATCGTGAATCGTAACATTGGATCATGAATCGCAAAATTTTACATTATTTGAGAAAATACACACACACATTGGTATGTTAAATAATGATATAAATCATACATTCATTCATAAAAATAAAATAAAATAAATAAAATTTAATAAAAATTTTGCATCTATTTGATGTAATTACCATACATAACTGTATCCATTTGTAAGCATCATTTAAAAATACCGAAAATCTTAAAACTTGATACTCTATTGGGATGTTATTTTTCATTTAGGTCAAACTAATGGTCTATCTCTTTATATTAGAATAGCAAAATTTGGTCTATTAGGATATTATCTTTAATTTGTGTTCAACTAAGCCTTCTATCAAGTTAAAGAATATTACAAAAAACTAGAATCAGTTAGGATCGTCAGAATCATACGATTTTACTGATCCTAAACGATTGCAAAGATCTTTGAAAGATCCAGATCGTTTTTGGCAAGTGAGTTCGTAGGATCTAGATCGAGATTTTGACAACCATATTTTTGGGTATTTGTGTTTTTATCGAAGTCATTTAGGGTTCAAATCTTTAATGGCAAAATGGACTTAATCTCCATTCTGCAATTTGGAGCAATGTTTGGTTTGGAAAACCCATTTTATCACAAATAATTCTAGAAGCACAAACAGGAAACGTGTACAATGAGAGGATAGAGGGAAAAGTGAGTGCAATCTCTTATGGACAAATGAGAGTTCATGTATGACAATCCTTATTGATAACTACGCCTCTGATGCACTTTGGGAAATCCATAACGCGGTCTGTGATATAGTGGCTAAAGCTGTATTTGCATGATGAATGGTCTCTTGTTTTTGTTCCTAGAGAGGCTAATAGCCTGGCCCATAAGCTAGCTTTGTGGGCTCTTCCTGTTACCTCTTCAAGGCCCGTAGACATCTCCTCTATTCCTTCCTGGGGCCAAGGAGATATAGAATTGTAGATGTCCCTCGGGTGTAACTTCTTTTGTGCAATTATACTTTCATACTTATTCAAAGGAATAAATAAATAAATAATTGACAACCTATTTCACAAGAAACCCAATTTTGAGAATCAATTCTCAGACCAAGTTTTTAGTGATATTTAGAACAATTTTTTAAAATATTTATCAAATAGGCCCTCTTTTTTTGTTGTTGTTGTGTTGTGTGTTAACGAATCTAGTGTATTGATGATTTTATTCAAAATCAATTTTCATTTCTTATAAGATGGAATAGAATTTTAAGAAATGCAATGGTATTGTGTACTTTTGAGTTCTTAAAAATTAAATCTTTACATTGAAATAAATTATCTTTGTTTTCTTTGAAATAGGGAACATCTTAATAGTTAATAGTGTTGTAACTCAACTGGTTGGTATTTTGAATTAATTATCAAAAAACAAGAATAAGAAGATATTGATAGAGCTTTTGGCACATTGAGACTAGGAAATTTTGTTTAAAGGGTCAAATTATGGTATTGATACATGAATTAATATTAGTCAAAGTATATGTGCAAATGTTAAGAGTCTTGTAACTCAACTGGTTGACACTTCTTAGTATTTCTAATGGAAAATATCAAGGTTCAACTACATATCATCTTTTGAAAGAGCTGTGAGAAGGCAGTAAAGTTAAGCTAAATTCTATGTAGTAAAACTTATATGATTTCAAAACTCCAGCATTAATTTTCAATGCTTTGCTTTGCTTTGTGTTTGTTTTAGTAATTGATAGTTTAATACAACTTGTAAGTTGTCCATGCGATGCACGAATAATATTGTAATATTTTATGTAAGATGGTTTTGGAGAATGTTCTACATATATTATAGCATAATTATTATAGAACTTTGTTACTAATGAGTTCATCATAAAAGACAACAATTATAAATTGCACACACATATCCATTATAATTATTTAGTGCAAGTAATTAAAAAAAAAAAAAAAAACCTTTGGAGGAATATTATAGAATAAAAGTTGATATATAATGTATCTTTCTCTTTTTCCTCAATTCTAAAGCAAAATACACTTATGACTTTCCCATATTAACATTCCAAACACCCATAAGTCACTTACAGCCTTTACAAAACCCACAATCTCATAACGTCCGACCTCAACATTAAAATCATCATTGCCACCATCACTCAATATAAAATACAAGTCCCCTTCCCTGGTTGTAGCCAACTCATAAGGGTTAGGATTAAATGAGACATCAATATTGTAGCTAGGTAAGTGTCATAAAAAGATTAAAAGTAAATAGATCATTTTTTGTTTGTATATTTGACATGGAATACCATGAAAAAATTATGTTTAAGTGTATATAAAGGAGTACAAATGCAAGAGGTGAAAATGGTGAATTGAAGTGCAAATAATTTTGTGTGTATGTGTGAAGAGTGAAAAGTCTTGAAACTTTTATTTTATTTTATTTTATTTTTTTGAGTTCAAGTCATGAAACATTGAACTAAAGAAAATAAAAAATCTTTATTTTTTAAATTAAAAAATCTTGAAAATTGAACTGAATGAAATAAAAAGTCAATATTTAATTTTTCTTATCTTTGATGTAACACTCAAAAATATTTTAATCCTCTTTCCAAAGAATGCCATGGTCAAACCTACTCTCCCACGTGAGGTCAAACCTAATGATCACCCTTCCCCTGATATTGCTTCTTTTGTAATGTTTGATGCTAATGGTCTGTATTCCTTAAAGGCGTTCTGCCACTACTATTTCTTTTATGCTTGATATGGCCAGTAAATTTTCAATGCAATTTCCTTTTAACCAAATATATAAATTTTTTTAATTTTTTTTTTAAATGTAGTAGAAAACAGTGGAACCTGGCAGTGAGAATTCATTTCTTCAATGTCATTTATCATCAATGAATCATCTCTAAAGACATGCTCACTAGTTTCCAATTAGCCTCATCAGAAACAAGAATCTTGATATGATATGCCCAAAATCTGGCTGAAAATCAAATTCGTTATTGTTGACGGAGTTCTAAATATGAATTTTTTACCTTAGAAAATGATATCTTCAATATGAATTTTCATTTAGGATGAGTTCACTTTTCTCTGTAATTCTGATTAGAATGAGTTTCTTTACCCCACTACAATGGGGCCAAATGCAGGTCCCAACAACAAAAATTTAAAGGTAAACTTAAAAGAAATTTCTAAATGCAGGCACTTCTCGACTCCAGGCTGCTGAGTAGAGATGCACGGGAATAATTTATCTTTGAAGCCTAAAAATTGAGCTTTAAGATTTGCTTGTTACGAGAGTCTCCAGAGAAAATGGGGAGAGTCTAAATTTTGCGTCTCCATCAGACCCATTTCTTCCTGGAAACTCTGCCGGTACCTTTGAATCAATGACCATGCGTCGTCTCATATATCCACCATAGACTAAATTCCTAATATCTTATTGGTCCATCCAAGCTCCCAGATGCAAACTGAAAAAACAATTACGAATGTGAGCCTTCTTATTAGAATCATCACAAAGTTCAAAAACTTAATAAAATGAGAATTTTAAATTCCAGCTAGCACATTATTGATTTTGGGGTTAATCTGAGTTTTTTAAGGATAAGCATCTTATACTTTTAAGGGCAAGCCGTCCGCTACAAGTAATAAAATACACCATGAAAATGACAACCATATCAGGAAAGTTGACATAGGTTGCATTCGAACTAGTTCTGGAGATAAAACATAGACATGTTTATTGTGTGTGTTTATTGACTGAATTGTAAACTCAAAATTTTTTATTTTTTATTTTTTTGTCTTTACCTGTTTAACAATTGGATTTGCTGATGTTGTGAATTCATGAGTCATTCCTTGCCAGACAACCTTTCCCTCATAAAGAAAAAGTAACCTATAAAAATTGAATAACTACTTGAATTAGTAAAGTAAAATCACTTAGCAACAAGCACAACCAAAAGACATAGTTTAGACAAGCATAACCTGTCGACGGCTCTTCTAATAGTACTATGTTGGTGAGTAACGACGACATAGGAAGCAATATTCCCAGGCTTTCCCAGCGCATCCTCGCCTTTCATATGGACTGAACGGATGAGATCTTCAACGACAGTAGATGCAATTGGATCAAGTCCAGCTGTTGGTTCATCATACAAAAGCACCTGTTCAGTGGTGCAAGGACTGTCAGGAGATGGGTGTGAGGATACCCATGCTATAAGTTTCGCACATGCAGGGTCTTGCTTCCAACTCCATGGCAAGTAATGAAACTAAACAAAACTACCAGCTGTTGCATATAAGTTATGGATGCTTCCCAAAATTGCAAAGAATAACAAAAACTGCTGAATTCCTATAGCTAAAAACCCTAACACAAATTAGCTCCAGTCATACTAACCCTCTTTTTCAGATCTCTCCATTTACAGCCCTGCATCATAGAAATAATTAACACCAAACCAAAATCCAGTCCCTGATTGTGAAATTAATTCCTCATCTTTCAAATAATTCAGTGTGCATTTCACACAACTCTTACTTCCCTTTTTTTTTTTATAGGTACAACTTTTACTTCCCTTTTACCAACAGATCTTCCTTACATTCATTATTCAACAGGATAGAGGGAGGGAAAAAGACAAGAAACAATGCATAAATAGAAGTGAATATTAGAGCTAATATTAAGCTAGATACATTCAGAATAATTTCCATATCCATTGATGAGTGAATAGTCTTTAACCTATGAAAAAAAAAAAAAAAAAAGAAGAAGTGAATATATTGGAATAATTTAGACACTTGAAGCATCAGACTGCATATACAATAACATTACATTCTAAAAACTAGCCTTGAACCAAAATTATTGACACCTTGTCAATGACAAGGGCTCAAGAAATAGGACACTGCAAGTTTAAGGCTTAAAGACATGCCTGCATTTAAGCACACAGCATAACACAGAGTAAGTCCCAGAGCCAAGCATGAAGCTCTTGACAAAGACAATGTTACAGTCAAAACATGTTTCACATTAAAAATTTTATTGGAGGAGCCTAACAACTTTGTTAGAGTTCATGTTTATGAGCTTGATATACATTGTTGGCCCACTTCCTAACACCTTAAACTATTGGATTTGATGATTCTAATACGGTATCAAAGCCTTGATTTGACTAATAAGTCTTGTATCAGAACCTAGAATCCCGGGAGCCTCATTTGTTCAGCATCAGTTCCAGTGTTTGTTTTCTGTTTTGGATCTGTACATGCAAGGCCCACATTAGGTTCAATGCTAATGAGTGGGCTTGAACATGAGAAAGGGGATGCAGAAGGTTGATCTTTGTGAGCTTGATATAAATTGTGAGTTTGATATGCTACCCATCAAACCTACTGCCTGTTTAACCACAGCTTTAGGTAACAGTCTTGTACAGTTGCAGTTGAGATTGTGACTTTACGGTTGGGCTTAATCCAGGTTGACCTGACCAAACTAATTAGGCCCACTACACAGCTAGACAAGCACGAGAAGCAACAAATTTGGTGCAAATTAGGAACTTGTGGGTGCTCTCTCTCACTCTCACATAGCATGTATATTCCTAGGACAAGATTAAATACAGAAACTCCAACTTGGGACAAATGAATTATCCCAAATTTAGATCTGTAGAAGTATAAAATGTTTTATAAATACAGTCTCAAACATATGCTTGCCATAGACCAGCAAGTCCACCTAAAGGTCCTAAACAAGCTACCAAGCTCCTCAGGTGCTAAGGTCTAGGTGTAGCAGAGAAGGTTTTAGAGAGCATATCATCATTTAAAAAAAACCCATATTAGAAGCAGCAAAATCATCATATCTCTGAAGACTAGTCAAAAACAGAAACAGTAATGTACATAATAGGATATTTTGGACGATTTCACTTTTTATGGCAGAAGTTGGGAATTTATGTTAGCTTTGTTCAAGGGCCAATAGTAATTTTGCAAAACCATTTCCTGTAGTAGGGACTCATCTTTGAAAAAATATTTTAAACACTGCACAGTGGTTGCAGCATTTTCCTAAATTTAGGGTTCCACAATAAACAAGGTTGAGATAGGAGCTTAGCTGTTACAAATTATTTTCTGTTAAAAACAAAAAGCAATGGCTATGACGAGATTTTCAGTGGGGAGGGTTAGGGGATTATGTCAAATATCACTTGGTAAACTGGAAGACAGTTTGTGAACCGATCCGTTGTGGTGGTCTAGGAGTTAGAAGCCTTGTGTGTTTTAATAATGCATTGTCAGGAAACTGGCCTTTGGCAGTATGCCACTGAAACTAACTATTAAATTCTTACTGGTGAAATGTAGTGGCTTTGAAGCATGGGCAAAATGTGGGAGATTGGATTTCTGGTGTGCTTAAGGGACCTTAAGGTGTGCCCCTCTGAAAACATCTCCAGAGAGATTGGATTTCTGGTGTGATTAAGGAACCTTAAGGCGTGTCCCTATGAAAACATATCCAGAAAGGGTGGGGGAGGTTATCTCAGTATGTCAAATTCAGGGTGCGTAATGGTTTCTGTGTTATGCTTTGGCTTGACTTATGGTGTGGAAATACAAGTTTGAAAAATGTCTTCCTGATGCTGTAACGTACAGCCAGAGATAAAGAGGCTCTTCTGGTGGCTAAAATAAATTGGCGTGATGGGGTTCTCAACTAGGATGTTTCATTTACTAGACAGTTAATGATTGGGGGAGGTGGGGAATTTGCAGTCATTTCTTTGTGTTCTTTATTCCATTAAAGTTAATACAGATTAGGAGGAAGGCTTTTATGGATCCCTACTAGGAGTGGTATTTTTGAGGTAAAGTCTTACTATCAGATACTTAGTATGGGACATACCCCTCACTTTCCATGGAAGAGTATATGGAAGGTTAAGGTTCCTCTGAAGGTAGCTTTTTTTGCAAAGACAGCAGCTTAGGGACAGATTCTCACGATGGAGAATCTTCAAAGCATAATATTTTCCTTGTAAATTGGTGTTACATGTGTGAAGATAATGGGGAGAACATTATGCTGTTGGAAACAGGGCTTTGGAGGACATTATGCTGTTGAGATCAGGGGGGCCCTTCCTTGTTGTGTGATGCGGACCATTTGGAGGGGGAGAAATCTTTGTACTTTTGATGGGATTGAGTTGAGTGTTTGTCTGGAGCTAAAATTGCATCTTTTACACACATTTTTTGATTGGTTGGTTGCCTTAAGTGGCTATCACTTTTCTTTATTAGAGGAATTTTTAGATCTATGGCATTTTGATTTACACTTGTATGCTAAGTACACTACTGTGTAGTCGGGATTCTTTATTTTTCATTTTATTTTCAATGAAGCATTATTACTTATCGCACCACCCCACAACCCCCCCCCCCCCCCCCCCCCCCCACCCCAAAAAAAAAAAAAAAAGCAATGGCTACGCATGTGCAACACACAGAGATAAAATACAAAATTATACAAATAAAAAACTGTAAAGCCATACAAATAATGCCATACAAATTAATCCAGGTTAATCAGCAGCAACCCGCTCCAATAATGCCATACAAATTAACAAATCACAGATTGAGTCACATAATAGATGATTCTATGAATAATTATAGTGGCTTTTAACCCATGGTGTTTGGCTTCAACTTTCAAGAAAGAAAGTGAGATTGGGATAATTAAGTCCTTCATAGGAAAACATAAGTTTCAGCCTTTCATGACATAAGGCTACATTTTCTGGCTTAAGCATCTAGCTATGCATGAAACTTTGTGAACAGCCTATTGCTAATAGGGGTCTAACATACAAATCTAGGATATTTGTGTTGTTCAGGGTTCTAGTTCCTTATGTACTACTACAAATTTGATAGACCATGTCAAAAAACAATGGAGAGATGTATCCCAAAAGGAAGCAAATACCAATCATTCACATTCAGTCATAAAAATTAAAATATAATAGAACTGGAAAAATAATATATATAAAAGTAAATTATTATTGTATAAGAGGGTCTGACCCACATGTACACCAAGAACTGGAAAAATAATAATAATTTGGGGGAAATACCCGATCATCAATTTAAGTACTAAAGCAGGAAAGAACTAGAAAAATAATGGTAGGAAAAGAATTAATAAATCTATTCATCTTCAACATACCTCAGGCTCTACTGCTTCCTGTGTGGTATCAAAAATTATAGACCGAGCTAAAGCAACTCGTTTCTTCATTCCGCCAGACAATTCAGATGGTAACCGATCCTCAACTCCCTGAACAACACTCAGTTAGATTGTGAATAGATGTAATATTTGAAGTTTAGGTATCTTCAGTGGCAGGGGAGGAGTGAAGTGACTGGAGCTAGGCAAGCAGTGCTAGTGGTTGGCATAAATAGTTGAATGCAGTTTTTATGCATTGTCTGGAACTTGAACTCAATTATATAACTAGAAATTTCAATTGGCATCACTAAGGCTGTGTTTGTTTTGGGTGAAAATCACTTCTGGAAATGCTTTTCTGTAATTACGGGTGTTGGTTGCGCATGGAAAATCAATTTTCCGGAAATTGATTTCAGTTGACCAGCAGTCAAGGGTGAAATTCATTTCACCTTTTATTTTCACTTCAAATGCCATTTTCCAGAAAACAGAGAGAGAGAGAGAGAGAGAGAGAGAGAGAGCACGAAGAGAGAGAGAGAGAGAGAGAGAGAGAGACCCAGACCAGCGACCAAGCCCCACGAACTGCCGGCGAGAGAGACCAAGCCCAGAGCAACCGCACGAGCAGCCGCCGGCGACCTTCGACCCACGAACTGACGAACCCAGCAACCGACGAACCCAGAGCAACCCATCGCCTTTGACCCAGCGCAACCCATCGCCTTCGACCCAGAGCAACCCACGAATCGACGAACTCAAACAACCCACGAACCGACGAACCTAGAGCAACCCATGAACCTCGATCTCGTCGTCGACCCAGACCCATCGCTCCCTCTTCCTCGATCTCAGTTTTTTTTTTTTTTTTAAAGTTTGATTGTTGTTGTTGTTGTGGTGGTGTGGTGGTGATGTTTCGGTGGTTGTGGCTTTTGATTGCCGGAATTTGCTGCCGGAATTTGTTGTTGAATTGGCTGTGATTTTGAAATTTTTTGTAATAAAATTTGTTTGGATGCTGAGAAAATAGCTGAGAAAATGTGAAAATTTGTAGGAAAATAGCATTTTCAGAATAGAACCAAACACATGAAAATATTTTTCACAACAATTTTCATAATGCAGCCAAACACTTAGAAAATATTTTCCTTTCCCGAAAATACCATTTCCCGAAAATATTTATTTTCCGGAAAATATTTTACGGGAACCAATTACAGCCTAAATTAAGAATATTTAAGGTACATTAAATTACCACTCTCCAAATACAGTGGAAAGCAAACTAGCACCAAATGGCTAAATAGAATTCTTCTATTAAACCTTGGGAAAATGTAGATATAGGCAAAGGGAAAAATATCTAAAGAAAACTCATTTGGTTGAACATTTTTATGTGAAAACTACAAAAGATCCCCCCAACACCCCCCCCCCCCCCCTCTCACCCCAAAAAAAATAAAATAAAAGATGGAAATTGAGCAGTATCTTAAAACTGATAAACTGCTGATCTAGTTACAATCACTCAAGCCAAATCTTTGAAGTTTGGAAAGACAGCCACGATTGATTCTCTCAAGAGTGATAACTTGATATTTGAAGCATACCTTTAAGCCAACAGCAGCTAAGGTTTCTGTCACAAGCTCTGCAATTTTGTCGTCAGGCATGCTTGAGTTTTCATATCTAAGCAATTCACAGAAATTGGTCATTTCTTGCTTTAAAAAATAAGTCCCAAGGAGAAAATGATACAAGACAACACTACATCTCTAAAGATAATCTAGACAGCCTCTTACAAAAGGAAACCAACATTTTCACGAACAGTCAAAGAATCAAAAAGTGCTGCACTTTGAAACACCTGTAAGAAATATAGTATATAATTTAGAAGGGCCAATAGCTTAAGTCAATATAACTATAATTACATAAAGCTTAAATGCGAAATTTACAAGTCCAATTCGTAGACCGGTTATTTCCTCATCACTGATTAAACCAGCTCTCCTTCTACC
Source organism: Quercus glauca (assembly GCA_023736055.1). Taxonomy (NCBI): domain Eukaryota; kingdom Viridiplantae; phylum Streptophyta; class Magnoliopsida; order Fagales; family Fagaceae; genus Quercus; species Quercus glauca. The sequence continues at coordinate 11,328,215 of CM043315.1, read as the reverse complement.
TCGTATGTAAACCTCACCCTGTTTATTAAACAATGAATATCAGTCTACACGAGAGTACCTGAGGAGCAACAGATTAAAGTATAATGCTAAAAGCTTACTAAATGGATCAAAATAAACTAATTAAGCAATTTTAAGAGCATATGGAAGACAGATCCAATCATATACGTTGTCCGGAGCAAGAAGTCCAGCAATGATTTTTAGAACTGTAGATTTTCCAGTGCCAGAGGGCCCAATTATTCCAACAGCCTCGCCATGTCTAATCTATACATTGGAAATAAAACGGAATTAATGCAACATAAACCAAAAATCAAGAGAATCAGAAATTAAATTAATCAACCAAAGAATCCTTCCCTAGCTAGGAGGTATGGATATGTCAAATATCCATTGTATCTAAATTTGATACAAATGCATACCACATATGCCGTTATAAAACGGTATATTGGATACGTATTGAATACAAATCTGTAAATTTGAAATTTAACTTTTATCATGAATCTATGATGATAAGAGAGAAGAACATGGATATTGCATGGATACATTTCAGGGGGTGGGGAGGTGATGATAATGAGACTAACAAAAACAGATTGGCAACATTATTATTAAAAAAGTATCATTATATGTAGCACTTTTGGGGGTGACGTTTTCTACAGAATCCATGGACAGGTTTACCTCCCGTTCAATACCCTCCTGTTTTCTCCATTTTTTAAATAGATGAAGGACACGTGTAAGTGAAGCAATCCAAAGGCCAAAAAATAAAAAACCCACACGGCAACTTTTGTTTCATTCTCTCTCCATTATTCTCTCTTCGTCTCTCTCTATCTCTCAACTCTCTCTAGAATTCCAGAACTGAGCATCAAAGGTGTTTCTCTTTCTCATTAAATTGTGACTTGCTCCTTCCTTCATCTTCTACACAAAGACAAATTCCCTTTTGTTTGATTCTTATATTCAGTTTTTTGGGCTTCTGGGCATCATTACTTACAATGGAACCCCTTCATCTGTAAGAATTTTTCTTTTTTTCATTTTTAGGTGAGTTTAAGCCAAGCTTTTGTATTTTCTTGAAACCCAAAACAACTATAGACTAGGATTTACCTGCTTTGGTGTTCTTGTGGAACCATTTATGATTGAGTGGTGAGGTTTGGGTTCAATTTCCTTTCCCTGATCTTGTTGGAGATCCCATGGAATATTTCATCCAATGTCCCAATTTCGCCCTTTCTTCTCTGGCAAGCACCGATTTTCTCAAGTAAGGTCTGATCTTGGAGCCTCTGATGCTCAGCTCTGAATAGAGCTAGACGGAGAGAGTAATGGAGATAGTTGATTTTTTCAGTAATTGCTATAGTACTGGAGATTTGTGCACTGCTTTGTGGATTTTTACCATCTTTGTGTAGAAGATGAAGGAAAGAACAAGACAAATTTTTTTTTTGGCTGAAAGGAACAAGACAATTTACTGAGAAATACTCAGTTCTGGAGTTCTAGATAGAGGAAGACGGATAGAGAGTAAGTTGCTTTGTGGGTTCTTTTTTAGCCTTTGGATTGCTTCACTTACACGTGTCCTTCATCTATTTTAAAAAAAAAAAACAGGAGGATATTGAACGGGAGGTGAGCCTGTCCCGAATCCCATGCCTAATATGTAGTAATAATAAATAACCATTTTTTCCAGCATAATATGCTGTATATTTCTAATTAACAAACCATGCCCTCATGCACATGCACACACTAGTTTAGATAGTTAATCACCAGAATTTTGTTTTTGATAAGTGATAGTTAATCACTAGAATTCTTTTTTCTATATTTCCTTTAGGTAATTTGTTGCACCCAATGGATCTTAAACTTCAAGATCAACAACTTCACCCTTCACCAATTTTTGTAGGGAGAGGAAACGCATTTTGAACAATCTCATTGGCTAATTACCAAGCAATTGAAACACTAGAATCATCATGAAAATTAAGCCTGCAATATAAATCTAGATTTCATCTTTAGGATAATAATTTTTAGGTGATTAAAAACAACTAAAAGGGTAAAATAAAAATAATAAATAATAAATAAAAAACAGACAATAATGATAATAAAAATATAAATATACATATATATTACATATCATGCATCAACCCACCCACCCATACACGCACACAGACCGGGGGTATAAGTATTTCTCTTGATATAAAACCATTAAGAGCCACCCATAGATGCTCCTCATAGAAAAATTGAATATTTAATGTGGAACTTTCATATCAGTATCCAGGCCCCAACATCACCGTCATTTAGTTTGGTCTACATTACTGGAAATGCACATAATAACATGAAATTAAATATATTAAGATTCACCTTGAAGCTCACACCTCTCAATATATGCTTCTCGCCAAATGACTTATAGACATTTCTGCACTCAATAAGAACATCTGAATCGTCCTCAGGCTCCCGTACTGTGCTTAAATTCTCCGATTTAAATGAATCCTAGTCAGCCAACACAAAATGAAAATAAAATCCAAAGTTTACAAAGAAAAAGAACAGAATGCATAGTGAATTCTGGCAGTTGAACACAAAAGCAAGTCATTATATTACCCATAAGTCACAAATCCAACTATGAACATAGGAACTGTATATGTTCATCAAGAAAACTAGAAATTTAAAATTTATATGATTGCTAAATATAGGAAGTTAATTGAAGACATCTGTATCTGATTACAATACAAACTAATAAGAGACAATATAACTAAATCTGACTGCAGTTGAAGTTAATAAAATGCAATTTGGTTGTCATCAATTAAGTCTACAACAACAATAACAAAGCCTTAGTCCAAAAATTTTGGGTTGGCTATTGATCCTCAATAGATTAGTTAGAGTCGGCCACATGTATTCTAAATCCAATAATTCAAATTGCTCAACGATTTGGAAAAAAAAAAGTGAAAGAATTTGATATTTACCCATACCAAAAAAAAAAAAAAAAATCACAAGAGAACAAACAAAAAAACCTAAGAAGCATGGACACTACAAAATCCTCAGTGTGTCCGACACAAACATGCCAGGGACACTTTGTCCTTATTGTTTTGGGAGGAAATTTTTATTATTATTTATTTTAAAAATTCCTTTGATTTTTAGATATGTTTTCAAAGCTATAATAGTTGTTATTTATTTTGAAAACTTAAAAGTAAACATAAATTATGCCTATACATAAATCAGATATACCTAAAGATATGTTTTAATTAGTTCATTGTAGTATCCCCTCCACGTTGTGTCCTAATTTTGATTTTTGAAGAATTTCCGTGTCCTGTGTTGTGTTTGGATCAGTGTATGAGTTCATGCTTCTTAGCAAGAAACAGAAAACTAAAAAATTTCAAAATAACTTTTAAAAGTCTAAACTACACAAGGAAGGTGTTTACACAAATAATGACATGTCTAAAGAAAACAACATAATGATATAAATGAAACCCAATGTGATAGTTAGCATTCACAACTGACAGATAAAACAAATTGCTTTTGCATATGAGCCAATTATAAAAAATAAAAAAATTAAAAAAAAAACCCCAAGTAACCAACAAAATGCAATACATTCAAACTAATACGAAATTGAGTAATCACAAATGCAAAGAAATACATTGAATTTGGTGGCTGAGGATTCATCACTTCTCAAGTTCTGTGGAAACGCCACGCAAGCACAAACAACCTTTCTCTGCTCCTTCCTTTGCTTATAACAAAATGAATTGATCCTCTTCCCACCTAAAACTGCAAATCTAGCGGACCGAGAATCCCCATTTGGTATAGTCAGAGGAAAAAGAGCCGAACCAGACAGCAAAACCATACTTTTTCAAAGGCGATCGAAACCTTTGGAAGAAAATTCAGGATCTGGGTATTGGAAAATTTAGATTTTGAAGCAGACCCAGATGGGTTTATTGGGCAAAAAGCAATTTGGAAGAAAATTTAAGATCTAGGTAATGGAGCATGGAGAATTTGAAGCATACCAATTGAATCTCACCACAGAAGGTGAACTGGAAATGGGTTTTCAATATGAAAGAGAGCCTTTGAAAGTAGAATAAACAAATGAGTGAAAGAAAGAAGAGAAAGGTATATAGATAGATTATTATTATTATTATTATTATTATTATTATTATTATAATAGAATGATGAGAGAAAAAAAAAAGGGTAAATTGGTTGAATTTTCAAAGAGAAAGCGTGTTTATCAGTATCAGTGACCTTTTGTTGAAATGTTGGCGGCTGTATGCTTATTGTAGCCTCTGTAGGACGGTGTCTCTTATGTGATTGTTACTTCAGCAGCTGGTTCTTTTCTTTCCTTATTAACTGATGCGTTTCTTTGGAGAGTGGAAGCACCTTCACCTTTCTGAGGAATCGAATCAAGCTTGTGTTTGGTATGAAGCTCCTGTAAAACGTGCTTTTGAATAAATATTTATCCCAGACAGAAATATTAATACGAATTGTTTGGAAAGTATCCGATAACAACATTAGTTAGCGTGTTTGGTTTCATTTTGATCCTAAAAAAAGAAAGTTCAACTCTTTTAGATAAACTTTCCTTCAAAAAAAATTGGCGTTCGGTGCTTTTGTTTAAATAATAATTTTTAATTTTTTTGAAAATATGTTTAAATAAAAAAATGTGTAAAAAATACGTGTAATATTATTTAAAAATTAAAAACATGTGTTTACTCTTTAGACAAATCATCTTATTCAAGATATATATCTACTTTTAGTTTTACAAAATAAATAAATAAGAAGTTCTAAAAATGTAATAATAAATGTGATTGATAACACATTAATGTGTTAAGATTACATAGTAAAATTTCTATTTTCTATAATGGTACTCAAAATAAATAAAAATAGGTTGATGAAAGTAAGTTCTCTCAAATGCACAATAGATAGCATTTTTATTCTTGAAATTTAAGGTAAGTTGACTTTTGATCCATCAAATTTAAATGGTTTGGATTTGATCCCTAAAATTTAGAAAAGGAAATAATTTTATTTTAGAAATGTGTTAAGCTCAATTTTGGGTTTGTTTATTTTTATTCCCTTATACACGTGGTTGGTTCAATTTGACCCCTCAAAAATAACCAAATTGTTCCCTTTTTAAATTTTAGTGCCCAAATCAAAAGTTTTAAAATTGAGAATTGAAATAAGGACAAAGTTTAGTTGTAAAATTAGTTGTAGTTTTAAGTCTACAACCTCACTTAATATTTTTTTTATTAGAGGTGAATTTTGATAAATCCATCATTAGATTACATTTTCTTCTTATATCGTCCATACTTGCAAAATTTCTAGAAGATTAAAGATCAATAGCTATGTCATCAATAAATTGTTTAAATTGCAAATTTTTGTAGTTTAAAATTATGCATAAAATATAATATTCGATTAGCACAAAATTTAATATGTGTTGTAAGGTTAAATTTAATTAACCATCTTGTTGGCTTTATTCCATGCCAAGTTTGCTTGTATTTTAACAATTAGTAACCCTGTATTTAGGTGAGATTTTTGTAAGGGTAGTGTGTGAGAAGATGTGAAGAAAAGCTCAAGTTTGTGCAAGGAGGCAGAGTCTCACGGCTAGGACTCGTGGGTGACTCACAACTGGAAGCTGCCAACTGCAGCACACGTGAGAAGCATGCGAGGAGGTGAAGGGTTACGCCAGCTGTCGCACTACAGGACAAAAGTCTCAGGCTGGCCAGGCCGTTAACTCGCGGCTGGAACTCGCGACTCAGACCAGTCGCGAGGCCAAACCGCTAGAACACCCTGTTTGGGAAAAACTGACTCTTCGCATTCCAAACACTTACCACTATATATAGACCCTTATTCCCACGAAATGTGGAGAACTTCTAGAGAGAATTTTGTAAGATAACCCTAGAAAAAAACAAGATTGATTCATCCACAATCTTTACCTTAGTGACTCTTCAAATTCCTCTACTCTCTTCATCTCCATTGATACATTCTTGAGAGGTTTTTTACCAAATCCTTTTCTCACTATACCCATATCCATGAGAAGGTTAATTTGGTGCTTTGGGAAGCAGTTAGGAAGGAACCAATGTCTATTGGTTGATGCTATGGTTGATAGCGGAATCTGGTAAGCTAAAGAAGAAATAGGTTCGGCACAACCTCGTTGGAGCAAGAAACTTGAAGGGTTTAGGTACATTGGATAGATTAAGCTTGGAGGGTCTTCTGCTTTTCATGTATCCTAACTACTTTTTTTAGTGGATTATTCACCACTTGGAGGGCATTGGAAAGGTTTTACACCGAGGGCTTCGGTTTCCTTTTCGATAACACATCGTGTGTTATTCGTGTGTTTGCATCTTTCTTCTCCTTATCTTTGCCATTTATTTTCTGTTGTGGATGTGTTTATATTTGGCGTAGATTGTTTATCAATTATGTGTTTGGCTTATGTTCATGTTTCGCACGTTAATCGTTTGATATTAAGCTTGAATTGATATTTTGTAATTTGAGGTCTAAACGTTCAAGGGTGGTTTATACCTATATTAAACATTCAATTGGTATCAAAGCAGGTACACTCTTAGTGGTTTCATTACCTAAGTGCGATCCCTAACCCCTTGTTGAGATGGATAAGTCTCAATTTCTTAATGTACCACCATTTTTTTATGGTAATAATTATGCTTTTTGGAAGGTCCGAATGAGTGCGTTTCTATGCTCTATTGATGATGCTGTGTGGGATGCAGTTGAAGTGGGTTGGACAAGACCGGAGGTTGCCAAGTCCACTTGGGATAAGGCTGCTCTTGCAGCGGCCAATGCAAATAGCAAAGCACTGAATGCTATTTTCTGTGGTGTCTCTTCTGAAAAATTTCACCAGATTTCACATATCACCATTGCTAAGGAAGCATGAGAGATTCTAGAGACAACTTATGAAGGGACTAAGAAAGTGAAGGACACTAAACTCCAGATGTTGGCCACTCGCTTTGAGGAGCTAAAGATGAGTGAGGATGAGTCTTTTGATTCTTTTTATAGTAAGTTGAACAAAGTGGTTGTTGGAAAATTCAATTTGGGGGAAAACACGGAGGATTCGAGAATAGTAAGGAAGATCCTTCGGTCACTGCCAGAAAGTTTCCATGTGAAAGTAACAGTCATTGAAGAGAGCAAGGATCTTGAAAGTAATTGTCACTGCCCACACAGAAGAAGAGCAAATCGCTTGCTCTTAAAACAATGGATGAGAGAGTAGCATATCATGACTCTACGGATGAGGATGGAGTAGATAAAGATGTGGCGTACCTTGTAAAGAACTTCCGGAAATTCTTGAAACTCAAGAACGGTGGGAAATCCGGTGACAAAGGAAAATTTCAGAGTTCCGGAAAGGAGAAGAAAGAATTCAAAAGGAAAAAGGGTAGATAGTCCCAATCTTCACAAGGAATTACGTGCTTCGAGTGTAATGGACATGGACACTTCAAAAAGGAATGTCCCAACTATTTGAAGTTAAAGGGCAAGATCTATGCTACTACTCTAAGTAACTCGGACTCATCAAATTCTGACTCTAAGGACAACTGTGACGGAGAAGGAAACTACTCCGCATTTATGGCTATTGAGCATGTTGAGTCCTCAAAGGACCTGAATCAACTTGTACAAGAACTTGGAAAACACAGTGATGATGAATCCTTAAGGATTGTTGAGGAATCAGATACTGAAGAGGATAAAAATACAGCTAGCCTTCAAGAGAATTACACCTTACTTCTTGGAGATCGGGAGAGTATACAAAGGTAGCGAAGGCGGCTGTGAAGAAGATGAAGAAAGCTGAGGAGGATTACAGGAGTTTCCTGGTTAGATATAAGAAGGCAAAGTGTGAGATTAAGATACTAAATGGTGAGCTATTTGAAACTTATACGAAAGTGAGATTTCTGGAACAAGAGGTAGTGTAAGCACATGCCAAGATAGATAGGGTCTTCTCCAAGAAGTTGGAAGATATAATTTCATCTCAAAAACATTTTTCAGATAAGTCTGGGTTGGGATATACCAGAGGGAGTAGCTCATCGGCCAATGTCACTAAAGAAGTGAAATTTGTAAAGGCTAAAGAGACGGTTGTAGAAGAGCTTACTCCTGAGAAAGTTAAGGTTGAGAAGAAGACTAAGATGGATGATCAACGGGTGTTTAATAAGTCCCGTAATTAATCAGAAGCCAGAGTTGAAGCTAGAGGAAGATCTCTTCCAAGACCACAACGGGGTTCTAGAACGAATTATGTTTGTCACTATTGCGGATTGCAAGGACATACCAGACCCAACTACCAAAAGTTGAGAGCATTGAATAATGCAAGAGCTCCTCGGTCACGAGGAAGAAGAAATGACAAGAGGTCTTGGAGTGGTGAGCAACCAAGAAGTCAAAACGGTGATCCTGGAATGATGGACATAATGAAGATGATCGGTGCCTTCACCAATTGCCTGGAAAGCTTCACGCGAAGGTTTGAAAGTCCTAACTCTTGTACCCAATCCGTCAAGAATATCACCCCAAACGCACGTGACGTGTGGGTGATAAAGGGTACTCATGCATATGCATTACAACATGTCCATACATTAATACTTCCCATATTTTGTATATGCTTGGTTGTGTGCTTCTTGCAAGTTTGAAATATTATTTGTTTGGTTGTTTTTGACCTTTTGTTTCAAATGTTTTACATTGTTGTTTTTGATCAACCTTTGTTTTACTTTTGTGTTAAAAAAATCCAAAAATACATAAAAAATAGAAAATCCAAAAAGTTTGGTCGACTTTGTTGAGTTTTGTCTCAAAACATGTTTTGCCTTGTACCTTTGTACTAATGGCTTTGTGCATCCATGAGTTTAGCTTGTCTCTATTGCACTCATATCATTGTGGGAGAAATCTTGAAATCTATGTGATTGTTGTAAATAGATCTTCAACCTTGTTATGAATGATTAGTGAATGGTTTTGTTGATCTTGAGACATGCATAGACTTGTACCTATATATCTTCCCACTCTTTATTTTAATGTTTTGCTTAAAAGAGCTCACCAAATGTAAATCTCCAAATGAAAAGAGATATTGAGCTGCAAAAGCCTATCGCATATACTAGTATTTGACTAGAAAAAAAGGAAAGCGACCAATATAATATGCATGATGCCTAAAAAGGCAAAGACTAACTCATCAATTGAAATATAAAAAATTTTAAGCATTGATCTCACAATGAGATGTTATGATTCAAAAAGATCAAATGATATGTTGTATATGGAGCCAAATGAAAAGCTTCAAAGTTATGTTATCAAGTTTTGTGAGAGGTCATATATGCATATTTCTATAATGGAGATTGGTCATATTATCTAGTGCTAGTTGTGTATGACTTGTTTGAATTGATCATTGAAACTTCACATTGGACTAAAGACTATCTCATTTCTGATATCCACACACATCACACAAGTATATGTTCAATGAATGCCATATTCATTTGTGTGATTGTACTTGATTAAATGTGTTTTCACATACTCAATCTTTGTTGATCAAACACAAAAAGATTTTTGAGTGTTTTTAGTTATTTTTGGAAAGTGTTTTTGTTTTTACAAAAATGTCAAAAATTTCAAAATCTTTTTTGCCCTGTTTTGGCGACTCAGTCGCGGGTTGACCCAGTCGCATGCTCGCGGGTTAGTTTTGGCGACTTGTTCGCGGATGGAAGGTCCAATCGCGAAGGCATATAGTGATTTTCATGGCTTAGCTCTCGACTCCCTCGCGGGTAGACCTTCCAGTCGCAAAAAACACTTGGAAAAATTTTCAAACATTTCTTTTTTGAGTGTTTTAGCGGCTTAACCTAGCGACTTGCACGCGACTTATCCCAATCGCAAAAAACGCGTGTTTTACGTTTTAAAGTCAGTTTTTTAAAACTTTTCAGTTTTTCCCTCGAATTTTTGTGATTGTTCATTGTCTTCCTCATTTCTCTCTCCAAAACTCATCGTGTTCACTTTTGAAAAACCTCCATTTCTGCACCATTTTCACTTCAATCTTCAAGAAAAAGGTATGGGTTTTTCCTCTCTCACTTCATTCTTCATGATTTGAGCATTATTTTCCCACATCTGTGAGTTGCGTTGTTGTTTTGAGTTTTGAAGGGTTTTCGGTCATGGGTTGAGGATATTTAGTTGGGTGAGGTTGTTTGGGTTTTGTTGCATTTAACAATCTGAGTTTTGATATGCATTGTCTCATTTTTTTGGTTTGTGTTCATTTTCTCTCTGCTGATATTTAGTTGGGTGAGGTTGTTTGGGTTTCTGTTTGTGTGTTGATTTTGATTCATGGTTTATGTTAGATCTGTACTGTTTTACTCTATTTTGAGAGAACATTATGTTATTAATGACACTCACACACTCATTGTCATGACTGAGCCAAAAATCCCAAATGTTTAGGATTTTCCTAATTATTCATGTTTTTACCCAAACCCAATGCTAATAATATTTGGTATTTTTTGGGTTTCTCTTGTGTTTGATAATCCATGATGCAGAGTGGATATGTCTCGATTCAAGAGAGCAACTATGAAAGGGGGCAACAGCAAAGGTAAGGAACCTGTCATTGATGTCGATGATCCCTCACCTCAAACAAAAAGGACCCGTTCACCATCAGGTGCTTTCGACCTAAACAAGTTCAGATCCTATGTTGCCTTTCGACTCATGAGAATTATTTCAGAGATGCTACACCCTTAATTGAAAGGGTTGTTGATCAACCTTCTTTGTTAGACACCGACATTCCAAAATGGTTTGCGCACAAAGATTGGAATTACCTTCTCTCTGACCTTGAAAATGCTTATGAGAATTTGGTCAAAGAATTTTATGCAAATGCAGTTGTTGAAGGTGATGAGCTTAAGTGTTGGGTTAGGAGAAAAAGTTTCTCTGTCTCTCCCGCATACCTGGCAGAGATTCTTCACATCAATCGGCCAATGTTTAGATACTCACTGGTTTATGATGATCTATGTTCGAATGAGGACTTACTTCGGGATGCCTTTGGCAACGGCTTGGAATTCTCATCAAATGGGAACTCAATTAGTGTTTCCTCTCTTCCTCCGAAATTAAGGGTGCTTACAATCATCATGTTTAACAACTTGTACCCTCTATCCAGCATTGGGTATTTGAACCTCGGTTGTGCTTTGTTTCTTCATGATCTAATGTCGGACGTTGAGATTGACATTTGTGCACATATCTTTCATGTTCTGTGCAAAACGGTTCACAGAACTGAGTCACAGATATGTATTCCATTCTACTACCTCATCTCTAGGATTTCGAAGCTCAAAGGGATCCATCCATTTGAAGATGAAACTCCCTGCACAAAACCAAGTCCAATCAACATGCGTGCGTTCAACACGAGCGTTAGTCATAGTAAGAAGGGCATCAAACCTGAAGCTTCAGTATCTCACAGTGGTTCGCGCTCTACCTCATCCTTATTCGACGGGAAGCTAGACAACATTATGGCATCTGTCTATGAGTTGAGCACCAAAATTTTCGGACTCACATCTATCTTGCACCATCACAACATTCGGTGGGACATGAAGTTTACTTCTCTCCAAACTCAATTGGATCAGATTCAAAGAAAGCTAGAAGAAGATGACGACTAGCTATTTCATCACAAAAAGGAGGGGAAGATCTGAGTAAAATGATAGGGGGAGAAAGAGCATAATTAAAGGGGGAGCTTTATATTTTGTTATGTCGCATATTTTGTTTCATATTAAGTCTATTTCAAAACTTATGATGTTGTTTTGTTAAGTGTTTTTGTATGGTACATTTGTACCCATGTTGCTTCTGTAAGCTTTTAGGGTTTGTTTTCATGCATTTTGTAGGCTTTTATGATTTGTACCATGTTTATGTAGCCTTTATGCTTTGTGGCTTAAGTGCTTAATGTTAAATGTCATGCTTTTTTCCTTAGTACTTCACTCTTGTGCCCTTGTAGGATATTTCCTAGATGCACATATGTTTTATGCGTTAGTTGAGTGTTAGACATGTAAATGATACTTTGCAAATGACCTTATCAGCTTGCATGTCCGGATGTTCATTCCATGTGAGAATGAGCATTGTGATCACTTTTGTATAGTGATTGCCTATTTTTGGTTAAGCCATGATTTATTGCTTTATTGCTTAAGTCCATTTTTGCTTAATCATATTATTCTTACTCCATATGCATTTCAAGTTTTTCTGCATAAAATGATATTGCTGTGTTGTGTTTCAGGAGATACTTGTTCATATGTTTCAAGAGCTTATCAGAATCTAGAGTTAGGTGTGAGTGAGTTTTGCTCAATTGTTCCCAACTCACGCGTTGAGTCTAAAGTCTGTTGTAGGGTTTTGTCACGGAATAGCCAAAGGGAGAGATTGTAAGGTTGAATTTAATTAACCATCTTGTTGGCTTTATTCCGTGCCAAATTTGCTTGTATTTTAGTAATTAGTAACCCTATATTTAAGTGGGATTCTTGTAAGGGTAGTGTGTGAGAAGATGTGAAGAAAAGTTCAAGTTTGTGCAAGGAGGCAGAGTCTCGTGGCTAGGACTTGTAGGTGACTTGCGACTGGAGGCCGCCAACTGCAGCACACGTGAGAAGCATGCGGGGAGGTGAAGAGTCACGCTAGCTGTCACATTACAGGACAAAAGTCTTAGGCTGGCCAGGCGGTTAACTCGCGACTGGAACTCGTGACTCAGACCAGTCGCGAGGCTAAGCAGCCAGAACACCCTGTTTGGGAAAAACTGACTCTTCACATTCCAAACACTTACCACTATGTATAGACCATTATATCCATGAAATGTGGAGAGCTTCCAAAGAGAATTTTGTGAGAGAAACCCTAGAGAAAAACAAGATTGATTCATCCACAATCTTTACCTTAGAGAAAAACCCTAGTGATTCTTTAAATTCTTCTACTCTCTTCCTCTCCATTGATACATCCTTGAGAGGTTCTTTACCAAATCCTTTTCTCACCATACCCATATCTGTGAGAAGGTTAATTTGGTGCTTTGGGAAGCAGTTAGGAAGGAACCAATGTCTATTGGTTGATGCTATGGTTGATAGCAGAATCTGGTAAGCTAAAGAAGAAATAGGTTCAGTGCAACCTCGTTAGAGCAAGAAGGTTGAAGGGCTTAGGTACATTGGATAGATTAGGCTTGGAGAGTCTTCTGCTGTTCATGTATCCCAACTACATTCTTTAGTGGATTATTCACCGCTTGGAGGGCGACAAAGAGGTTTTACGCTGAGGGTTTCAGTTTCCTCTTCGATAACACATCGTGTGTTGTCTGTGTGTTTGCATCTTCCTTCTCTTTATCTTTGCCATTTATTTTATGTTGTGGATGTGTTTATATTTGGTTTAGATTGTTTATCAATTCTGTGTTTGGCTTATGTTCATGTTCCGCACGTTAATCGTTTGATATTAAGCTTGAATTAATATTTTGTAATTTGAGGTCTAAAAGTTCAAGGGTGGTTTATACCCATATTGAACATTTATGTGTATTAAGAGAATAAAGAACATGTAATCCAACTTCCAACAGTTATATTTTTTTAAAAACGTAGTAATGTTAATGATATTGAATAAGGTTGTAATCTTAGATTACAATCAATTTTATAACTAAATTTTAATCTTGAAATAAATTGGCCCGTAGGGAGCAAAAATATAATTTACCCTTATAGTTATCAACACTGCCTAGTTTGACCAAATGTACTAGTGCAAACAACCATTAATTTTTTTTTTTTGGGTTTCTCTCTCTGTTATCCTGATTCTCTTACACTACTTGTGCTTACGATTTAGTGATTAGGTGTGGGAAGTGTGTAAGTTATATGGAATTGCCACTAATTATTAGAATCTTTTTATGTGTGAATGGTATATTTCCTAAGATGTCATTCATGACTTCCTTGAACCAATCAACAGCCTACTCATAGTAATACTCCAATTGCAAAGACCTTGTTGTCTAATGCTGTGGAGCTGAAGGCGTATTTTGCTAATTGTTATTTTTGTTGGGTTAATAGAGAATTTAATGATGTAGGCTTTAGCTAAGGTTATTTCTCCCTTTTCTCTTGTTCTCAAGTGTAATAATTACTCTCTCCCTTTTGATGGAGAAATTATACCGTCCTTTGGTGGATCGCGTCACTTGTTCACCATTCCACTAAAAGATTCCCACTTATTTAAAATTGCTGAGTCAGTAATTAGTTTTTGTTTAAAAAATTGTTTTAACTCAGCAATTTTAAACAAATGGGAGTTTTTTAGTGGAATTGTGAACCACGTCACTTATCCACCATGAGGACCTTATAATTTCTCCTTTTGATGAGTGGGAAGCTTAGGAAAGAGACATGTTTCTGGTAAATTCTATTTCTTTGGCTAGTTAATGAAATGGAATGTTCGTTTATCCAAAAAAAAAAAAAATCTCCAATTGTCTCTAAAAGAAGATTCATAAGAGATGAACTCTCACTCTAACCATACTACTGCACCCAATTGTAATGCATGAGGAGACTTCTTTAAATGTGAATAATATATGCCAAGAGTTTTGCAGTTAAGTAGAATAGCTTGCATTTCTTTATTAAGAGAACTAGGGTTCAAATCCTCTCGTCCCACATAATTGTTACTATCTAAAAAATGTGAGCAATATCTATGCAAGCCAATTATAGAGTCCCTTAATTAACAACTATTCCCTCTTCCTCCAAGTAGGTCTTAAAAACTTGAATAAATTACATAATTCCTCCATAATTTGGTATATTTTCAAACTAAACCTAAGATTTTAAAATATTTGAATTATTGTTTAAACAATAAAATTGTATGCGCTCCTATGTGTGTGCATATATATACACATATATATAAGAGCCATGGCCTACACATTGTGGTTGCGCCAAGTAGACACCCTCCTTTTTTTTTTTTTTTTTTTTAAATGAATTTCCCCCATTTTTGTTTCTTTTATGTTATGTGAATTATTATAAGTATATTGATTAACATATTTGCTCTAATTAAAACTTAATTTCCAATGGTTTCAATTTTCAAAACGTTTAAAAAATATTACCTTGGTTAAAATTTTACTACCAAGCGTTTTTAAAATTTTAATTTCATAACCTACCTTAAGCTTTTGTTTTTGTTTTGTTTTGTTTTTTTTTTTTGACATAAAGCTTTTGTTTTAATAATAAAAGTGGCATATGCATCATGATTGTACTATATCAATATAAAATCTAAATATTACAAGTACGACATACTTTCATTGTGTGACTCCTTATAAGTACATTGAAATCATTAACAGAGTTTACTTTGAAACTCTATTATTAAAGTTTTATAAATTAAAAAAATTCTATTTCTTCCGTTAAATCTCAATTAACAAAATTTCAAGATATTTAAAAGAAACTTCATTAGAGGTCTTTATTTGAAAAATACAGGATGCATCTTTGAAGCTGAAAGTTCAAATAGCGTATAAAACACTAATGAATGTTTAGACCCGTAATTACAAAATACCAACTCAAGCTTATAATCAAACAATATATGTGTGGAATATAAAATATAAGTTATATCCAAATTGGTAACACACTTTAAACCATAATTAATTACAAACACAACAGCAATTAAAAGGTAAAGAGAAATGAAAGAGAGATGCAAACACAAAGATAAAATGGCGATGTGTTATTGAAGAGGAAACCGAAGTACTTGGCGAAAAACCTCTCTGCCGCCCTCCAAGTAGTCAATAATCTACTAAAGAATGAAGTTGGGATACATGAATAGTAGAGGACCCTCCAAGCCTAATCTACCCAGTACACCTAAGCCCTCCAAGCTACTTGCTACTATAGGGTTATCTTATCTTCTCTAGCTTACTGGATCCCGCAATAAGCCCATTGCATTAACCAAATGAATTGGTCCTCTCTGAGCTGCTTCCCAAGCACCAAAACATCTTCTCACTGATATGGGTATGGTGGGATAAGAATTTGGCAAATGTACCTCTCAAGAATATGTCAATGGAGAGGGTGAGAGTAGAGAAATTTGGAGAATCAAATGATAAAGATTGTTGATGAGTCAATCTTGTTTTTATCTAGGGTTTCTCTTCTCAAAATTCTTTTTGGAAACTCTCTATATTTCGTAGGTATAAGGGTATTTATAGTAGTGTGTATGAGGAATGTGAAAAGTTAGTTTTCATCAAACAGGGCATTCTGGTGACTCAACCTCGCAACTGGAACGAGTCACGAGTCTGAGTCGCGAGCTAACTGCCTGGCCAAACTAAAAGTTTTGTCCTGTATTTCTCTAGTTGTCGTGACCTTTTAGCTCCCCTGCATGCTTCACACGTGAATTACACACAACTTGAGTTTTCTTCACACTCTCTCACACACTACCCTTACATAAATCCCACCTAAATACAGGGTATCTAATTGCTAAATTATAAGCACATTTAGCACGGAATAAAGCCAACACATGATTAAATAAATTCAACCTTACAATCTCCCCCTTTGGCTATTCCATGACAAAACCCTAAAATAGATTCTAGACTTAACATGTAAATTGGGAACAATTTCCAAAACTCACTCATACCTAACTCTAGAAACTGTGAAGCTCTTGATCCATATGAACAAGTTTTCCTGAAAACAATAACACAAGACGATCATTGTAAGCAGAAATCTTGAAATGCATATGGAGCAAGCACAATGCGATCAAGTAGTAAGGAATATAGCAATAAAGCATGGCTTAACCAAACAAGAACAATTACTATAAATAGTGATCACAATGATCATTCATACAAGGAATGAACATCTGGATATGCAAGTTAATAAGCTCAATGCAAAGTATCATTTTCATGTCTAACATTCAACTGATACAAAAACACACTGTAGATGCATCAAGGATATAAAATCCAACAAGGGCACATGAGTGATGTACTAAAGAAAATGCATAACATTAACTGAAAGTACTAAGCTACAAAGCAAAGGTACAAAATAACGCATAATTTAAATACACAACATAAACCCTAATATACGATAATAAGAAGCAAAATATTAAGCGTAGGACTTTTTCTTTCACTTGCTCTTCAACTTCAATACTCCCCCTTTGATCAAGCTTTTTGTCCCCCTATCATTACATTCCTTCTATCATGCACCATCTCCCCCTTTTTGTCATGGAATAGCTAGTCGTCATTTTCTTCTAACTTTCTTTGAATTTGGTCCAATTTAGTTTGGAGAGAAGCGAACTTCGTATCACAATGGATGTTGTGAGAGTACATGAGAGAGGCAAGGCCAGACAGCTTAGTGCTTATGTCTTGGACGAATGCCATAATGTTGTCTAACTTCTCATCATATGAGTGTGAGCTAGACTGTGAACCACCATGAGGAGCTAGACTCTCTGTCTTGATTCCCTTTCGACTAATGACCAATGCTAGCATTGAGCATACGAATGTTGATTGGACTCAGCTTAGGGTAGGGAGACTCATCTTCTAATGGATGAATGCCTTTGAGTTTCAAAATCTTTGAAATGAGGCAGTGAATGGAATGCAATTCCTTGAGGTAGTTCTCGCAATAGTTTTGCTTAAGATATGGAAGATAAAAGCATAAATATCGATCTCTTCATCAGTAATCAGGTCATGAAGGAACAAGGCTCTACCAAGATTCATGTATCCGGTGCTTGAGAGAGGATAGAGATTATGGAACAAAATTGTTGTAAGCACCCTCAATTCTGGAGATAGTGAGGAAACACTAATTGATTTCCCATTTGGAAAGAATTCCACGTTATCTCCAAGAGTGTCTCGAAGTAAATCCTCCTCTAGATACAAGTCATCATACACTGGTAGCTTTGGAAACATTGGCCGGTTGATGTGTAGAATGTTAGCAAGATAGTAAGGTGTTACTGTGAAGTGTTGTCCTCGAACCCAACATTTCAACTCATCCCCTTCAGCAATGGCATTAGCATAGAATTCTTTCACCATTTGTTCATACGGTTCTTCTAAGCTAGATAGGAGGAAGTTCCAATCCTTATTAGCAAACCATTTTGGAATGTTTGTATCCAGAAGAGAACCCTGCTCAAGCACCCTTTCCATTAACATGGGAGCATCCTTGAAGTAATTCTCATAAGCGTGTGATGCTGCATATGATCTGAGCTTGCTAACATCCTGTTGATGATCGAGACTTCTTGGACTTAGGAGTGAGGCTCTCAAGATCAATCACTGGTTCCTTTCCTTTGCTACTACTTCCTTTCAAGGCTGATTTCTTGAACGGAGACATTTCTAAGCTGTATCATGTAATATCAAAGAGCAAGGGAGACCACACATGACAACAAACTTTATTAGCACTAAGTTAGTCCCAAATCAAAATTTTTGAATAAAACCCTAAAATCATGACATTAAGGTCTCAATTGTGTCAAAGAGTGTGTGTGTGTGCAACAAATGGCACCATGTGTACCTTAGAGCAAAGTGTAAAAACACATAATCAACAAAACTCATACATCAAGTTCAACAAAAGATGTAAGCCATATTCAAACATCATATTTTCAGATCTCAACGCAAACACACAATCCAAGAAATCTAGGGCTAGAATCATCAAATACATTAAGAAAGAGATAGAACCTATACCTTTTCTTGAAGATTAGTGAAGAAATGATGAAGAAAGTGGAGGTTTTGTGTGTGAAAACGATGATTTTCGAAGAGGGAGAGACGAACAAGGCGATGAATAGGCACGAGATGGGAGGGAAAAATGAAAAGTTTTTGAAAATTGCCTTGAAAATAACCCTCAATGTGCAAAACACCTGTTTTTCGCGACTGGAATGAGTCGCGAACAAGTTGTCAGTTCAAGTCGCCAAAATCCCGTGTGAAAAATTGTGAAAATTTGTCTAAGTGTTTTTCGCGATTGGAAGGTCCACTCGCGAGTAAGTTGCGAAGGGAGTCGCGAAGCATTCTGAGTAAACCTTGCGACTAGAGTTTCCACTCGCGAACTAGTCACCAAACTGAGTTGCAAAAATCCTAAAAACCCAGATTTTTGAAAATTTTCTAAGTCTTTTTCGCGACTGGAGGCTTGACTCGCCAGAGAGTCGTGAAAGCTTCTGAGTAAGCTCGCAACTGGGTCTCGCAACTTGCTTGCCCCGTGAGACAGAGTTGCCAAAACAGAGATGCACAGTTTTTGAAAGTCTTGAAAATTTTCAGAACAAAAACACTTTCCAAAAACAATTAAAACACTCAAAAATCTTTTTGTGTTTGATCAACATATGATTGAGTAAGTGCAACACATTTAAACAAGTACAATCACACAAATGAATAAGGAATTCATTAAACATAGACATGTTTGATGTGTGTGGGTACCAAAGATGAGATAGTCCTTAGTCTAATGTGAAACTTCAATGATCAATTCAACTAAGACATACACTATTAGCACTAGGAAGAGTGACCAATCTCAATTATAGAAGTATGCACATATGACCTCCCACAAAACTTGATTACATACTTTTGAAGCTTTTCATTTGGCTTCATACACATCATAACATTTGATCATTTTGAATCAATACATCTCATTTTGAGATCGATGCCTGAAATTTTTTATATTTCAATTTGATGAACAAGCCTTTGGCTTTTTGGGCATCATACATTTTCCATATAAGCCGCTTTCCTTTTTTCCTAGTCGAATACTAGTATGTGCGACGGCTTTTACAGCTCATTATCTTTTTTCATTTTGAAATTTACATTCGTTAAGCTCTTTAAGCAAAGAAAATAAAAGAGTGGAAAGATATATAGCCAAAAGTCTATATAAGTCTCAAGATCAACAAAACCATTGACTAATCATTGATGACAATGTTGAAGATCTATTTACAACAGTCACATAGATATCAAGATTTTTCCCACAATGATATGAGTGCATAAAGAACAAGCTACGCTCGTAAATGCACGAAGTCATTTGTATGAAGGTACAAGGCAAAACATGCATGTGACAAAACACAATAATGTTGATCAAACTTTTTGGATTTTCTACTTTTTATGTGTTTTTGGATTTTTTTTTTGACACAAAAATAAGTAAAGATTGGTCAAAAATAAAAACATCCAAAGCAAATAACAAACAAACAAATTTTTTTCAAAACATGCTATACATGAAACCAACAAAGTAGTGTGTGCTTTACACTAGTGAGATCAAATCAAGATAAATAAGTAAAGCACACATCACACATGAGATTCAAGGAATTGTACCAACGCCGATGGTCTTACGGAGTGATTACCGTGGACCATCGAGAGGTTTGGTGAAGATGTACGCCTTTTGATTTTCTGTATGTATGAATTCGAGACACAAAACTTTATCTTCCACCAAATCTTGGATGAAGTGGTAACGTATCTCTATGTGCTTTGACTTTGAATGCTGAACCAGATTCTTAGAGAGATTTATAGCACTTGTATTGTCACAGAATACACACATTGTATCTTGAGGAATCCTATAGTCGTGAAGTAACTTCTTCATCCAGAGAACTTGTGTGCAGCAACTTCCAGTAACTATGTACTCTGCTTCCGCCATAAAAAGGGACATTGAATTTTGTTTCTTGCTCATCCAAGAGACAAGATTGTTCCCAAGGTAGAAACAGCCACTTGAGGTACTCTTTCGGTCATCCACACTTCCTGCCCAATCTGAATTTGAATAACCCGAGAGGCAAGCATTAGAATCCTTTGAGTACCACAAGCCATAATTCGGAGTGCCATTGACATATCGTATGATTCGCTTCACTGCAGTCAGGTAGGATTCCTTCAAAGCAGCTTGATATCGAGCACAAACTCCCACGCTAAAAGCAATATCCAGTCTACTAGCCGTAAGATAGAGTAAACTCCCAATGATGCTCCTATACAAAGTTGGACTCACTTCTACCCCGGAAGGATCAAGATTAAACTTTGTAGATGAACTCATGGGAGTGGAGGCATGCTTTTTGGAATCTAATCCAAACTTCTTGACAATATTTCTAGCATATTTTTCTTGTGAAATGAATATACCCTCCTTCTTTTGTTGACTTGAAGGCCCAAGAAAAATGTAATCTCCCCTACCATACTCATCTCAAATTCTTTCTTCATCTCCTTGAAGAACTCTATAGCTCAGCATCTATGGTAGCTCCAACTACTATGTCATCAACATATACTTGAGCCACGAGAAGGTAGTCCTCATCATTCTTGACAAATAGAGTTCGGTCAGCATATCCTCTTTTGAATCCTCTATCCAAGAGGTAATTTGTAAGTTGATCATACTAAGCTTTAAGAGCTTGTTTCAAGCCATAAAGAGCCTTCTTCAATCTCAGCACATGATCGGGGAAGTGAGGGTCTTGGAAACCTTTGGGTTGTTCAACAAACACTTCTGCATTCAAGTATCCTTTTAAGAAATGCATGTTTCACATCCATTTGGTAGAGTTTAAAGTTCATAGTGCATACAATTGACATAAGAATGCGGATAGACTTAAGCCTTGCTACAGGAGTGAGGATTCATTAAAATCTACTCCTTCCACTTGAGTGTATCTTTGAGCCACCAACCAAGACTTATTCCGTATAATCTCTCCATCTTCATCGGTATTGTTTTTGAAGATCCATTTGGTGCCGATGACATGAACATTTTTAGGCCTAGGAACAAGTTCCCTTACATCATTTCTTACAAATTGATTTAGTTCTTCATGCATTAACTCAACCCAATTTTCATCTTGAAGAGCTTCTTCTACCTTTTTCGGCTCAAATTGGGCAAGGTAGTAATGGTATGTTACATGATTGGCTAGAAGTATGTTTCCCTTTCTAAGACTTAGACCTTCATCTAGAGACCCAATGATGTTACTATTTGGATGGTTTTTAACTACTCTTGACGATGGCTTCTTTGAGGTGGACACTTCATCATTCCAGGAGATAGAAGGATGAACTTCCGGAGGAGTGAGAGGACTTGAAGTTCTAGACATTGACCTTGTTTCCATTCTTAAGTTCACGGGAGTCGATTCCTTTTCCAGTGTAAGTCCTTCTCCTTTAATATCTTGGGCTTCAACCTCAACAGTGGGTCCTTCGGAGCTTGGTCCTTCTCCATCATCATCAATCTCTACTTTTGCTATAGCATCATCAATTTCCACATTGATGGACTCCATTACCGTTTTTGTTCTCTTGTTGAAAACTCTATATGCCCAACTAATAGTAGAATACCCAAGGAAGATGCTTTCATCACTTTTTGCATCAAATTTTCCAAGGTTCTCTTGATCATTTAGAATGTAACACTTGCTTCCGA
This sequence comes from Quercus glauca, assembly GCA_023736055.1. Lineage (NCBI taxonomy): Eukaryota > Viridiplantae > Streptophyta > Magnoliopsida > Fagales > Fagaceae > Quercus > Quercus glauca. Next base: position 11,306,121 of record CM043315.1, on the reverse strand, counting down.
ATACTCGGAAGTACTTCATTTTTGGCTTCTTTCCATTCCAAATTTCATATGTGTCCTTCTTTGTTTCGGCTCAAAAGAATATTCTATTACCAATGTGACATGAAGTATTCACGGCTTCTCACCTAAACTTTTGAGGAATTTGCTTGTTGAGTAGCATAACTCTTACCATTTCTTAAATCATCTGATTTTTCCTCTCAACCACCTCATTTTGTTGAGGAGTTTTGGGGGGCTGAAAATTCCTTTTTGATCCAATTTTTCTCACAAAAAGACTCAAATCTTTCATTCTCAAACTCCTTGCCATGATCACTCCTTATCTTGACAATAGGAGCCCCTTTCTCGTTTTGAAGTCTCTTGCACAAAATTTTTAGTTTCTCACATGCTTCTGATTTTTCTCTAAGAAATTCCACCCAAGTGTATCTTAAGAAATCATCAACAATGACCATGATGTACATTTTTCCTCCTAGGCTTTCAATTCTTGTGGGTCCCATTAGATCAACATGAAGAAGCTCTAAACAACGTGAAGTAGCTATCACATTCACCTTGTGATGAATTGCCTTTGTTTGCTTCCCCATTTGGCATGCCCCAGAAATGGTCTTCTCCACCTTTCCAAATTTTGGAAGTCCCTCAACAGCTTCAAGTTTAGATACTTTAGCCACTTGTTTGAAATTTGTACGCCCAAATCTTTGATGCCAAAGTTCCAACATGTCAACACGAGCACTTCTGTAGGAAATCTTTGACGTAGGAACTACTCCATAGCAATTGTCGGTAGTCCTATTTCCCTTAAAGACTTGAATCCCTTCTTCGTCAATGATTACACACCCCTTCTTTAAGAATTGAACAAGGAAGTCTTCATCACATATTTGAGTGATGCTTAAGAGATTCGCCTTAAGCCCTTTGATGTATAAGAAATCCTTCAATAGAGGTAATCCTGGTATCTCAAATGTCCCTTTGCCAAGTACTTAAGCATGACTTCCATCGCCAAATGTCACATAGTCACCAACCTTCTCTTTGAGTGACTTAAACAATGATTTATCTCCTGTCATATAGCGAGAGCAACCACTATCAAGATACCATAAACATGAATTAAATACCTTCATAGAAGTGTGCACAAACAATCAAGCATGGGACAAGCACTCTTGACCTTCAAATAGAAAATTGTCTTCATTTTCCACACTCTTGTTAGATTGAAGTTTCTTTTTAAGATTATCAACCTTATCACACAATATTCTATTCCTTCTTTTATACTTCTTAATCAAATAATTTGACTCATATAGACTATTGTATAGGATATGATTCTCATTTTCAAAAAATTTCAGCATGTGAACAAACATTCTAGCATGTTTCTTTGTTTTTAAAAACTCTAGGAGTTCATTGTTAGGACAATCTTCAAACATACTCGTAGAGTCATTATCACAAACATTTAAACCACAATTCAACATAGCCTTTTCCATCGCTTTATCCATAGTTAAGGGGTCTAGGATCACACTTAGGTAATTAAACCACAGCAAGTGCACCTGCTCTGATACCAATTGAAAGTTCAAATAGTATATAAAACACTAATGAATGTTTTAAACCCCCAATTACAAAATACCAACTCAAGCTTATAATCAAACAATATATGTGCGGAATATGAAATATAAGCTATATCCAAATTGGTAACACACTCTAAACCATAATTAATTACAAACATAGCAACAATTGAAAGGTAAAGAAAAAGGAAAGAGAGATGAAAAACAAAGATATCATGGTGATGTGTTATCAAAGAGGAAACCAAAGTACTCGACGAAAAACCTTTTTGCCGCCCTCCAAGCAGTCAATAATCCACTAGAGAATGAAGTTGGGATATATGAATAGCAAAAGACCCTCTAAGCCTATTCTACCAAGTGCACCTAAGCCCTCCAAGCTTCTTGCTTACGCAGAACCTTGTCTTCTCTAGCTTACCAGGTCCCGCAATAAGCCCATTGTATCAACCAAATGAATTGGTCCTCTCTAAACTGTTTCCCAAGCACCGAAACACCTCTTCACTGATATGGGTATAGTGAGATAAAGATTTGGCAAACGTACCTCTCACGGATATGTCAATGGAGAGGGTGAGAGTAGAGGAATTTGGAGAATCAAATGATAAAGATTGTGGATAAGTCTATCTTGTTTTTCTCTAGGGTTTCTCCCTCAAAATTCTCTCTGGAAACTTTCTACATTTTGTGGGTATAAGGGTATTTATAGTAGTGTGTATGAGGAATGCGAAAAATTAATTTTCATCAAATTCTGGCGACTCAACCTCGTGATCGGAATGAGTCACGAGTCTAAGTCGCGAGCTAACTGCTGGGCCAGGCTAAAAGTTTTGTCCTGTAGTGCTCCAGCTGTCGTGATCCTTCAGCTCATCTGCCTGCTTCACATGTATGCCATTCTGGCGACTTGCCAATCGCGAGATTCAGTTGTGAGACTCATTTGAATTGCACACATCTTGAGTTTTCTTCACACTCTCTCACACACTACCCTTACATAAATCCCACCTAAATACAGGGTATCTAATTGTTAAATTACAAGCAAATTTGGCATGAAATAAAGCCAACACATGATTGAATAAATTCAACCTTACAGAAGCGCCTGTGATACAAATATTTTAATTTTTACATTGAGTTACATGGTGCAAGTATGATGTATATTAACCTTTTGTTTTAATAATAAAAGTTGCTTGTACTGTGTAACTTAATGTAAAAACTAAATATTACAAGTACGACATAATTCCATCTTGTGACTTCTTATAAGTACTGTGGGGCCCCAAATATTTAGCAACCCCGGCCCATTCCACATCGGGCCCAAGGTCCACGCCGAGGAGAGGCAGAGCCCGAGGATAAGCGAACGAGGCCTAAGTAGCTAAGGGACCTCGCCGAGGATGCCCCCGTCCTCGACAAGCCGATGTTGATTGATGGAAGCTGTCACTCGTTCATTAAATGCATGCCACCAACACCCTGACCGTATTAATGGTGAAGTGACCAATGAACAGTGCAGCCTTGGTTACTCCAACTAACAGAAAGCCTGCAAAGGTGGCTTTAGGACAAGCCCTCAGACATGAGGTCAGGGGACCGACAAGTGGAAGGCGGAGATCAACTAAACAAGTCTATATAATAGATAGAACCCCCAAAGCCAGAAAAGAGGGAGGACCCTTGAATAAAAACGGAAAAGTGGTTTTCAGGGAGTCCGAGGACAACCCTGATCTTTGTCAGTTCTAAAAGAAAGAGATCCTCGAGCTGAGCCGAGGATAAACTTTCTTCATAAACACTTAGCAAAAATCATGGTTATGATCCTCCAAAAACACTTAGTCAAAATTCCTTTATTATTATTCCTATGAATCTCACGTCAACCATAGTTCGCTTTGCTGGTGCTTAGCCCTTCTACCCATGCTCTACAAATGTTATTGTTTGGGTCCAAAAACAATTTGAGTCCCTACAATTGGCGCCGTCTGTGGGAAGGACTTGTGCACTGGTAAGTGCGATGGTTGGTGTGAAAAGATTAAGAGCAACACTTCTAAAAAAAAAAAAAAACCACAAGAAACAAAAAGATGCGAAAAATAAAAGAGATGAAATGGGTCTACTTCTTTATTAATATATGAAGAAAGAGTTACATCTTACAATGGATGCCCGTGGGGCTTGTTCTAAAGCTAACTACAAAGAAAGACGCCTAACAGGGCTGGTGGAGAAGCAAGAGAAGAGGAAAGGAAGGAAGGAAGGCAACGTTGAGGGAAGAAGAGGCCGCGGCGCCTGACGGTTCCACCTCTCGGTTCCGTCTGGTTTCCCTCCCAACCCTATCACTGCAAGCTTGGAGGGTTCACAGACCCAACTCCAAGGGAGGGAGGTTACGTCCTTTCTGGATCCCCCTCCAAACAGCAAGGAGGGTTCCACCTCTAGTTAGGTTGAAAAGAAGAAGAATCTTCGGTCTCCTCCTACCCCAACCCCAGCATGACGTCCAGGGTCGGGGTGCCATCCTCGGCTCCTGAAAGGGGCTAGGCCTCCTTGAAACCGCCCTTTCCAAGGGCCAATTCATTTTGTGGGGCTCAAACTGCTATTTTTGCAGAACCCCTGAACAATGTGTTTGTGAAATTTGAATTCGAATGTTTGTGGAGTTTGAAGAAAAAGGTTGTCCCAGAAACGCCTTATATAGAAGGCGAAAAATTGATGAGAGCCAACCCGCATTAAATCCTAGAGAGAGATTACCGGAGGCAATAACTTCGCCCAATTTCCAAGGGGCTTATCCGCCGCTAGATCCTTGTAAATTCACAAGGACATTAATGAGGAGGCGCCTCATTAACGAAGAGGTACCGAAGCGTCAAAACGCGTTACTCGAACAACCCAAGGGACGCCTCGTAATCAGAAGAGGCACGCCAAACGAAGAGGCTAGAACAGAGCAGGGTCCCCTCCTTGGCGGAGCGAGTCAGAAAATTAAGGGTTAAACAGAACCTAGGCATTGCATGGTCCTTGGACTCAAGCCTCTGGGGAAACTAACTACTTAAAATCAGAAAATTAGGTACTGGACAGAACCAAGGCCTTGCATGGTCTTCGGACTCAAGCCTCTGGGGAAACTAGTTACTTCAGACAAAAAACTAAGTGATGGATAGAACCTAGGCATTGCATGGTCCTCTGACTCAAGCCTCTGGGGAAACCAGCTACTTAAAATAAAAAAATTAAGGGTTAGACAGAACCTAGGCATTGCATGGTCCTCGGACTCAAGCCTCTGGGAAACTAACTACTTAAAATCAGAAAATTAGGTACTGGACAGAACCAAGACCTTGCATGGTCCTCGGACTCAAGCCTTTGGGGAAACCAGCTACTTCAGACAAAAAACTAAGTGTTGGACAGAACCTAGGCATTGCATGGTCTTCGGACTCATGCCTCTGGGGAAACCAGCTACTTAAAATCAAAAAATTAAGGGTTAGACAGAACCTAGGCATTGCATGGTCCTCGAACTCAAGCCTCTGGTGAAACTAACCACTTAAAATCAGAAAATTAGGTACTGGACAGAACCTAGGCATTGCATGGTCCAAGGACTCAGGCCAAAAGAAAAACCATTTCCTTATGAAATACCAAGTACTAGGAAAAGCTAAGGTCTTGCGTGGTCTTCGGACTCAAACCTATGTGGAAACTAGTCACTATAGGATGATATAAGCACTGGGTAGAACCAGGGTTTTTGCACTAACCGTAGGCCCAGACCTACGGCAAAACCAACACATTTGGCGTTAAGTAATGAGCCCTGCTAGGAATAAAAACCAAGCAAAGCTGAGCGCTAAAGCACAACAACTTAAACCTACCTATCCTAGAAGAACTAGTAAGGAACTCAAGCAGAAAAGTATAGACTAGAAAGAGAAGAAGACTTACAGAAATAAGGAAAAATTCCTCGGGCGGGCCCTTTGTGCTAAAGAAAGTTGCAGGGGCAGTTGAAAGGATGGTGACATTGGCAGAAAGGCAAGGTTCGACAGGCCAGCCCGAGAACGTCAAATCCTCCTCCCCGCCCGAGAGGTCAGACAGCAGAATTTTAAGAGGCTATTGTGGGGCCCTAAATATTTAGCAACCCCGGCCCATTCCACATCAAGCCCAAGGTCCACGCCGAGGAGAGGCAGAGCCCGAGGATAAGCGGACGAGGCCCAAGTAGCTAAGGGACCTCGCCGAGGATGCCCCCGTCCTCGACAAGCCGATGTTGATTGATGGAAGCTGTCACTCGTTCATTAAACGCATGCCACCAACACCCTGGCCGCATTAATGGTGAAGTGTCCAATGAACAGTGTAGCCTTGGTTACTCTAACTAACAGAAAGCCTGCAAAGGTGGCTATTAGGACAAGCCCTCAGACATGAGTTCAGGGGTCCGACAAGTGGACGGCAGAGATCAACTAAACAAGTTTATATAATAGATAGAACCCCCAAAGCCAGAAAAGAGGGAGGACCCTTGAATAGAAACGGAAAAGTGGTTTTCAGGGAGTCCGAGGATAACCCTGATCTTTGTCAGTTCTAAAAGAAAGAGATCCTCGAGCTGAGCCAAGGATGAACTTTCTTCATAAACACTTAGCAAAAATCACGGTTATGATCCTCCCAAAACACTTAGTCAAAATTCCTTTATTATTATTCTTATGAATCTCACGTCAACCATAGTTCGCTTTGCTGGTGCTTAGCCCTTCTACCCATGCTCTACAAATGTTATTGTTTGGGTCCAAAAACAATTTGAGTCCCTACAAGTACATTGAAATCAAAATTTATTTTAAAACTCTATTATTAAAGTTTTAAATATTAAAATACTATTTTTTTTCAATTAAACTCAATTATCAAAATTTCAAGATATAAAAAAAAAAAAAAATCAGTAGAGGTTTTTATTTATTTTTAAATAGGGTGCCTTTTTGAAGTGTCTGTGATGCATGCAGAGGTCATGTTTTTAATTTTGTTAAAAACATATTTCTCGTTACCAAAAAATAATTTTTTTTAAAATTTTTACTATTAAATATTAATTAAAATAAAGAGGATACTTTGTCATATCGTTGTTAGCTGGTTTAATTACTTTTTTCTTAGAAACACCTGGTTTAATTACTTAATTCTTCATTGCATCCTTGTTTACTACTAATGAAGATAGTTAAGTTTGAGTTTATGGAGGTTTATATATCATAAATACAATTAACTTGTAACCCCATTTATATACATGAGTACATTTTAAAATTTGCAATTAGATGCAATTTATAATTCCTACATGCTAAATATGGTCATTATTATATTTTGTTAACTCCTGAAAAAGCTTTGTAAGAATATTCTTTAATAGAGCCAATTGTTCATGCTTATGTATATTATTTTATATAAAAAAATATATTATATTACTTATTAACTTTTTTATTATTAAAATGCAATAAATTTATTTCATTGTGCATTTTTTAAATAAGATATGGATAATTAACTTCTAGAACATAATATACTTTTTTCATTGAAATTTTTATTTTAACTAATAATAAGTTTTTGTATGAAAGTTTAAGTTTTAAATAGATTTGAAGTAATTTCAAATGGGACTTAAATAGAATGAGTTAGAGGTGGTTTTGATCAAGTAATTTTAGATGGACTTAATCTCATTGATGGAATCCCTTTGCCTTCTAATGATTGTGGAAAGGTAGAAAAACTTTGTGTTTTAGTCCCCCTCCTTCCTCTAAAGCTCCCTTGACTTTTTGCCGCCAGAGGTCATTGAAGTTCTCCAAATTTCCTTGAGATGCGACAAATGAAGTAGTATGAGTAGCAACGAAGTCTAACTAAAGACACAACTTGCAGCAACTGTGGACCATGCTTGAGATGTGCCTCCATTCCACGACCCATTGAATATCTGTCTCCTTGATATGACCCATAAGCTCCATGTACGCCTCAAAGCTCATGTCGTTTTGGTGAAGTCGGTGGTCCCTAAGATGCCTAGGGAGGTATGTGATGAGGGGTATGGTGGGAGGTTGAAGCAATCGAAGCCTCTCTTGTAGCCATATTTGAAAAAAAAGGAAAGAGAAGGAGAAGAAGAGAGAGAAAAAGAAAAAGAAAAAAGAAAAAGAAAGAACAAAAAGAGGGAGCATGAGTGAGAAAAAAATGATAATGAAAGACAATATAAGGTGCCTCGATGGGTTGAAAACTGAAAGACAATCCATGCAAAATTAGAGGAATCCCGCTAGGTTGAGAACCTGGGAAAAAGTTAGGGATTATACCTAGAGAAGAATAGGACTTCCTGCAAAGAAACTTGCTTCCTTCCTATGAAAGGCATCCAAACCATTGAGGGTTTCCGCCCAGATTAAGCTCACCAGGTTACCTCTTTTAGCTTATAGTCCACCATGCACATTTGGAGGTCCACACAATATTACCTTTGGACCAAGAACTACCTTGCAAGAGCACATAAGTAAAAGGCACGGAGAAAGTATGAACGTGGCCTCTCACCCATGGGAAGGGCTGACTAGAAAAGTGTGTAAAAACCAAGCTAAGGTTGAGTTTGCCAAAGACGCACCACCTATTTGTCGTGGCAAGAGGGACGTCCAACATAACTTGCAGGATGGAAGGGAGATCTCCACCTATGGTAGGGTAGATGACATCATCAATCTCTGGTTCACCCATTATGGCACCAAATTCTTCGATTATAGGGCATAGCTCTACTTCATTGAAGCAGAAAACATGCCAAGTAGGAGCCTAATAGTTGGCAGCAACATGAAGGAGAGGCTTATCCACCTTTGTTTGATGGTATGGAAAGACACAAGAAAGACCATAGGGGGCAATGGAGTCCATAAAATTAGGACCAAGCCTCCTAATCCAAGTCGAGACATCAAGTGGAGAGTTGTCTACCATTGAGGGACCTTAGAAAAGTGTTCTCTGAGTTGAAAATACGTTGGTGAGGGTTTTGGGACCCAAACGGCTGCTTTTATACTTAATTAGGGCAGTTAGGGTTTCCTCTGATTCGCGGCCCACGTACGCAAGGTCAACCCTGCGTATGCAAAGTCAAAGCTATGTACGTAGGCCCATCCCCACGTATGCACAATGCTTGGCAGAAGCTCATTCTCCCCTGTTTTAAGCATGGTTGTTCCACTCCAAGGCATCCCTAGGGTTCCTACAACCTAAAGGATCACTCAAGACATATCTCAAGCGCAAGACTTCTAGCATCAAAGAAGTAATGTTGTATAGAAACATACAATTAACCATATATCTTATAAATTAAGTACTAGTCCTAATTAAAAGCATAAGTGTAAAATGATGTTCTTAAGTACAACCCTTTGTCTCAAACTAAATTCAAACGTTTGCTAAAGGAAAAAAAAAAAAAAAAAAAACAAAAAGCAACAGAAATCAAATGTTCGCAGTTTGCATGCATTGTACGAGGGTGAAGCCAATCACATGTGATTAATTGAAATTAATTTTGATTGGTAAAACAATTGAAATTGTTGGTTTTTATCAGAAATAAGCTTGGTTGCATAGGAATAAAATGGATAATCAGATAATAAGGTAATTGTTGATCATTAAGTCTTTTTAGAATATTTATCTATCAGATAATTATTTTTTAAGGACTTGATTATCAAAATAAAAGGGATTAATTTTAGAATACGAGTTAAGAATACGTCCAGGTGTAGTTCCCAACTCAGAAAGTACCTAAAAAAGAGTCCAAATTGAACCAAAATTGGGAGTTAGGCTCGGCATTTGAGAGGGCCAATCGGCATTCTAGGAGTGCCAATTGGCACAGCTTTGAGGCTCGGTCCATAAATGTTCTCATCAAGATAAAACATATCCATTTCGAATTTTTAGGGATAAGAATGCAACCTAATTCGTATTTGATCCAATCCAGCTTATTTTTTAAGCATCAAACCTCTATAAATAGGGAACAAAAATCAGAAATCAGGAACCTTTCTTTTGACTTCTCTCTCCCCTTATGTTAAAGAAGTTCTAGAAGCTTTGCTTTAGGAATTTCTTTTCCGTTAAGAGGCTTCACTTAAATCCTTAGAAATTCACTCTCTTTGATCTCAACGATAGTTCTCCGCTGGTGGATTATATTCACGCAGGTATGATTCTAACTTTGTTTCAATAACATGCTTTTATATATGCTTTATTTTCATGAATGCAATGTTTTTTTTTTTTTTTTTTTTTTGGTGTGTGTGTGTGTGTGTTTAAATAACCATGTTGGTCACAAGTTATTACATGTTCTCTTGCTATAAAAAATTTTCACATGATTAATTGATGAACATGCCTAGATCTAGGGTTGAATCTTTCCTTAAGATTTTAGATCTGCAATTTTTCTCCATGTTTTTCAAAAGTAAAATCAAATTTGCAATTTTTCTCGATGTTTTCAAAATTAAAATCGGATCTGTATTTTTCTATATGTTTTTTTCAAACTATAACCAGATCTGTATTTTATTTATAAAATCTAATTTGTTTTTTATTTATAAGATCATATCTCTATTTTATTTATAAAATCTGATCTATATTTTATTTATAAGATCTGATTTGTATTTTATTTATAAAATCTTATATGTATTTCATTTATAAAACCAGATTTGCATTTTTCCAAACAAAAATCTACCTGGTTTTTAATTAAAAAAAAAAACAGATTTGCATTTTTCTAAACAAAAATTTGCCCTATTTTTAATAAAAAAAAAACCAGATCTGCATTTTTCAAAACAAAAATCTTCCCTGTTTTTAATAAAAAAACCAGATCTGCATTTTTCCAAATAAAAATCTGGTTTGTTTTTGATATAAAAAAAAAAAAAAAAATCTTATCTGCATTTAAAATTAAAAATAAAATCTGACCTTTTTTTAAGTAAAAACCAGATCTGTTTTTCTTTCATAAAAATTGGTGTTGTCAAAGAAAAAAAATCTGTTTTTTTTTTTTTTTTTTTTTTTCACATTTAAAAATCCAAACCAGATCTGAATTTTTATTAAAAATCCATCCTTTTTCTTTTATGGAAACTCAAAATTAAATTTTTCATTAATTGTTCTCATAAAATTTTTTGCACAAAATAAATTGCAGATCTAAGGTTCTTGAATAGAAGTGTAACCCTAGGTCTAGGATTTGATATGGCATGTGTTGTACATCAATTGACATTTTTTTTTATGGGTATTTAATGGTCATTTAAAGTCTAGAAGACCAGACTTTGTCTGGGCAGGGTGAGTGCCTAACACCTTCCCATCCTGTAACCTAGCCCTTGAACCTCAGAACTTTAGGTTGGTAAATTTAGTGTCTTATTTTTATTTTGGGTAGAATGTAATTAGGAAACAAGGCTTTGTATTTTTCTTTTTATTAGATTGTACCTAGGAATCAAAGCAATGTAAAGTTCTTTATACCAAGATGTAATCAATAAAGATGCATACTATTCAAGATATATTGTAATTTGTAAAGTTTTCTTATTTTACTTATAAAATAAGTGGCGACTCCATAGAATCTTGAAAAGGGAAGGTGTTGATGCCTACACCCTTTTTTGAGAGCACCCAAACTTTCTGGTCTCTTACAGCGGTAAAATAGAAGACAAGGAACAGGAGCATAATAATCATTTTGGACAAGAAAATAAGCAAAAAAAAATCAAATTGGGAAAAAAAATAGAGTTTCTGAGTCTTAGTATGCATACGCATGGCCCCGTGTATGCGTACGCATACATCCGTTTGAACTCATGAACATTAACATGTACGCATGAAGATTGAACATATACGGCTTGGCCATGCACGCATGCAAGACGCATGCGTTCGCATAAATGCAGATAGAACAAGTTCTTCGACATTTCCAACCCACCATGGATTAAAAAACTCATCCTAAAGATGTTCCTACCCCCCCTAGGACATCAGGTTTTCATTTAAACCCATCCCACGGCAAAACCCTAGCATTTTCAAGTCTAAAAATGGATTAAAATAGAAATTAGAGTAAAACTTGAAAAATGAGAAAATTTTGAAAAACTTACCAATCCGGTCTGTGCATTGTCTAAAAGATGATTTGGTGGCCTATAAATTAGTGGAGGGGACTCAGTTAGCCTTGTGGCTCCAACCCAGCGGGTGAGGTTGAAAATTTAATCAATGATCACGTAGGAGGTCTTTTCGGTCGTGGGTGCCATTAAAGAAGATGATAGAATTTGAGAGAGAACGAGATTTTTAGATTGTGAAGGGATGAAGAAATGAGGGAGAGGCAGAAAATTTTATGGAGAAAGAGAGGGAGTTAAAGAGTTTGTAGAGAAAATGAAAAGATGAAGAAGATGAAGAGAATAAGAAGAAAAAGAAATGGTTGGTAACCGTTGAGAAAATGAAGAGGCGGGAAAGACATTTGATGACTAAACTATGTGTAGTTTAGGCCCCCACTAAACTACGTGTAGTTTAGTAATAAATAAAAATTAAAAAAAGAAAGAAAGAGAAAATCGTTTTAAGCATCCCATAGTGGACTCCCAAAAAGTGGAAAATGAGAGACGAAAATACCCCTCAGCGGGTTAAAAGGCATAAAAATCCTAAGGACGTTCCCCTAGTGGATTAGAAATACCAAGATCCTCCCCAGTGGATTAGAAATCACCAAGGAAAGTCTCTCATGAGTCAAAACCACCAACAAACTCCCCAGAAAGTCATGAAAAGAAGAGTTTTTCCCCAACAGATCTGAATCATCAAGGACTTCCTTATAATTTTCCCAGTAAGTTGAGAATTACTAAGAAAGCCCCCTTGTGAGTTAGAGTCACCAACACAAACTCCCCCGTGAGTCATAAAAAGAAGAATGTTCCCTAGTGGATCATACATCATCATAGACTTTCTCTTAAGTCAAAAGCTACCCAAAAAAACTCCCTCGTGAGTTAGAATCATCTAAAAGACACCATGCATGATTGGGAAGCCCCTCGAGCGAGCTTTCCACCCAAGATCACCACCATACTTATGCACATATCCTCTAGCAATTGAATATGCAGGCACAAACCCCCAAGATAAAGTTAAAGAGAAGAATATGGAATTTGAGTACATATCATTCTTGGAATTGAACATTGTGGACACAATGGAAATGTTGGGAGTTGCCACCTACTTTTTGCAATGGACTAGGACCCATATATATAGCGTTCTCTCAAGGAAGGACCATTGATCTTACTACCAGAGATATGGGTTCAGAGTTAAGGTACGGTCTTAGGAAAGTGTTAGGTACCCAAAACCGCCCAACACTAAGGTTGGCTTCCTCTCATTGTGTCTTATGTCTTAACCCTATTAAAGGCACACTTGACGTTGCATCTATACTCACACACACACACACACACACTAACATTCATCTAACAATTAACATGGCATCAATTATTCCTAACTCTACATCTATCATGGCAATCAACTAAAGCCTAACATTCAGCTAATCATGCATATCATCACATCATAGACAATAACATTCATCCAACATGGAATCCCTTAACATTCATCTAGCATACATGTCACATTATCCTAGCATTCATCTAGCATGGTATAACATAAACCTTAGTGTGCTACTATCATCATGTCATCATATCTCATCCAAGGCAGAAGCATATGAAACATTATATCAAGGCAGAAACAAGACAAAATCATGTTATCACCCAAAGCATTAAGAATGCAATCATATCATCAAACCTAAGCAAGATCATATCACAAATAAATGCATGTACATTGTGAATGAATGACTTACCTCACTTACTTGATAGCAACACAACACCTGTGGCATTTATGCATGAGCATGTGAATGCGTGATCATGTCATTAAAATAAAGACAACATAAAACAAACCCTAATCTTAACATGTGAGAGAAAAACAAATAATTAAACATGTGAAACAGAAGCTTAAAAGCATGAAAACATGGAAAAAAGTCTAAACAGAAGTATTGCATGTGAAAATAGAAGCAAAAATAGATAAAACAAAATTAGGGTTTCTAGGCTAGTTCATGCGCAAGTATGAACAATCCTGCATACGCATAATCAAGCCTGTGTGCGTAGGCAAGATTATGCGCACGTGGGTTTTTGCCCAGAAACCCTAGAAACACAGCAAGCTTTAAAGCACTAAATCTAACATCTTAACATGCTTTTTAGACATATAAATATGCAAACCTAGACTACATAAATATATTAAAACATAAAACAAGCAAAGAAACAAACAAAAACTAAAGAAAATACAAGAAAAAGTTTAGAACTATACCTCAAAGAAAAGCTCTTCAAGATTGATTTTTGACCGTTCCCTTTAGTCAAATCTATTCACAATTCAATAAAAGAGTGATTAGTAATCTTAAACTCAAAGATCAAGGCCAGAAAATCCCTAATCAAAAGAAAATTGACTTGAGGATGTTTTGTGAAAAACTCCCTCTTTAATTCACTATTTCTAGTGAATCTTTTTTTTTTTTTTTTTTGCGGGATTTCTATGTGTTTTGAAAATATACCAGGTAAGATTACTTATAGTGTGAAAATAAGGGTTTGGATAGATGATGTGGGATTTGTTTCAAACCTTAACATTAATGCAGAAAACTTGCCTTATTTATGTTTCTGGAATTAACTATGCGTGAGCAAGATCATGCTTGTATGTGCAAGATCGTGCTTATGTGTGCATGTAGAAAGTTGCGTGCGTAGGCTGATTCTTGCGTGCACATAGCGAGGGTTTCCTTGGCTTTACTTTTCCAAAAATAGATTTATTTGCTTATTAAAAATTATATTTTCCATTTTAACATTTTTGAAGTCAATTTAACATCTGATTGAGCCCTAAACCAACATTGGGTCTTAGAATTGATCATCATTGGGGAACGGGGGCCCGAGTTGTAAGGGGTACAAAATGAAGTGTCTACAGATGCCCCTCTTTTGATTTGTGAGCTTTGCTAATAGAGTCAAAAGAATAAGAGACAAAACATTTTGCTTCGACGTACAGCTTAGGCCCAACCCACACACATGACATACATCTCGCATACATGGGCCAGGGTGCAACTCCAAAGAGTTGCATGGGATTCGTATGTCCAAATTCCCACCTTTGTTGCCCGAGAAATGAGCAACAATAGTTTCACTATCCCAGAATCTGTTTTGCCAATTGCAAGCAAAATGTGAGTGACTTACTATCCTAGAGTCACTAAAAAGAAAAACAAACGAAAGTGCTCTTACGAGCTCAAACAAACAAGGGTGCTCTTACGAGCTAAAAAAACCAAACAAGGGTGTTCTTACAAGCTTAAAAGGAAATATATCTATGGTGTCCATCTGGGGCTCTTACCTTAAACTTCTTCAGGTGGTACTTGTCTTCCATCTCCATCTCTATTTTGTTATGGTGAGGCTTTTTCCTCGGGGTGACCTTGGTCTCTATCTCTATCTCTACCTCTTCTACTACAGTTGCATGTTCAATTCCTGTAGAATATGTGCACAAATTCTGACTTGTATAGGATCTTTGCATGCATATTCAATTCCCGAAGGATATGTGCACAAGTTCTGTGTTCTTCCTTTCTGAGTTGTATGGTTTTTCGAGCCTATATGTTCAATTCTCGTAGGATATGTGCACGAATTCTATATTCTTCCTTTCTGATTTGTATGGGTTTTTGTGCCTGCATGTTCAATTCCTATAGGATATATGCATGAATTCTATATTCATCCTTTGTTGACTGTTTTTGGATGAAAGATCCATTGAGGATGTTAAAGGACTCACCGGGAGTATAATTTGTTGAAAAGTGTGTTGATGATGATTCTGACCTACCATGAAGTCTTGATGGTGTACGGCCCATTGGGGAAGGTTTGCTTGTTGGGGATTCCTAATGGTGTGTTGTTCACTAGGGAACTTTCTTCCATTGGGGAATAATTATCTTCCCCTTTCTTGTGACTCACTGGGATTGATGTTGACTCCACCCTTGAGGGGATGTTACCAAGCTCAACTGGGAAAATTTTGTTTTACAACTTTCGAGGGAGCTGCCTCTGTGTCTTGGACCCACGGGGGAATTCGTTTGTGATACTAGATTTGCCTAGGATTTAGTTGATGATCATGACTCACAGAGGAGTTTCATAATGATTTCTGATCCACCGAGGGATTTTTTTTATGCTTTTGACCCACTAGGGATGCTCTTTTAGGGTCTTTGTGTTCTCACCTCTTCATCTTTTTTTTCTCCAACGGTTACCAACCGTTTCTTTTTCTATTCATTATCTTCATTTCCCTTATCTCTTCACATTCTCTAACTTCCTCTACAAAAGCCTTCTGCCACTCCCTCACAAACTGACTCTCATCTTCTCCTTCAACCTCAACTTCTCTCTTAAACTCTCTCATCTCCTTCAATGGCACCCAAGAAGAGTTCCCACATCCTTTCCACTATTGCCTTCCTTCTCACTTGCTAGAATGGAGCAGTAAGGCTAACAATGGTTCATCCCTTGACCAACAGATCACAACAACATTTTCAGAGGGTGCAAGGGCCAGATCAGTAAGTTTTTTCAAACTTTTCTCATTTTTCAAGTTTTCCTTTGATCCACTATTTTAATCGGTTTTTAGGCCTATAAATGCTTGGGTTTTGCTATGGGATGGGTTTAGATGAAAACCTGACACTTTAGGATGGGTAGGAACATGTTTTGGTTGAGTTTTGGTTGAGAAAAGCTTAAGAATGTTGAAGAACACCCTTTTGTGTTCATTCTTGTGTGCGCAGGTTCGGGCCTGCATGCGTAGACATGTTCTTACGCATGTGTACATGCTCTTCAGTTTATGCACTCGTAGGTTCTATCCTGCGTACGTGTCTAGAATTCTGTGTATGCAGGATCTTTCCTGCGCATGCATGGCGCCAGGCAGAAACCCTAGTTTGGGCATTATAGGTAATTTTTCACCTGCTTTTCTTCTTTTTGCAATTTTAGCATCATCATTCACCATTTTTGCACTCAAATACTTATGCCATGTCATATTTCATCCTATTGTGAATCCAATATCACTTTCCCACCATTCTTTGCACTTAATTATGAATTTAATCCCATTCTATTTTTGCAGGTTTTAGCCCCATATTCCGGTAGGGGAAGTACTAGCCAGGTCTTGGTGTGGTACAACATCCTTACCGAGGAGACTCGAGGCCATATTTGAGCCGCAAGTTTTGAGCTAGTTATTCGTTTGATACCTAAGAGGTCTGCCAGTGCTGTCTTGGACCCTAGCCAAGAGGTGGTGGGAAACTACCCACACTTGCCACATTGCTGACTGAGAGATGACTATCACTCCCCACGACTTCCGCCGTATAATTGGCTTGCAGTTTGATGGGGCCCCGATTAGTTTAGAGGATGAGTCGAGCATTTGACTAGGTGCAAACCTGTAAGGAAGGAGGTATGCTACTGAGACGATTTGCTATATTGATCTTAAGGAGGACTTTACGCATCGTCCATAAGGGACGGCTGAGGAGTGCATCAGGATGGCTAGGGTCTTTCTGCTGTACCTGTTGAGGGCGTACCTATTCGCCAATGGTGGGCAAACGGGGTCCTTGAGGTGGTTGGCCCTTTTCCAGGACTTTGAGAGGGCTCGGATTGCCAACTGGGGGTCGGTATGCTTGGCTTACTTCAACTCGTCCTTGGACAATCTCAATTAGGGGACACTGCACCAGCTAGTGAGGCCTTGGAAGCTCCTCGACGTTAGTTTCTTTCCTTTTTTCTCTTGTAGCTCATGCATTCTCATCCTTATAGTCATATATCCACATGCCATCTTGGTTAGGACTATGTACCATTTTCTTGCTAACTGCATTCATACCCATATCTCACAAACTATTACCCTATAAACTGCCATATTTGTGTCTTGCAAACTGTACCATATCTAAACCTTGCAAACTATCATCTTGCAAACTATACCATAATCTCTTGCAAACTATCATTTCTGAATCTTTGCAAATTGTCATATCTTTTCAGCACCGGGCTATGGAGTATGATCTCATTGCTCGGGGGACTGCGGTGGACTTGAGGAGGATCACCTTAATTTGGGCCCACCTTGACAGGCTTTCTCCTAATTGATAGGCCAAGAATGTATTAATCTCTTTGGTAAATTAATCAATTAATTGGCCAAGTTAATTAATTTGATTCAATTACATGTAATAAGCGTAGTAGCACAAACAAATCACCAAATAACTAAATGCAGCAGAAATTAAATTTGACATAGGTGATTTGTTTATAAATGGGGAAAACCACTGAGACAAAACCCAACTGGGAGAATTTAAGATCACCACTCTCGAGAATCCACTATTATCAAAACAAACGATTACAAGTAAAAGGAATCCTAGTACCTAATACCAACCTACAGTTGAACCCTTACCCCAATACCCAATTGGACTTGCAATGTAGTGACAATCTCTCCTTTCAATGCACGGCTCTAAGTACGTGACTAACCAATTGATGCACGGATCCAAGTACATGACTAACATACCAACTTGAGAAAGATGTTGGGTACAAAGTTCTTCAGTTCATCCAAACGATGAAGATCAAGAAGCTCCTTGGTTACAAAACCCTTGGCGCAAAGACGCAGCAACTTTTACAAAGAATATGATGAACTAGGCCAATTTTGTCTCCGGTCATAATATGCGTGCAATAACAATTACAGCAACCTTTGCATCACTTTTGACGGCCCTTAAAATAATCCTTATATATGTCTAGGGTTGTGAGAAAAGAAACCCTACACAAATACACTTGGATATGCATGAAAACAGATCTGGAAATATGAATTTCGTAATTCTCGATAGATACTGTTTCTGTCAAGCAATTGTCGAGCATCAGCATTAAACATCGATAGATATTATCTGTTGAGCTATTTGTCGAGCTTTAATGAACAGCACTTCTTCATTTGTTTCTTGGACAGACTTGCAGGGCTTCAATACTAGACTTGAACTCTTATTCCTTGAAGAACTAAACACATCCTAGATCTACCCAATTACAAGTAAAGTGTGTTTTGTCAAAGGATTAACCAATTTCATAAGGTTTTGACAAAGGATTAACAGATCTACATCATTCGCAATTGATAACATGTACTACGTAAATTTTAGAATTTAAAAACAAGAAAGCGCACCTTCGTGCGGTGAAATTCAAAACTAAAGATTAGAAGTACTGGAGAACACTTTTAATCTTCACTTCAATTCCACTTCTTCCTAAGATGTGTGGTCTCTCAATCAATTTACACGTATGTGTTCAAAGGAGAATAAGAGAGTGGCTTACATTCACATACACACCATTTCATTCCTTATAAAATCTTATGAAATTCTGTATGTTTCTCTCCTTATATATAACTAATTATCTAATTGGGCTAGCCTTTTGGGCTATTCCAATTGGGCTTTAATATGTGGCTTAGAGTGGGACCAAAAAGGAACAAATAAGACTCTAGCTCCAATAGGTCTTTTCTGTCGACTCTTGATAAGTCCAAAGTTACCATTAATTATATTCAATACTACTATATAAATATAATTGTAACTAGGTCTTATTAATAAATTATATCCAAATACTTTATTATACATGCAAACTCTTCATTAAAATATTCGTAGTAATACAAAGTCATGAATGTTGACTACCACTTTAAAAATTACTACATCTTAATCCTTGAGTACCCCATTTAATCATTTTAAGTTATTTATCATATATTTATGACATTCAATTTCATAAATATATACTTTAGTAACTCCTTACTAAAGTGGTTAGGCCTAATACTCTAAATAACCAAATCCATTAAACTTATCTTAAGGGAATATTTTATATCTCGTTAAGAGATTATGAATTCCATCTTGAGAATAAATGTTCCATCAACATTAAATGTGGCTACCCAACATACTAAAATTTTGATCGTGACTTTAGATCTCACTCCTGATATATCAAAGCAATTCATTATTCTCTCAGGATTAAGAGTTCATGTAAATAGAAGTCGTGAGATTTATTATTTATTTGACAGTCATTAGGAGAATAATAAATCTCACAACGGTCCAGTTCAATATGTCTTAACTCTTAAAACATATCAACATATCAACTAGAAGTCTTCACTTCCATGATCAAGACAAATCATCTTAGTTTATATGTTGTAGTTTTCGCAAATGAAATGCTCAATTTCATCATCGACTATGAACTAAAATTCTAAATTTACAAAAAACTTGTAATTTATATCTTGTGACTAAATCACATAAATCACATACTATGCATCTCATGGACTATGATAATGTCCCATTAGTTCATTTATAAATAGTCTCATATAATTAAACAATTTAATTATTTATAACATGCCAATAAATTAGATTTTAGGGCATAAACCCTAGCAATCTCTCACTTACCCTCAATGACAATTTACCATATATCCGACACTTATTTCCCTTTAGAGTAATTCATAGTCACTGCAAGACAAGGTTTGGAAACAAGTTTTAGCCAAATTTATTGTATAAATTATCTTTTCTACTACTACATCTCACATACTCATATCTCTTTAATGAGATAATACTTACGCTTAATGTGTATCTTCATCACCTAGGATGAACACATATCTTGAAGTCCAACTTCATGAATCATAATCAAACTACAAGTCAGTATTTGTACATCAAGTAACTATCAAAACCTCACTTTTGGTGGACAAGCATGTAATCCCTCATTCTCCTAAGATACTTGAGTATATGCTTTACCCCTACTAAATTAAGTGATCTTAGATTCAATTGATATTTGCTTACCATGCCCACCACAAAATAGATATTTAGCCTAGTATATAGCATTGCATAAAGACTTCCAATCGATATGGTATAAGGAACCATCTTAATATGCTTTACCCCTACTAAATTAAGTGATCTTAGATTCAATTGATATTTGCTTACCATGCCCACCACAAAATAGATATTTAGCCTAGTATATAGCATTGCATAAAGACTTCCAATCGATATGGTATAAGGAACCATCTTAATATGCTCTTCCTTTTATACGTCTTTGGACTATAGTCCTTTATAAAGGAACTTCAAACTTAAAAGGAAAGAATCTTTTTTTGAAGTATTACATGCTATACTTGGCTAGAATCTAATCTATTTAAGCATTTTGAGATAGACTTAACATCCCAATTTCTGAATTTTAACAAAGTTTAATTCTTAGGATGTGACCAGTCTTTTTTAAGTACTTTATATCAAATTAGACTAGACAACAAAAACTCTATTGATGATAATAACTCTACATCATTCTAAATTATTAGAATGTCATCAACATACATTAAAAATTTATTATTCTATATAGCTTTTACACACATAAGGCCTTTTAATGCTTGAACAAAATCAAACAATTTGATTGCTTCATTAAAGATGATATTTTATAATTTAGATGCTTGCTTTAGTCCATAAATGGAATTTAAGCAACTTGCATACTAAACACTACTGGTTCTTTGCTATGTATAAATCTAGTTACATCATATAGATGTTTTCCTCAAGATTGCTACTAAACGAAGCTTTCTTGATATCCATTTCCATATTTCATCCAATACTCCATATTCATATCATCTATTGCCTCTACGTAGGACCGAGGATTAAATTCATATCCTTTGGAATAACTTCAAAAGTTTATCTCAAAAGTATGAATTTATTTGGTAATTGATAATCCTCCCACTACGATGTTGTACCAGTGTACTAGCTATATATATAAAATATTGCCTTGTGGTGTATCTAATACAACCATCTCATTTCTAAATGTATTTTATAATTGTCTTACAACAAATTCTGACATTTTTCTTCTAGAACAATTCTATGTTTAGCTTTAAGATTATTCACATAGTCATTATCTAGAAACTTTGTATTTGTACTTTACAAACACCTTGTCATCTTCATGACTACTAAAATAATCTTCCGCAATTCCTTTTGGATACCCAACATAAACACACATTTTTCTACCTTTTGATTCCAATTTGTCTTCCTTTCTAGCACAAGTGTTGGACATCTCCAAAAGTGGAAGTATCATATACTAGGTGTTCGCCCAATCCACAATTTGACAAATGTCCTAGGAACAAACTTTTGAAATCAATTTTAGAAAATGTATAGTAATAATTAGAGTATATCTCCAAAAGAAATAAGCAAATGAAAATACTTATCATGTACTTTACTATTTCTAAAAGAGTCTTATTCCTCCTTCATGTATGCACTGACTTAAAGAAGTCATTGAAACTATATTCCTTTACAATAAAGGAGCCCTAGATCATATTATCCTCTAAATAGAATTTATAGACTAGGAATATAACAAAATAATGGTTCTAAAAGCCCATCTTTCACTAATCTTGAATATTATTTAGATTAATAAGATCTAGACATAAGTGCCAAAACATACAATACCAAAGGATGAAAACTTTCTCTTTAAAAAGTAAAACATGTAAATTTCCATCTAGAAAACAATCATGGACAATGCTTACCAAAACAGAAACACTTTCCTTTTAGTCATACTTTTGAGTCTAATTTCCTTTTGGCAATTACTGAGGCAACTAGCTTGTCCAACTGTTTGATATTATAATTCATCTTCTTACTACCCCTACCTTTCGGTTCAGGCTAAGAATTTGAATTAAATTATATTGATCCTAGCCTTAGCTCTTAGGATGTCTTCCATTGTGTAGAACTCACTCATAAATTCAGATAATATAAAAAAGAATTTACTTATTTTCAAAACAATCGGAATTGATCAAATGATTCTGACAAGAACTTATGGATCATATCCATATGAGATTAAAATTTAATCTCCACATCCAAGAATTTCAATTCATTTAAAAATAAAATATTTTTATAAAACGATATAGAATTGGAACTCCTTAAGCCTTTCTTAGCACTCAATATGATTCATACCAAACTTCTTATTTAGACTTAATATAAAGTCTAAGTCTAGTACTAACTCTTGCATCTCATGCTGTAGCATAATTGAGATATAAACCAATGAAACATTTTAGCATTTCAATGGAGACCATGATCACATCATAAGCTATCTTCCATAAATGCATCATGCATAGGAAATTATGACAATGCTGAAACGAAACATATTTATGTACTTCAGCTCCTTTAAGCACCATGTCCAAAATTATTTCTTAGTTAATGTGATTCAATTAAAATAGTAGTTAGAGAACAAAAATTTATAACTACTTTATTTTGAGACTATGAACATAAATACAAAGACATTATATTTTGCATCCATAACCATATAATATGGAACTCGAAAACCATACTATACTAGATGCAACGACAACCTAATCTCGCAATTAATATCTCTCAGTAGCGAGGTCATACCAATCACTATGATCAGACGAGAACTATTCTCATTATTAATACTATCATGGTAACTCTTACCAAACAAAAATAATTTGCTGCTGTTCCTTTAGCCTCTAAGTAATAATGACATAGCTCATTTGGGAGGTTAACATTACACTTAGTCTAGTGTACACCATTATCTAGAATCATGTGTAGCCACATTTCATCTCCCTTATAATGTTTAAACTTGCAGTACCATGAAGTAAAACACCCTCCTTTGGGATCGCGAGGCATATATGCCAAGATGAGGTGCTTGTTCACACTACTTTAAACGGGTAAGTTCAATCTTGTAGTACTATAAAGTAAACACCCTCCTTTGGGATCGCGAGACATATACGCCAAGAGGAGGTGTTTACCCACACTACTATGAACCAATAATCGAGGCCGTGAGATCCAACCCTTGTATCTCTCTCCCATTAGAAATTTTAGAACAAGTGGATTGTAATGAAATCATTGTGATCTCATCACAACTTTAACCCTACACATCAGATGTGTTTAATTGTTTAAATTCGATGTGATCTGACTAAGCCACGTCACAATAGTGTAACGAACATTCACACAATCACAAAAAGTTTAACCTTGTAATCCGTGAAATCATTGTGATCTCATCACAATTTTAACCCTACACATCAGATGTCTTTAATTGTTTAAATTCGATGTGATTTGACTAAGTCTCGTCACAATAACGTAATGAACATTTGCTCAATCACAAAGAAGTTTAACCTTGTAATCCATGAAGTAAATACCTTCCATATGGAAGGCAAGGCTCAAGGCCAAGACAAGGTACCTATTCACATTACAATAAATTTAACAAAAGGGTTATTCCAGCACTCCTACTCGTTATTTGGGTTTTTCTTTAAATAATTATGATCCCATCACAACTAATAACCTTGCACTTGTTGAAGACTCTAATCTCATTAGAATCACTAACTAAAATGGAAGTCCTAAACTATTTAGGATTCCTTAAACTCTAATGGATAAAAAATTAGTTATAAAAAACTCTATCCTTAATTTACTAATTAAAAGATTCTAATCTCATTAAAAACTATATAGCTTTTAATTAAAGCTTTAATCTCATTAAAACTTCTAATTAAAATAGATTAAGGACTTTTAATCATACAAAAATTCTAATCTCATTAGAATGTTTCTTAAAAGACAAGTCCCAAACTATTTAGGACTAAAAGTTCTATTTAACTAATATCTTTGATCTTATTAGGTCTTTTAGTTAGATAATGATTAATAAATGTCCTTAACTTTTAAGGACCATAAAATTAATCATTTTATATAGAACAATGTGTAATCTCATCACACATAACCTTGCACTTCATCTATGTTTTAACACTTAGTGAAAATTCAAAAACAGTTTATTTCAATCGGTTGAATATATTTCTTGATCGATCAAAATTTTCGTCACAAAGTCTCAAGTTAACTCGATTGATTCTTGATTGCTACTTGATTGATCGAAAAGAACATTCGATCGATCGAAAGTGATTCTCAATTGATCGAAACTCGTAAAAATGAATTTTTTCAAAATTTTCTGGTAACTGTTTTTGACATTACATTTGAACAAAACATAGTTTCTAGGTCACATCAGAAAGAGATTAAGATCAAAACTGAATTCCATTGATGCTATAGCCTTAAAGTTCAATCTAACATAGTTAATATCAAACTTTAAATATCATAACATCAATATTAGTTTTCATCAAACAATAATTTCAATAACCATGCAAAAAATTGATTGTATAATCTTCTAACATAATGAAATTACTATCTTTGATTCCAAAACTCACAAAACATGTTATACAAATTCGAAATTGAAGACCGCTCGGATACCAATTTTTGGAAATATACATGTTTGTATCGCATACAAAACATACACAGTGAAAAATTAACAGATCTACTTCATTCGCAATTGATAACATGTACTATGTAAGTTTTAGAATTTAAGAATAAGAAAGTGTACCTTGGTGTAGTGAAATTCAAAACCAAAGATTAGAAATACTTGGGAACACTTTTAATCTTCACTCCAACTCCACTTCTGCCCAAGAAGTGTGGTCTCTCAATCAGTTTATACATATGTGTTCAAGGGAGAATAAGAGAGTGGCTTACACTTACATACACACCATTTCATTCCTTATAAAACCTTATGAAATTCTGTATGTTTCTCTTTTTATATATAACTAATTATCTAATTGGGCTAGCCTTTTAAGCCATTCCAATTAGGCTTTAGTATGTGGCTTGGAGTGGGACCAAAAAGGAACAAATAGGACTCCAGCACTAATGGGCCTTGGGCTTTTTTGTCAACTCTTGATAAGTCCAAAGTTACCATTAATTATATTTAATACTACTATATAAATATAATTGCACTCTAGGTCTTATTAATAAATTATATCCCAAGACTTTATTATACATGCAACCTCTTCATTGAAATATTCGTAGTAATACAAAGTCATGAATGGTGACTGCCACATTGAAGATTACATCATCTTTATTCTAGAGTATCCGGTTTAATCCTTTTAAGTTAGTCATCATATATTTATGAAATCCAATTTCATAAATATATACTTCAGTAACTCCTTACTAAAGTGGTTAGGCCTAACACTCTGAATAACCAAACTCATTAAACTTATCTCAAGGGAATATTTTATATCTTTGTTAAGAGATTATGAATTCTATCTTGAGAATATAAGTTCCATCAACATTAAATGCAGTTGCCCAACATACTGAAATTTTGATTCGTGACTTTAGATTTCACTCTTGATATATCAAAGTAACCTACACTTCATGATTAGGTTCATTATTCTCTCAAGATTAAGAGTTCATGTAAATAGAAGTCGTGAGATTTATTATTTATTTGACAGTCGTTAAGAGAATAATAAATCTCACAGCGTTCCAGTTCAATATGTCTTAACTCTTAAAACATATCAACTAGAAGTCTCCACTTCCATGATCAAGACAAAACATATTAGTTGATATGTTATAGTCTTCGTAGATGAAATGCCCAATTTCATCACCAACTACGAACTAAAATTCTGAGTTTACAAAGACTTATGATTTATATCTTGTGACTAAATCACATAAATCACATACTATGCATCTCATGGACTATGATAATGTCTCATTAGTTCATTTATAAATAGTCTTATATAATTAAATAGTTTAATTATTTATAACATGCCAATAAATTGGATTTTAGGGAATAAACCCTATCAATTTCCTCACTAATTTCCTTAGAACTAGAATCTGAAACTTTATCAATAACAACATTGACTGTTTCCATCACCTTCTTGGTTCTTTTGTTGTACACCCGATAAGCTTTGCTAGTGGAGGAGTATCCCAAAAATATTCCTTCATCGCTTCGGGAGTCAAATTTTCCCACATTCTCTCTATCCTTAAAGATAAAGCAAGTACTTCCAAAGATTCTGAAATACTTCACATTTGGCTTTCTGCCCTTCTATAATTCATAGGGAGTCTTTTTTGTACTAGGTCTAAAACACACCCTGTTAACCGTATGACATGCGATATTGACTGCTTCTCCCCATAAATCTCTAGCCACATCCTTGTTGTGCAACATGGCTCTAGCCATCTCCTAAATGACTCTGTTCTTTCTTTATACTACATCAATTTGCTGAGAAGTAATAGGAGCAGAGAATTCTTGAGATATACCAGATCTAGTGTAAAAGGATTCCATGTATGTGTTCTCAAATTCTTTACTATGATCACTTCGAATTTGATCAATCTTCAAGTTCTTATCATTTTGCAATCTTGTACACAAGGCTTCAATGTGCTCAGGAGCATTTGATTTGGATCTTAGAAGAATGACCTAAGTATACCTGGTGAAATCCTCTACCACACAACCATGATGTATCTCTTTCCTCCAAGAGACTCGGTTCTAATTGGACCTATGAGATCCAAATGTAATAGCTTCAAAGGTCTAGATGTAGTTTATGTCTGAATGCCTGGATGTTTTGCTTTTGTTTGTTTCCTAAGCTGACATGGTCCATACACAACATTGTTAACCCTGCTGAGCTTTTGTATCTATAAGACTGATTCATGCTTAGATACAATTGACAGATGTTTGTAGCTAGCATGTTCTGTCAGGTAAACGAATGTTATTGCACACAATATCAGCATCAAGTACCAATCCATAACAGTTATCCGAAGTGTGAACACCACTTATGAGTTTCTTCACGGAGTTATTCAACACAAGGCATTTCCTTTTCGAGAACAGCACCATAAAATCTTGATCACATATCTGATTTATGCTCAACAAGTTCACTCTCAGAGCTTCTACATATAATACATTTGAAATGTCTGGCAGTCTAAGTAGAGAGATGGTTCCCTTCCCTTTAATCTGCGATTTGCTCCCATCACCAAAAGTGACATTTCCACCTTTCTTAGACTCGGAAACCTTAAAGGGAGAACAATCTCCAGTCATGTGTCTTAAGCATCCATTGTCAAGGTACCACAAATAGGTGTCCATTACCTTAAATGCAGATTTCACCATAAAGCACACCTTATGCTTACATGACAAATCAGTAGGAATGGTTTTCTCTCTCATCTGCCATTTAAGAAGGAAGCCTTTAAGTTTCACCATTCTCAAACGAACTCCTTTACACATTTTCATTCTGAGACAGTCTAGTTTCTTCTTTGTTATACTAAGGCCTTTTTCAATAATCCTCAAGATAGCTTTCAAATAACTTTTAGACTTGCATTTTCTGAAACACTCAATCAAATGGAGATTAGAAAAGCATGATTTATTTGAAATAAAAGATCTTTTTTTGCCGTTTTCAGCCATGACAACAGGGGTTAATGGATCACATAACAAAGATTAATCCTAATCAGAGTGTGCCTGCTCTGATACCATTTGATAGGTCAAGAATATATTGACCCATTTGGTAAATTAATCAATTAATTAGACAAGTTAATTAATTAGATTCAATTACATGCAATAAGTGTGGTAGCACAAACAAATCTCTAGATAATTAAATGCAATGAAAATTAAATTTGACATGGGTGATTTCTTTATGAATGGAGAAAACTACCGAGGCAAACCCCACTGGGTGAATTTAAGATCACCGTTCCTGTGAATCCACTATTATCAAAACAAACGGTTACAAGAAAAAGGAATCCCAGTACCTAATACCAACCTACAGTTAAACCCTTACCCTAATACCTAATTGGGCTTACAATGTAGTGACAATCTCCCATTTCAATGCACGCCTCCAAGTACGTGACTAGCCAATCAATGCACAGATCCAAATACGTGACTAACACATTAACTTGAGAAAGATGTTGGCTGTAAATTTCTTCAGTTCATACAAACGATGAAGGTCAATAAGCTCCTTAGTTACAAATCCCTTGACGCAAAGACGCAGCTACTTTTACAAAGAATATGATGAACTAGGACAATTTTGTCTCTAGTCACAATATGTGTGCAACAACAATTGCAATAACCTTTGCATCACCTTTGACAGCCTTTAAAATAATCCTTATATATGTCTAGGGTTGTGAGAAAAGAAACCCTACATAAATACACTTGGATATGTATGAAAACAGATCTGGAAATTTGAATTTCGTAATTCTCGATAGATACTGTTTCTGTCAAGCAGCTGTCGAGCATCAGCATTAAACCTCGATAGATATTATCTGTCGAGCTATCTATCGAGTTTTAATGAACAACATTTCTTCACTTGTTTCTTGGACAGACTTGCATGACTTCAATACTAGACATGAACTCTTATTCCTTGAAGTACTAAACACATCCTATATCTACCTAATTATAAATAAATTGCGTTTTGTCAAAAGATTAACCAATTTACAATAACATATGTTCTAACAAATTCCACATATGTCCTAACACCAATGATGTAAGTTAGAATTATATTGCTTTCCACTATTTGCATGTTTCTTAAGGTTCTCTTTCTAACTCCATGTGTTGTCATAGATCATGTGGAGTCCTTGGGCCAAAGCTTCTCCTATGGTGGACCTAAACTTAGAGGCAATTGCTATAATTGCTTCTGGTCTCTCTCAACCCCTTGAGGGCAGTGGATTGAGGGTGATTTACTTGATAAAGAGGGTGCACTACCAATTGGCAGGTGAGGACGCACCTCGGGTCAGTATGGACCCTCTAGTATTAATGCTTGCATTCCATGACAAATGTGGAGTACGACCTGTAGGAGCCTGGCATCCCCTTTATTAATCAGGTCATAGATAAGATAGACTATGAGGAGTTTAGTGGGACTCACCTTATGCCTTTCCTCACTGCTCTGATATGTGTTCTTGCTTCTCTCACTTTCTTTAATTAGTCATTATCTGCATTCTTATGCATTAGTAACATTTAAATGAAACACTTGTGTCAGGAAGGCCCTGTTGCTAGTGCTATTATTGATCCTCCCTGTTTGCCTTGGTCGGTCTATGCCTATGGCCTTGATGACTTTGCTTATTAGCGTCTTGTTGGGCGCAATACAAATGTCACAAGCTACCTTTTTCCTGAAGGCATGCAGGCGGTGAGTCCTCTTTCATTCTTGTTCCCTTTCCTTTCTATTCTTGCATCCTAACACTTGTTCTAACAACCATTCCTTCCAAATTCAGCCTACTATTCAAAAGCATGTGGAGCTCGTTTGGCTCGCAGGAAACCTTAAGCTGGAGTTGACTGAGTATTCCAGATAGCTGTATAGTGGCGAGGATGCTAGTGATGATGATGATGGTGGTGGTGATGTTGGCGGTGATGGTGCTAGAGGCTCGGAGTTAACTTTAAGCCATTAGTTGAGGAAGAGGCGCTTTTGATGACCTATAAATATATAGACAAACACAGACACAGACACAGATACAGCATAGCATACTTTCTCTTTTTGTTACTTTTATAATTTTTTTCTCCTTTTAGCACACATGCTTGCACTTTTAGATATTGTTTGAGACATTGGGTTGTATTTTAAGAACATCTTTTACATTTATGCTTTTATATGGGATAAGTACTTAAATTACAAACTCAAGGAAACTTTATGACATTCTGTTGTTCATGGAAACTCTGTGCTTGAATTGAGCCATGAGTAGTCCCTTTAGTTTCTCCCTTGCATCTTCCCATGCCATTAAGTTAAAATGGATGACCCTTTCTTTCAATCCCTAATTTTTTCTTAGGTCTTTTACCTATTGAAATTCCTTTAACTTTTGCATGGATTGCCTTTCGGTTTTCAACCCATCGAGGCTCCTTATATCATCTTTGAACTTATTTATCATTTTTTTCATTTTCCTTCATTTTTTTCTCTCTCTTTCCTTTCTTTTCACCCGCACCTTCTCTCTTTCTCCTTTACCTCTTCTAGACATGGCCATATGAGAGGCTCCAATTGTTTCATCCAACTTTAGGATATAAGAAATGACTTAAGTCTATCATGAAGTGGGTTCACATAGCCGAGAAGGCTTACAAAAAGTCCAATCAAAAGAATAATAGATTGACCGACCACCTTGATATGCCCCAAATTTTACTTTTCTACACTTTATGATTCTCATGTCTTTTCTTATGAATTTAATAAAGGATTGGAATGTTCCACACCCCTTATAGAAACAATTTATCATCATATAATTTGAGCAATGAGAGAACCACCCATTTATTATCTTTGCTTATAGCCATCATTTTTCTTTTCTTTTTTCCTACCATGTAATTTTTTCCCATGATCCTTTGAGGAATTTTCGCCATGCTCGTGGTCTTTGCCCTATCTTTTGCCTATATTGCCCTTTCAGGTTTTCAACCTAGAGGGTCCTTTTGCCTTAACTTTTGCCTAGGCTGCCCTTTTAGGTTTTCAACCTAGCAGGTTACTTTTTTATTTTTTATTTATAATGTGGTATCTTCAGAGTCTATCTATGTTGATAGGGTGAGGCATCTCTTCCCCCTCCAAATTTATAATTCTCGTAGCACCCCTTGACATGATCCTTTTGATAATAAAAGGCCTAGACCATCTCAACTTCATCTTTCCTCTTGGATCAAAAGTTTCATCTTTAAGCAATTTTAGGACCAAATCCCCTTCTTTAAGGATTCTAGGTCTCACCTTTTTGTTGAATGCTCTATCAATCCCCTTTTGGAATCCTTGTGCATAGTATTGTGCCCTAGCTTTCTTCTCATCTATCAAAGCCAATTGCTCATATCTTTGTTTCACCCAATCTTCCTCTAGGACCTTGGTTTCCACTAACACTCTCAAAGATTATATCTCCACCTCAATGGGAAACACCGCTTCACTATCGTAGCCCAAAGAGTATGGTGTTGCCTTAGTTGACACATAGATAGAGGTTCTGTAGCCCCATCAAGCAAATGGAGGTTTCTCAATCCAATCTTTGTATGTCACTACCATCTTGGCTAGGATGTTCTTGATGTTCTTATTGGCTGCTTCTACTGTTCCATTGGTTTGTGGTCGATATGGTGAAGACTTGTGATGCTCAATATTATACAGTTCCATGATTGTTCTAAACTCTCCCTCGAAGTGGGAACCATTATCAAAGATAATCTCTTGAGGTACCCTAATACTGACAAATGATATTATTCTCTATGAATCGAGTCACATTCTCGGTCCAATCTTTGTATGTCACTACCTTATCCTTAAGATTTTCTTCGCTAACATTCTCCTATTCATATGACGACCAAAAATCCCTTGATGAATTTTCCATGACTTTCTCGGCTTCTTCCTTCTTTAGGCAACGAAGATGTATAGCATCATAGGATCTTCTATAGAGCTGACCTCCACATAAGATGTACTACATTGTCATCATCCTAATCGAACAACGCTCTCTCTTGTTGGCACCATCCGAATATACCCCCAAATTCCAAGAATTTCATGATGTCATAATACCTAGGAACCCCTTCCTCTTCTATAACCAAGATTGAAGCTCTGCCCTTCTCTTTATGTATCATCCTATAACTTTGTTCAATCTCTAAGGGTCATGTCCACACTCCTTCGGGTATTTCAATCATGGAAGCTAAAGTAGCCAAGGCATCTGCAAACTGATTCTGAGCTCTAGGGATGATTTTATATTCGATCTTGTCAAAAGTCTTGATCAAATCCTCTAGATATTGCTAATAGGGTTTTAAGTATTCTTCCTTCACTTTCCACAACCTTTGTGCTTGAGTTATAACCAAAGTCGAATCTCCAAAGACCTTGGCCTCTTTCACCCCCAATTCTCAGAGAGCTTCCATTCCAACAATACAAGCTTCATATTTTGCCATGTTATTGGTTGCGTCAAAGTTTAACTTAACTGCCAAGGGTATGAGAGATCCTTTGGGAGTGATCAAAAAGTACTCCTATCCCATTTCCATATTGGTTCATGGCTTTATCGAAATACATCTTCCATGCCCCTAGCTCAATATCCAAAATATCCTCATCCGAAAAACTTTTTTACCATCCTCTCCTTCCACGGGGTTCTCGACACAAAAATCTGAGAGGATGCTTCCTTTGATAGTCTTTCTTGCCACATACTGCAGATCGAATTCAGCTAATAGGATCAACCACCTCGATAGTCTTCCACTTAATGTGTTTTTCTTAAACAAGTACATCAATAGATCCATCTTGGCTACTACCCATATTTAGAAAGGTAGAATAATGTGTCTCAACTTCTGTATAGCCCAAACAAGAGCAAAACATGATTTCTATGGGTGTATACCTAGTCTCTTAATCATGGAACCTTTTGCTTAGGTAGTATATGGCTCTTTCATTCTTATCATGGTCTTCTTGTGCAAGCATACTTCCAACAACATCTTCTATGATGAAGAGATATAGGAGTAATGGTTTTCCATGCATTGAGGGTACCGAGATAGATGGACGGAGGAGATATTCCTTAATGAGCTCAAAAGCTTTCTAAAATTTATCATTCCATTCATCGGCCCAAAAATCCTGTTATCTCTTTCTCACTCTTGGGTGGAGGCATTTCTAATATGGCTTTGTTCTTCAATGGGTCAACCTTTATCCCCCTATCACTTACCAAAAAGCCTAACAACTTTCCTACGGTTACCCTAAAGGTGCATTTCTGCGAGTTCAATCTCAACCTATACTTCTTGATCCTCTCGAAGAACTTCCTCAAGTTAATGATGTGACCTTCTCTTTCCTTAGATTTCATAATCATGTCATCAACATGCACCTCTACCTCATTGTGCATCGTATCGTGTAACAAAGCTGTGGCCATTCTTTGGTATGCTGCACTTGCATTCTTGAGCCCGAATGGCATCACAGTGTAGCAATAAATTCCCCATTCTATGGTGAAGGTGGTTTTGGTCATATCCTTAGAAGCCATCTTGATTTGGTTATACCCTAAGAAACCATCCATGAAAGACATCAAGGCACTACTAGCTATGTTATCCACTAAAACATGTGTGTGGAAGAGGGAAATCATCTTTAGGGAAATCCTTGTTCAAATCTCTAAAATCCACGCACATTCTTACCTTCCCATCATTCTTGGGTACGGGTACAACATTGGCTATCCATTCGACTTAGTGTACAAGTTTGATAAACCCTACCTTTAATTGCTTAGTGACCTCTTCTTTGATCTTTAAAAGCCATTTAGTCCTCATACATCTTAACTTTTGCTTGACGGGCACCATGTGAGCATGATTATCAATGTGGTGTTATGCTATCTTGGGATCAATACCAGGCATATCTTCATAGAACCATGCAAACACCTTTTGAAATTTAGTGAGCAACTCTATGAGATCTTTTCTTTCTCTTTTATTTAGGGTTGAGCTAATTTTAATTAAACGTGGATTCTCATCATTGCCCAAATTAAGAGTTTCAAATGTTGTTTCCATAGGTTTAATTTTCTTTTCTAGTTTTTTATTAATTTCATTTTCAAATTCATTGGAATCATTTAAGTGCGGAATTTCAATATTATTGGACACATCAAAATAAGCCAAATCAGAATTCATCTTATTAAAAAAGTTGAAAAGTACATTGGGACTTGCATTACAAACTATCTTTCCCACATTTTCAGAAAACCCAACCCAAGTTCAATTAATAAGTTTCCCCATAACAGGCATGATGAAGGCAAAAGGATCACTTGACTCCTCGTCACGTCCCCTTCCATCTTCAGCATAGTCTCCATTGCTTCAGCATCCATGTGGTCCACCTAGCCGACTTCTTCTTGAACTTTCTTGATCACCATCATAGGCTTCTCCTTGAAAGAAAACTTCTTGCTGAAGAATATCTCCCAACCAGGATACACTTTTCCATCCTTACCTACCCAAAGTTCGGGAAAGCCATAAAAGGAAAGTCTCCCCCTTCTTTCATAAAGTTCCCATTGAGGGTGCCAAGGTTCTTCTTGATTTCATCACAGCCTTCAAAGAATCTTAAACCTTCCTTGGTCAATTGAGTCATGAAATTGGGGAATTTAGCCACCCTTTTCCTTCTTTTCCAAGACCCATACTAGGCATATACCCCATGTTCTTCATCATTGCAATTACCTCATGGCTACAATATGGGACTAAATTTGAAGTATACCTTTCATCCTTCAATCCATAACCAGCCATGTTCACAAATTTGAAGCCATTCATTTGGAGCTCACTTCTCCCTTCCTCAAGTCCACAAACCAGTGCTAGGATCTCAACATCATCGAGCACTACAACAATCCCTCCCTTCCATGGAATCTTCATCTTTTGGTGTAGAGAAGAGGGAATAGCCCCAATAGGATGAATACATACCATTCCTGAAAGAATATTGTAATTAGGGCTGATGTCCATGACATGGAATTCCACAATCACTTCTATTGAGCCAATTTTACAAGGAGCTTTGAAAGTACCTATAACCTTCCTTAAAGTGTTGTTATATGTCGTAACGGTCAAAGGAAAGGGTATGATTGTTTCCACATCTAAACCAATGGTAAGGGTGGTCCAAAAAGGACATATATTCAATGTGAATCCATTACCAATCAACACCATAGGAACCTCTGCGCCCATGCATTCAATGGTGATCTGTAAAGGTCTAGTGTGAGTGGCTCCTTTGAGAAGAAGTTCTTCATTGGAAAAGGCAAGAAGAAGGTGTGATGAGGCCTTAACTCCCATAAGAGAAAGTACTTCTTGTGGTGTAGTTTCTATGGGCACTTCCTTTCCATTCAAAGCATCCAAGAGAGCATTACGATGCTTGTGAGAAGCCATAAATAAGCCCTATACCAACACGTGAGCTTGAATTTTCTTCAGTTTAGTTAAAACTCGATCTTCTCCCTCTTCTTCCTCTTTTCCTTTAGGTACTGTGGGCTTAGACCCTTCGCCTATGTCCCTACATGATGATTATTCTCCAAAAAGGATGGTTTGTAATGTTTCCCACTCCTAGTAATGTTGGCAACATTGTCCTCTATAACTCTTTTCTTTAGCTCGATCATTCCCTTGGGAAGTATCCCTCACATGGCCATTGCATTCTTTAGAATCTCATCTTCTTCATCCCATATACCTTGGACGTCCACGACATTAACTTCTATGATCTCTATCAACTTTGAACAATTTCATCAATTCGCATCCAATTTTGATATGAAGGAGTAGCCCTATGATAATCAGGCAAAGGGTTCTTCCTAATGCTAGGTTTGGTGATGATGTTGGGATTTGGGAGGGTTCCATTATCTATGAAGTCTTGTATTTCATGTTTGAGGCCAAAGCAATTGTCGATTTTATGGCAGGATTTCTGGTGGAAGTGACAATACTCATTGAGGTTCCAGTAGGAGGTATAGGATTAGGCATAGGTGTGGAATCTAAAGGCTTGATGAATCCTTTGGAAGAAAAATTTTCATATGCTTGGGTAATGGTCATTCCTAGGTCAAAAAATTCTCGGCTGGCTTTCTTTGTGAAGCTTAGGTAGGCTAAGGTTTGTCGGGGTATGATGGCTTTTACATTCACGGGATTGGGTGCTTTAGAGGTAGTTGCTCCTCCTTTATATGTCTTTTTGATCAAAGGTTTGCCCTCACCCTTCTCCAATTTTCCATTGTTGATGGCATCCTCTATCTTAGTCTCACAATCACACAACTCTCCAAAAGAACTAATAGGCGATGACAAGAGCCTACTATTATATGTCGGAAGCAAATTCTTGATAATCATGTTAATTTGATCTTTCTCATTTATCCTATTAACCATCCTAGATGTCTTTCCCTTCCACCTTGTCACGTATTTGGAGAATGTTTCCCCTACTCCTTGATTAGTGGTCTCCAAATCTCTTAAAGTCACATCAATCATGGTATTAAAGATGAATTGACCCACAAACAACTCTACTAGCTCATTCCACACTTTAGTCTTGCTATGATCAAAACTATAGTACCATCTAGATGCACCTCCCGTGAGTTGGAGAAGGAAAAGCACGCAAAATTTGCTTCTCATCCAACCCCTTCATTTCAGTAATGCTTAGGTACCTCCTAACATGTTTCTTTGGATCTCCAGTTCCATCAAATTTTTCCGCATCGAAAATCTTGAACTTCAGAGGTAGTGCAAAGGGAGTTTTGGAGCTTATGCCCACCATGTTGTAGATATAATCATCCATCCATTAGGCCTTGTGAAAGGCTAGTTGCATTTTCTCCATCTTCTTTCTCATGGCTATGGTTTCAGCTGTGAGTTTTTCAAATTGCTTGTTCCTTTCATAATCAGTTTTGTCTCTTTCATCCTAATCCTCCCCTTCTTCTTCATCAAGAACCTCTACACGTGGGGGTTTCTACAACTTGGCTTCTTCTAGCTTGGTGAGGCAACTTCCCATCTTTTTGAGAACATAACTTTGTTCTTCCATTGCCTTAAAAATCTTTTGTGTAACCTAATCACTAATTGGAGTGGCCATTGTTTCTTGAGATGATTCCCTTACTTGGAACACTTCTTCTGGGTGTGTGTCCTCAATCTTTACCTAACGTCTTCCATGCTTTGCTTGAATCCAAGTTGGAGTGGGGATGTGTTTTATTGACTTTGGTGGTGCAATGGTGTCTGAAAAGAAGTCCCATTTTTTTTTTCATTAAGTCCATGCCCCAATTAAAAGGTTCCTTTTTATTTCTAGATGTTCTTAGAAAATCTTTAAGTCCATTTAATGAAGGCCCAATTACAAACTCACTCCATTTCCTCTCATGATCCTTGCCCCTTGTTTCATTGGGCTTTGGTCCATTTACAATAATGCTCTCACCTTACTCTCATGGGCTTTCATTAGAATGTACTTAGAGATTTCCAACTCTTTGTCTCAAACATGGACTTACAATATATTCATCACCTTTGGGCTCTTCTTTTTCATTTCATTATCATCATTTTTTTTTAGGTAACCCTTTAGCTAGAATATATTGTGGCCTTTCTCTCAAGGTCCATGAAGTTCTCATCGTTTTGGGCCCACACATACAACAAAGAGGCCCAAGATTAGGGAAGTTCATATTGAATTTTTAGGATGTTGGATGCTAAGTCCATAGCATACTTGTTATCTTAGGCCCAAAGTCCTCTTTTCCAAAAAGTCCTTTTCATTTGGGCTTATGATAGCAATTAGGCTATGGTCTTATGAACCTTTCAAGTTAAGATATACCTTTGGATTTTAAGGATAAGCCTCTTATATGTGAGAATTTCTTTTCTTTTATCGTAATTGTCTTAGGGTATAACATAACTTTAAGGTCATCCTCCCATTTTAACATCTTTTATTTGTCCTTTAGAATTAGGTGATCACAAGATATATGGTTGAACAAACAAGATATATATAAAGGGTGCCCTTTTTGGATAGGATCTAGGATCTCTCTAAGTGTAGGTAAGGCTCCCTAAGGTTAAAGGGATAGATAAGAAGGTCACTCACCACTAGGTGGGCCATGATTCCAACCGAGGGCCTAAGTGGATTTTTGAGGATAGGTGGCAAACCTTTGACGGACTCAAAGCCTATTATAGGCGATGGCACCAATTGTGAGTTGGTGGAATGAACTTTGAAAGACTTGGGCCCGAATGGAGCCTTCCATCTTCCCACTCATCACCAACCGAGGTAAAGGGAAAAATGAACCAAGTGAATGTGTGTGAAAACAAGTATTGAATGAGCCTTTATTAAGGTTAAGACATAGGACACACAGGAATTAAACTCACAATCCCTAATGGAGTCGCCACTGTGGAGACAACGAAAATGTTAGGAGTTGCCACCTAGTTTTTGCAATGATTTAGGAACCATATATAGCGTCCTCTCAAGGAAGGACCATTAATCTTACAACCAGATATATGGGTTCAGATTTAAGGTACAATCTTGGGAAGGTGTTAGGCACCCAAAACCGCCCAACCCTAAGGTTGGCTTCCTTTCATTGTGTCTTATGTCTTAATTCTATTAAAGGCACACTCAACATTGCATCTATACTCACACACACACACACACACACACACACACACACACTAACATTCATCTAACAATCAACATGACATCAATCATCACTAACCATACATCTATCATGGCAATCAACCAAAGCCTAACATTCATCTAATCATGCATATCATCACATCATAGACCTTAACATTCATCTAGCATGGCATCCCTTAACATTCATCTAGCATACATGTCACATCATCCTAGCATTCATCTAGCATGGTATAACATAAACCTTAGTGTGCTACCGTCATCATGTGGTCATATTTCATCCAAGGTAGAAGCATATAAAACATTAAATTAAGGCAGAAACAAGACAAACAAAATCATGTTATCACCTAAAGCATTAAGAAAGCAATCATATCATCAAACCTAAGCAAGATCATATCACAAATAAATACATGTACATTGTGAATGCATGACTTACCTGACTTACCTTACAGCAACTCAGCACCTATGGCATTTATGCATAAGCATGTGAATGCATGATCATGGCATTAGAATAAAGACAACACAAAACAAACCCTAATCTTAACATGTGAGAGACAAACCAGTAATTAAACATGCGAAACCGAAGCTTAAAAGCATGAAAACGTGGAAATGAGTCTAAATAGAAGTATTGCATGTGAAAACAAAATCAAAAACAGATAAAACAAAATTAGGATTTCTGGGCTAGTTCATGCGCACGCATGAACAACCCTGCATACACATAATCAAGACTGTATGCGCAAGCAAGATTATGCACACGTGGGTTTCTGCCCAAAAACCCTAGAAACATAACAAGCTTTAAAACACTAAATCTAACATCTTAACATGCTTTTTAGACATACAAACATGCAAACCTAGACTACATAAATATATTAAAACATAAAACAAGCAAAGAAACAAACAAAAGCAGAATTAAACTAAAGAAAATACAACAAAAATTTTAGAACTATACCTTAAAGAAATGCTCTTCAAGATTGATTTTTATCATTCCCCTCAATCAAATCTATTCACAATTTAATAAGAGTGATTAGTAATCTTAAACTTAAAGATCAAGGCTAGAATATGCCCTAATCAAAAGAAAATTGACTTGAGGATATTTTGTGAAAAACTCCCTCTTTGATTCACTATTTCTAGTGAATCTTAGTGTTTTCCCGGGGGATTTCTATGTGTTTTGAAAATATACCATGTAAGGCTACTTATAGTGTGAAAAATAGGAGTTTGGAATGACTCCCAAGCGATGTGAGATTTGTTCCAAACCTCAACATTAATGTAGAAAACTTGCCTTATTTGTGTTTCTGGAATTTGCTATGCGTGTGCAAGATCGTGCCTGTATGCTCATACAGAAAGCTAAGTGCGTAGGCCGATTCTTACATGCGCATAGTGAGGGTTTTCTTGGCTTTACTTTTCCCAAAATAGATTTATTTGCTCATTAAAAGTTATATTTTCCATTTTAACATTTCTCAAGTCAATTTAACATCTGATTAGGCCCTAAACCAACCTTGGGTCTTAGAATTCAACATCATTGAGGAATGGGGGCCCGAGTCATAAGTGGTACAAAATGCGGTGTCTACAAACATGTACACTAGAACTGAGGCCTAAGCCACCTAAAATAGAAGAGTTTGAGACAGAGGCTAAAGCCACCCAGAATTGAAGAGATTGAAATAGAGATAGAAATCACCTAGAGGCAAGAGCCACAGAGCCTCATATGGACACCATAGATATGTATCCTTTTAGCTCGTAAGAGCACTTTGTTTGTTTGGTTGATGGTTGAGGCCGTTAGCCATGTTTTTTTTTTTTTTTTTTTTTTTTTTTTAGTGACTTTAGGATAGTGAGTCACTTGCCTTTTGCCTGCAATTGGCAAACTAGGTTCTGGGATAGTGAACCTATCGTTGCTCATTTCTTGAGTTACACCTGTGGGACTTCGGACATCCGAATCCCACGCAACTCTGTGAAGTTGCACCCCACCCCATGTATGCGTATTGTTTGCCGTGTGCGTGGGTTTCACCAAAGCCATACATCGAAACAAAATGTTTTGTCTCTTATTCTTTTGATTCTTTTAGTAGAGCTCACAAATCAATAGTGGGGCATCTATAGACACCGCATTTTGTACCCCTTACGACTTAGGCTCTTGTTCCCCAACGATAGCAACACTCTAAAGCCCAAGGTTGGTTTAAGGCCAAATCAGATGAAAATTAACTTAAGGAAATTGTTGGTTGAAAATATAATTTATTTTTAAAAGAATAAAATTACTTTTGGAAAAGAAAGGCCATAGGAAACCCTAAGTGTGCACACTCATACACGCGTATGCATACGCACACTCAAGCCACGGGCATGCGTACGT
The DNA here is from genome assembly GCA_023736055.1 of Quercus glauca. NCBI lineage: Eukaryota > Viridiplantae > Streptophyta > Magnoliopsida > Fagales > Fagaceae > Quercus > Quercus glauca. The sequence continues at coordinate 11,265,810 of CM043315.1, read as the reverse complement.
AGGTAGGGTTCCAGAACCTATGTAAGGAAAGTTTTTTGCACTTAATTCTAGTTTGAAACGAATCCCACATCGCCTGGGAGCTGCCCCAACCTATTTTTCAACTATATAAAGCCATAAAAGGAACTTTTTCAAAAAAGGACAAAAACAATGGTAAAACACCCAATATTCACTAGAAAATAGTGAAACAAAGAGGATTTTTTTCAAAAAACATCCTCAAGTAAATTTTGTTTGATTGAGACCTTTTCTGGCCTTGATCTTTGAGTTCTAATGTTTGCTAACCTATTTTGATTTGGTTATGAATAGATTAACTGAAAGGAACGATCAAAATCATGCTCTAAAGAGTTCTAGTGTTGAGGTAAAGGTTCTAACTTTGGCTCTTCACTTTTCTTTGTTTCTTGTGTATATATATCTATGTGTGTGTGTGTTTATGTGTTTATAACATGTTTGTGTAGTCTAGCTTTATTTTGTGTTTGTGTTTTAAAGCATGTTAGGCTGTTAGCTCTTTGGTTTGGCATAGTTTCCTTTCTGCCTATTGGGTTTTGTGTTTTGGGCGTTTATGCATGCACATGTTGTGTGCATGCGTACGCATACTCATGATGTGCATACACATACAACTGGGTTGCGCACATATGCCCTATGTATACGCACGCACATCCATGCCTAGAAACCCTAGTCATTTTCTAGTTTTTCCTTCTTCTTTTTTCTTTATGTGTTTTAGTATCTGTTTAACTTAGTTTACCTTCTTTAAGTCTTTGTTTCTCTCTTCTTCATTTTTTTTTAAATTATTTCTTTGATGATTATTACGGTTTTAAATACCATGAACTTGCATATACTATGGACATGCATTGATGCATAGGTGTTGTGATGTATTGAGGTAAGTCATGCGTAATCACATGTACATGCATTTGATTTAGATGATGAAGGTGATAGTTGATGAACATGAATATGCTTGGTTGAATCCCATGATATGTTGAGGTTTAGATATCATGACATGCTTGTTTGAATCGGTCTTATGATGTTTTCGCCCTTGGAAAATGTATGCTGAATGCCATGATAGAGGAATGCTAGGCTTAGGATGATTATGCCATGTTTGTTTGCCTTTAGATGCATGTTTAAGTGTGTATGAGTTAGAATAACATGTTAAATATGCCTTTAATGAGATTAAGATTTGGAACACAATGAGTGGAAGCTATGGGTCAGGTGGGGTTGCTGCCTAACACCTTCTCATCCTTATACCTAAACTCCGGACACTTGCTCTGGTAAAGATCAGTCCTTCCACGAAGGGCACTATATCCATGGTTCCTAGACCTAACTAGGTGGCGACTTCATTTACACCCTCTACCATGGTCCACCCTAGGCTAAGGCGTACTTCCCACAAAGGGGGATGACCTGTTGTGAACGCTTGTGCCCACAAGAGGCAAGGTAGCGATTTAGTTGGTTGGGTTGATCTATTGGTAGTATTGGTTGTTGATGGTGGTGGTGCTTTTTTTCAAAGGTTATTATTTTAATGTATTGTAATGTTAAAATAGAAGTGAGATGTAAAGTGTATTATTAAATGCTATGCTAAAATAAATAAAGTAGGGTTTTGGTGTGGTAGAATATCATTTGGCTTAGCACAACAAATGCTATTGTTCTAAGAGATGAGATGAGAGAATAGAAAAGAATTCTTGAGCTTTGTGCCATAGTGGTGAGTTGTGGATGTGGGAGATGAGAGATCGAGGACCGAGGCTAAGAAGGCTGTGGTTCCATTGGGTTTTGGAAACCTTAGATCGAAGGAATATAGGTTGGAGAAGAGGAGGAGTAGAGCTGAGAGTAGAGAGCGAATGGTGCCATATGATGAGTCAAACTCAGTGAGCTCCTCGTCCACATACCAAGACTATGATTAAGGCAGTGACAGATATCAAAATTTTCAGATTGATTGATTTTCACTTGTGTTTTTCCTTTTTTTTTTTTTTTTACTTAATGATAGAACTTTATTGAAGAGCAAAGAGATTACAACTATAACAGGGAGCGAAAGCCAGCATGATAGAACATTCAAGGATTGTCACCATTTCACTATAATAAAGTACAGGAAGCAAAATAAGGACACCTATCTCAAAAAGATGTCCAACGTTGAATGAAATTGAAACTCTTGATCTCACTTTCGTGTTATTTTGATATGGAATTCTAAATGAATTTTAACAGGGAAGAAAATAAAAAGAAGGCAGAAACGGATGCTCAACACTATTTTCTCTATAGCCTCTATTAAGTATTTAGACAAGTGGCTGAATTTTAAAAGGGATATCTAAGGAATTTAATTTAAGTTTTTCCCAATTTTTAATTCTAAGAAGTAGTCACATAATACGCATCCATAACAAAAAATTGGATGCCTTAAAAAAATCAAAACAAAATTTGGATAAAATTGTTTCTTTAAAAAAAAAAAACAATTTGAAGGAAGTTTTACAAATCCATGTCACATCACACGTTCCAGATAAAACTGCTTCATCTAAAAAATGGAAGGAAGTTTTACAAGTTCACATTGCAGCACAATGTTTCCCATGTTTTGAAAGTCAAATTTAAAAGTGACTCTATTACAACTCAATAACTTTCTTTTTAGTTTCTCTCTTCTACCTTATCACGTTTGTAAATCTTTTTTTTTTTTTTTGTTCAATCTTAACATTTGTAGTTAGATGAGTAATCATGTCAAAAGGTGCTTCACTGTCTTAATTTCTTGGTGGAATCAGGTTTGTGTACGATTTTCTTCTAATTGTGTGGATTCTAATGTATTTATGTATTATTTTAATTTTTTATTTATGTTATTCAAATATGAACAGCTCAAGCTGGTATTCCCAAAGAGAAAAGGGTATGTAAGACAATTTGACCTTTATGCTATTGATTGTCTTTTTCTAGCTTCTTATATTTGCGATTGGTTTTTTTTTTTTTTTCCCTGTTTTCTAGATGTATAAAGAGAATAATAGGGATTGGAACCACATATTAGAAAGAAGATGGATTGATGATCTTATCAGAATTCAGTTGAGAGAATCTTTGTAATAAAAAATTTAATTTTATGTCGGGTCAATTAGCTTTTCCTCGAGAACATATTAGTAGTGTGTAACGCTAAAAGGTCAATGACAGTCAATGAAGAGGTAAAATCTAGGACGACGGATCTTCATGAGATGGTCCTGACGGATCAATGTCCATGGGCCGATAGGAGACGGGCCCAACACCTATAGTTCGTTATGAACGGATCCTACATGGACAGACGCAAGGGAGACTGATCAAACACCCATGTGGTGGCAAGGAAACCCTAGATGAATTTACTTGCGGCACACGCTTAGCCACCTTGGAATTCTAAAGCAATTAGAATTCTAGTGCAAGGAGGATTCTGGAAGATCCTCTCTATAAGGAAATACCTTATCCATCACGTTTAGGATTGCTTAAGAGGTTTCCTATACGGAAAAGACTTCTGGACCAAGGAGGAGATGTCAACCCTCTACTACTATAAAACCCCCAATACCCTCATAAATCAGGGTATGCATAATTTATCCCCTCTCTAGCACTCTAAAGTTGTGAAAATAATTCTAACTTAACCTTCGGAGGGTAGTTGGCCGGCACCACACCGGTGCTCTCTGTTAGGTTTTTGCCTTGTGTTTTTTCAGGTATTACTTTTGAGTGTGCGAGTATCGTGTGGCTCACTAGTGAATTTCTTGACATCATCAGTTGGCGCTGTCTATGGGAAAATCGAAAAGTTGAGAATCGTAAGCCATATTATCGTTTCCCTGACAAAAGGGTTGCATGGTACTCACTTGCTCAATGGCAACCACTAATGACGTTCAAGGAGAAGAACCACCCACGACTGCCCTCGAGAGACAAGTTAAAACTCTCACCGCTGCTTTGGACCGCCTCACCAAACAAAACCACGACCTGGAAGAACAGCTGCGCCAGAAGAATGCAGCACCGAATGACCAACGAGGAGATCAAGAAGAGACCAGCGCTGAAAGAAGGAACCAAAAGAGACCTGAGGGCAGCAACGCCCCAAGTAGACCGGAGAGGCAAAATATAAGCCTCCCAGCCCTCACGGACATAACTCTACAACCTATTATCGCGGAGACGCAGGCGATGAAAGAACAGATGGAAGTCATGATGAACGCTCTCAAGGGCCGAGTGTCCAGCGATCTTGACGACCTGGTCAACCGCACCGACTCGCCATTCACTATGGCCGTCAATTCCTTCTCTCTACCTTATAAATTTCGCATGCCGCACATAGATAGTTACGACTGGGCAAAGGATCCTCTGGATCACCTAGAGACTTTCAAGACCCTAATGCACCTTCAAGGGGTAGCAAACGAAATCATGTGTAGGGTCTTCCCTACAACGCTGAAGGGCCTTGCAAAGGTGTGGTTCAGCCGACTAACGCCAAACTCCATCAGCATTTTTAAGGAGTTAAGTGCCCAGTTCACTACACACTTCATTGGAGGACATAGGTACAAGAAGTCCACGGCGTGCTTGATGAGCATCAGGCAGCGAGAGGACGAAACACTGAGATCCTACATAACACGCTTCAATAAGGAAGCGCTTTCGATCGATGAAGCTGATGACAAGATATTGGTAGTAGCTTTCACGAATGGGTTGCGGAAAGGTAAGTTTTTGTTCTCTTTATACAAGAACGACCCGAAGACCATGTCAGAAGTACTCTACAGAGCAACCAAATACATGAATGCTGAAGATGCGTTGCTAGCTCGGGAGGAAAAACCCAGAAAGAGGGAGCGACAGGAAGAAGTCCGACGGGACCAAGGATCGAAGAAGCCAAGAACGGGAGACTAAAGGGATGAGAGACGCTCTAAGCCGCCAAGAGGTAGGTTTACGAGCTTCACCCCGTTGATTGCTCCAATAGACCAAGTCCTAATGCAAATCAAGGACGATGGGACTCTTACTTTTCTCGGGAAACTAAAAGGAGATCCCAGCAAGAGGTTTAGAGACAAATATTGCTGCTTCCACTGTGATCATGGCCACGACACAGCTGATTGCTATGACTTAAAGCAACAGATAGAGGCCCTTATTAGATAAGGAAAATTACAGAAGTTCGTCAGCAAAGAAAGGATGGATCCACCTCCTCAAGAACAACAGCCCCGACAGGATAATGAGCGTTCTAGACCCCCAATCGGAGATATAAGGATGATTGTAGGGGGCACAATTGTAGGATCGTCCAAAAAGGCTCGAAAAACTTATCTTAGAATGGTTCACAATGTACAACTGACGGGCTCTGTACTAAAGATAGAACAGATAGAAAGCCCCATCATAGGGTTCTCAAAAAAGGATGCTCGGCGCCTTCACCACCCTCATGATGGCACTCTTGTCGTCATCCTACGAGTAGGAGACTTCAATATTTACTGAGTACTGATAGACAATGGTAGCTCAGCAGACATCCTATACTACCCAGCGTTCCAGTAGATGAGAATTGACAGAGAACGGTTAATACCGACAAGTGCTCCCCTAGTTGGTTTAGAAGGTACAAGGGTATTCCCATTGGACATGGTCACACTTTCGGTATCAATAGGTGATTATCCTCAACAAATCACGAAGGATGTAACTTTCCTTGTGGTCGACTACTCGTCCGCCTACAATGCTATCATCGGACGACCAACCCTTAATTCATAGAAGGCAGTAACGTCAACATACCACCTAATGATCAAGTTTCCTATGAAGTACGGGGTTGGAGAGCTGCAAGGAAATCAGGTGGACATATGTGAATGCTATATTGCCATGATGGAGATAGAAGATCACCAGTAGACCATGTGCATGGAAGAGCAAAGGACCATGGCGGAACCAGTTGAAGAACTGGAAGAAATAACTCTTGATGAATCAAGACCTGAACGGACTACTAAAGTAGGAACGTTGGCCAACTAGCCAATTCGTCAAGCCCTCGTAACATTCCTAAGAATGAACCAAGACGTGTTCTTATGGAGCTACGAGGACATGCCCGGTATCGATCCATCAGTCATAGTTCACAGGTTGAATGTGAACCTCGCGTCCTCGCCCGTCCGACAAAAGAAAAAAGTATTTGCCCAAGAGCGAGACAAAGCGATAGAAGAAGAAGTCAGGAAGCTACTGGAGGCCGATTTTATCAGAGAAGTGTACTACCCTGACTGGTTAGCGAACGTAGTTATGTTCAAAAAGGCTAATGGGAAGTGGCGAATGTGCGTCGATTTCACGGACCTTAACAGAGCATGCCCAAAGGATAGCTACCCGCTCCATCGGATAGATACCTTAGTAGACTCGACGGCAAGACACCAGCTCTTGAGCTTCATGAATGCCTTCTCAGGCTATAACCAAATCAAGATGGACGAGACCCATCAAGAGAAAACTTCCTTTGTCACCAGCCAAGGACTGTTTTGCTACAAGGTGATGTCGTTTGGGCTTAAAAACACGGGGGCTATGTATTAGAGATTGATGAACAAGATGTTTGCACACCAGATCGGGAGGAATGTACAAGTCTATGTTGACGATATGTTTGTAAAGAGCCTGCGCGAAGATGATTACTTAGTCGACCTCTGGGAGACGTTCGACGCACTCCGCTTGTAAAACATGAAGCTAAATCCAAGCAAGTGCGTGTTTGGGGTAACGACGAGGAAATTCTTGGGTTTTATGGTGTCCCAAAGATGTATAGAGGTTAATCCAGAGAAGATACGAGCCATAATGGAGCTGGAACTGCCAAAGATGATCAAGGAGGTGCAAAGCCTGAATGGCAAGGTGGCGGCACTAAATAGGTTCGTTTCGAAAGCAACGGACAAATGTCTACCCTTCTTCTGCACGCTGAGAAAATCATTTGAGTGGATGGAAGAATGCCAGAGCCTTCAAAGAATTGAAGAAATACCTTTCATCCCCACCATTGCTCAGCCCCTCCAAACCAGGGGATGAGTTTTACCTCTACCTAACAGTTTCACAAGCAGCAGTCAACGCGGCCTTGGTAAGAGAGGAAGGAGGATATCAAAGACCCGTCTACTTTATAAGCCAGGCGTTCCGAGGAGCGGAAGAGAGGTACCACCAAATGGAGAAATTGGCATTTGCCTTAATAATTGTGGCACGTAAGCTGAAGCCGTACTTCTAAGCACATACCATTGTAGTCCTGACGGATCAGCCCCTGAAAAGAGCTCTGAGCAACTCTGAGGCTGCCGGACGGATGGCCTTATAGGTAGTAGAGATGAGTGAATTTGACATACAGTATCGCCCGTGAATGGCGATTAAAGGGCAAGTAATGGCTGACTTCGTCGTCGAATTTACTCAATCAGAGGGCAAGGGGGCAGAAATATACCTGCAGTGGAGCATCCACACGGATGGATCTTCCAATAAACGAGCAGGAGGAGCTAGTGTGGTAATCTAGACCCCGAAAGGAGATAAAGTCAAGTGCATGATTCGACTGAACTTCCCCACGACCAACAACGAAGCCGAATATGAAGCATTAATAGCAAGACTAGACCTCGCAAAGGTAGCAGGTGTCGAAAACGTAGTCATACACTGCGACTCCTATGTGGTAATAAGCCAGGTTAATAGTGGCTACGAGTGCAAGAATGAAAGGATGAAGAAGTATCTGGAGGAATTGAAGAATCGCATCAGTAACCTCGAAGTCAGATTCGTTCAAATCCCTAGGGAGGAGAACGAATGTGCTGACCGTCTAGCAAAGGTAGCCTCAGCAGAATCTATGCCTGTCCCAGAACAGGTATTGTCATTTGTTCAAATCTACCCACTGATTGATGACAGAAAGAATGTGCAAGAGGTCGATTCCGTAAACGACTGGACTACGCCAATAATATCATACCTGAAGGCCGGCATGTTGCTAGAAGGGAAAGATGCTACTAGAAAGCTGAGGGTCCAGGCATCACGGTTTGTGCTGATAAAGGATACCTTATACAAGAGAGGATTCTCTAGACCGTACTTAAGGTTTTTAAGCCATGAGGAAGCAGATTACGTAATGAGAGAAGTCCACGAAGGTATCTGCGAAAACCACTCAGGGGCGCGATCATTAGTGCACAAGTTTATCAGAGTTGGATATTATTGGCCTACAATGCTGAAGGACGCACAGGCTTATGTCAAGTCCTGTGACAAGTGCCAAAGGTTCAGTAACCTCATCCAGCAACCGTCCGAAGAACTGACCCCCATGACGACTTCTTGGCCATTCGCTTAATGGAGACTAGATATCATGGGCCCCTTCCCGACAGGAGTTAGGCAACTAAAGTTTCTAGCAGTTGGCATCGACTACTTCACTAAGTGGGTGGAAGCAAAAGCCCTAGCCACCATCACGGAGAGAAACATTTGAAGTTTTGTTTGGAGAAATATCATCTACAGGTACGAGATACCCAGAGTCCTTGTCTCCGACAACGGAAAGCAATTCGACAATAATGTGTTCAGGGACTTCTATTCGAAGCTAGGTATCAAGAATCACCACTCGTCACCCACACACCCACAGGCTAATGGGCAAGTCGAGGTCACGAACTGATCCTTGCTCAAGATAATCAAGACCCAGCTCATAGGTCAAAGGGCATCTGGCCGGACGAGCTACCAAGCGTCTTGTGGGCATACCGAACTACATCGAGAACGCCTACTAGAGAAACACCGTTTCAACTGACATATGGAAGTGACGCTGTCATCCCAGCAGAAATAGGGCTCACAAGCTATCGGGTGGAGAACTATGACAAAGATAAGAACGAAGAGGCCATGCGCCTTCAGCTCGACTTGGTGGACGAAATCCATGCAACAGCGGAGCAAAGATTGGCGTGGTATCAAAATCTCATGGTGAAACACTACAACTCCAACGTCAGGCACAGAGACTTCCAGGCTGGAGATCTTGTGTTACGGAAGGTAATGGGCGCTACTAAAGATCCTTTGCAAGGAAAGATCCGCCCCAGCTGGGGAGGACCCTACAGGATCACATCATGGCAGAGGAAGGGAACCTACCACCTCGAAACACTGGACGGGCGCAAGCTGCAACACTCGTGGAACACGGAGCACCTACGAAAGTACTATCAGTAGAGTACATGGAGAACAATGACGCTCCCTAAATTCCCAGTTTATCTAGTTTTACTACGATTATTTATTTTGCTTTAGTTAGTTTTTGTTGCAATATGTTTCTTTTTAAGCCCATAGGGGCAGATACTTTTCTACAAATGCATTTTTAATTAATAAGAGGAATATTTAGATGCAACTATGCTTTCTACTGAAGTTCTATTAACGTCCACAAAGTGGACGGATCATCCTAAGAGGGTGAAAATCTATTTAAGTCCACAAGGTGGACAGATCATCTTGAAAGGATGAAGTTCCGTTATAGTCCATAAGGTGGACGGATCATCCTGAAAGGATGAAGTTCTATGAAAGTCTACAAAGTGGACGGATCATCCTGAAAGGATGAAATTCTATTCAAATCCACAAAGTGGACGGATCACCCTGAAAGGGTAAAATTCTATCAACATCCACAAAGTGGACGGATCATCCTAAAAAGTGAATTTCTATTAAAATTCACAAGGTGGACGGATCTCCCCAAGAGGGAGAAAAACTCTAATAAAGAGTAACACACGAATAGATATATATCCCTAAATGGACAGATCGCCCTAAAAGGGTGAAGATTCCAAAAGCCAAAAAGTGGACGGATAAACACTAAAATTCATAAAATAGACGGATTGAAAATACGTCAAATCATCCAAAACTAGTCCAATAAATGGAGGGATATTATCCAAACCCAATAAAGTGAATGGATATCTCAGAACGACATGACAGCCTTGACCAAAGGCTCGTTAAAAAATAGTAAAGTAAAATAAACTTACTATTATCCACAAAGGTAAATTGACGAAGAATTATAATAGTAGACGGATTAATGTTTACATATATTATCCACGACGGATAAAAATTGTTCTCCAAAAAACTTAAAATAACCATAATAGTAAAAAATAAAAATTAATTAACTACTCTTCAGCAGAGGGCACATCCTTCTCCTCCGTATGACGGGCCTGACCATCTTTTTGTTCGTTTTCATCAACGGCCCGGTCACCAAGGGCGTTATTGACGGGGGCATTCTCACCAAAAAGCTCCTCCGTATCTTCAGATGGAATATGTTGGACGTACGTTTGCTCCGGGGCGTTGATGTTGACGGAGGACAAATCCAACTCTGGATGTAGTACCTTTACTTGACGGATAGCCTCGTCAAATCCGTCACCATACGAGACTCCAAGCTCTGATAACAGGGCGTTGAAGTCGTGGTACTCTCGTACTGCAACTTCCTTTGCAATATGGATTTCTTTCTCCTTTTCTTCCAGGACTTTTCTCAGTTCCTCCGTCAGCTTATAGTACTCGTCCCTGGCTTCCTCTGCCATCTTGAGTTTCTTTTCTTGGGTCACCTTCTAGGTTTTTAGTTCGAGCAGCTCATCCTCCATCAACTTGGCTTTCTCAAGAACACGGCCCAACGTCGTCTCATGATTTAGGCACTGTCCCATTAACCCCTTCATCATAACCATGGCCTGAAAAATGGGAATAAATTAGTTTCAAGCAGAGTTATATAGACGGATGAAAAGTGGACGGACAAAATTACCTGAGCAATGCTAAATAGGCCCGTCTCTCCCATTGCCTCCGTTGAGTGGTTGCATAAGTCCTCATAGTCCTTAATGGATATGATGGACGAAATTTTCTCCAAGGCATGCTTAGAGTCCTCTCGAAGGAGGACGGGTGGCTTTTCAGGCTTGTGGATGGAGCTTTCATGAGGCCTTTGCTAGCCCCATGCCTCATGGGAGTTACTGTCTTAGCACCCTCGGCCATTAGACCTACGACGGGCTCCAAAGGGACCTTGGGCTTCTTCGTAGGATGGTCCCCTTTGGACAGCTGCTTCCTCTTCGATGACGGATTGCTTGAGCCCATTTCCTTGACGCCAACATTGCCGGCCTCCCTGTTCTTGGCAGCATTAGCCTTGACCAATGCCCTCCTCTTAGCGTCATCCATTTCTGTAGAGGTGGATAGATGAAGTTAACTACAAAGATTGAAAACAAAACCATTCAAATAAAATGAAGATGACGGACTTACACTGGCGTATTCTTTTTTCGTATTTAATGGCTGCTGGTGTTGGTGTAGGTCTGTCACAGTACCAGTGGATGGTTTCAAGAGAGACTAGTTTGGCCCAAGTCCTCTCCTCTAGCTGGGTCTTGTTAAAAATTTGTTCAAGAAAATTGTATTCCTTAAGATCAATTTGTGGACGCCGTCACACTGCAAGAAGGAAGACGGTTAAAAAGTGTCAGAATTATAGTGAATTTAATGGATATGTAAAGTTTTCACGCGCTAGGACGGGTGAATACCATATTGAGATAGTATACCCCAGGTAGTGTCGACGGGCATGTGATCCATATCCCCTAGACGACACGTCCACTTGTCACCCTCTAAGAAAAAATAACGGCTCTTCCAGTCCTTGTTGGAGTCTGGAGTTTCATATATGACCTTCAACAACGAACTCCAAGGAAAAAAACTATATATACCCCTAGATTTGTCAATCTCATCTGGACGGTAGCAGTGAAGGAATTCCCACACCGTCAGCCTTCTAGCACCGTTTGACCAAGCACCATACAAGATCTCCATTGCTATGAAGACCCTTCAAGCGTTGGGGGATATTTGGTTAACAGATAGACCCAGATATTTGAGAAGCTCATGGTGAAGGGAGCTTATGGGAAATCTAAGTTCTGCCTTCAACATTTGCTCGTACACACCAATGCCTTCTACCCTTTCGTAGTAGCATTTCTCTGATTTATAGGGTAGATGGATGTGGATATTGTCTGGGATTTGGTAGTTTGCCCTAAGAGTTTTGAAGTGTGTCTCCTTGATAGTGGATACAAAATCGTTCACCATCCACTCTGGAAGCATGATAAACTCCCTTGGTCCATCAGCTCCTACGACGGGTCCTACTAGTTCCTCATTAGAACCTTCCTCTGGTTTAACCACCTCCATATCCTCATTTGTTAAGGATGGGGAAGAGGCAGACGAACTCCTCTCTTCGCTGGGACTCTGGTCTTTATGACCTGACGGGTAGACTTCCTCGTAATCCGCCCCGTCACGGACAACTGACTGATTACTTGATGCATTAGACATTGCCTACAAGTGACAACAAAACCTAAGACTTTGACGGGTCTAAGAATGGGTGACGGGAGTAGAAAGTTCAGGAAAATAGAAAGTTTTATCTAAAGAAAGAAAGACAGGGAAAAGAGTACTTACCAATTTATGAAGTGAACGGATGAGGTGTGTTGATGACGGTTGCAAACAATTCAAGTAATTTCCTCTGACAAGGATAACAGAATGCGCTCTGACAAATGTGTTTTCTGTGGAAAGTAGAAAAATGAGAGGCGAAAGTTGTAATATTTATAGAGGAAGTGCACGGAAGACGAAGCGACGCCTCGATCCAAGATATCATGCAATAGAAAGGCGACACGTGTCATATGTCATAAATTTCATCCGGACGACCTGTCAGAGTTGGACACAATTCTCGGTTGGTATATTGAAACCGTCGGCCCACAAGCCTTTGAACCGTCACCCCCTTTTTTTATTAACCGTCACCCCACGGGTCCTTTTACTAAAACACGACGGGCCTATGAGGTGAAGGGACAACTGAAGAGGTAAAATCTAGGACGACGGTCTCCATGAGATGGTCCTGACGGATCAACGTCCATAGGCTGATAGGAGACGGGCCCAACGCCCACAATTCGTTATAAACGGATCCTACATGGACGGACGCAAGGGAGACGGATCAAACACCCATGTGGTGGCAAGGAAACCCTACATGAATTTACTTGCGGTACACACTTAGCCACATTGGAATTCTAAAGCAATTAGAATTCTAGCGCAAGGAGGATTCTGGAAAATCCTCTCTATAAGGAAATACCTTGTTCATCACATTTAGGATTGCTTAAGAGGTTTCCATAAGGAAAAGGCTTCCGGACCAAGGAGGAGATGTCAACCCTCTACTACTATAAAAGCCCCAATACCCTCATAAATCAGGGTACGCATAATTTATCCCCTCTCTAGCACTCTAGAGTTGTGAGAATAGTTCTAACTTAACATTCGGAGGGTAGTTGGCCGGCACCACACCAGTGCTCTCTGTTAGGTTTTTGCCTTGTGTTTTTTTAGGTATTACTTTTGAGTGTGCGAGTATCGTGTGGCTCACTGGTGAATTTCTTGGCATCATCAGTCATTAAAAAAAAAATTCTTATAAGCCTTTATTTCTACCTTTAACCACAGTGTTTCTTGAATAATTCTTTAAGTTTAATACCAAATTTTTAAGCAACTATACTATCTTTGGTCCAAATCATCTTCTTTTTTACAGAATAATGTCTTATATCAATACTTATCAAAAAAAAAAAATTATTATTTTATTTATTTATTTTTATTTTCATTTACATGTGACAAGTGCACTATAAAAAATGCACCTGAGTAATAAAGTTCAATATAAGCGAAAAAGGCACCTACTTTTCCGTAAATGATAATCCATTCTTCTATATTTCGAACCTTTTGCAAGCAAATTATTAGCACATATATACATTGATGATGAAAACTTATCTAGTCTTCCTTCTTCTTCTTTTTTTTTTTTTTGAGTAAAACTTATCTAGTCTTCTCATTTGTATTCTTAGATGACAATTGATGCCAAGCCCCATAACTTATCTTTGGCTCCAAAAAACCATCCGAGGGAAATGTGTCTTAGATCTTACAAATCAACGTGCATTTCAAATTCAACCTCAAATTTATTTACAATATTTTTGAACCTAGATAGCAATAGGAAGATGCTCCGAAGCATGAGGAAGAAGGTACACTACATTACTTACCTGAAATTTCTCAATCCACCCCTTCGTTGCCACAGCTTTATCAAGTCTTAATTTAGTATTTGCATCACCTGCTCTCTTGTTAGTCCAAGTAAAAGGATATCCTTTGTAACCAAGGTTTTCTAATTGACAACTCTCCAAGGCCTCCCTAAACTCATTAATCTGGGAATTATGTGGCTGCCGAATGATTTGTTTTTTTGAAGAATGGAGTATAGCATTGAAGTCTCCAAAACATAACCATGGACCCTCCACAAAAGTCTTCAAATATTCCAACAGTTTCCAAGACTTATGTTTTTGTTGTGTCTCTAGCCAACCATAAAAACTTGTCATGAACCAAACAAAACCATCTTCCTCAGTTACCTTAGCTAAAACATGGTTTGCAGTATAATTAATCACCTCTAACCTAATATCATCCTTCCATAAAAAAGCTAACTCTCCACCAGCATCCGGATGCTTAGCAATTATTTTATTCTGAAAAGGCAAGTTATTGTAAAGATTATTAAAACCCTCTGTATCCAACAATGTCTCCATAAGAAAACACACCATGGGAGCTTGTTCCCTCACAAATTTGTGAAGGCTACGACCTGTCCAAGGGTTCCCAAGCCCTTGGCAGTTCCAACTTAGGATCCTCATTGCTCCCGGCAAGGGTGGCTCTCCACCCCCACCGATAAAATAGTTCCAACAACATCACCATCTCCAACCTTTCCACGCTTAGGTGTTGTTTGGATTTTGCCAAACTCAGTTAACAAAACTGAGTTTTGTTAACTCATATCCCAAAAACCGTGGACCCCACATGGATGATGTTTGTTTGGCTTTTTTTTCGGATGTTAACTCAGTTAACAAAACTGAGATTTTTGGGATTTGAGTTAAGAAATTTGGAAACAAGAAAAGGTTGTTTTCAAGTTATTGAAATATGAGTTTTATGGCAAACTTGTAAATAGCTGAACCCGTGTGGGCCCCACGGCAGTGTCTTGTCCCATCATCTACTCAGTTCGCACGCTTGAACCAACGGTCACATGCCTTTAACTCAACCTACCATCTTCACTTTCTCATCAGCACCCTAAACAACAAAGCTCACCCCTCATTATCCAAACCCACAGCAACACTAACTAAATCCACAAACTCCGATCTTGCACACCCATCTACAATCTTTCAAGCTCCGGCCTCTGAACAGCCCAAGCTCCGCTGCTCCAGTTCGTTGCTAATCACCGAAGCAGATCTCCGATTTGAATGACATTGAAGATTATTAAAAAATAAAATGAGTCAAGGGGTCCAACAGTACTCCCTTCCCACTTGAAATCCCTCACGAATCCACAATACCACATGGAAAACAAAAACCCAGAACATAAACAAGCTTGCAACAGGAAAGAAATAAATTTATTCAACACCATGGCATACCCAGCAAATTTATTCTCATTTTTTCCGAAAATTGTATATATAAAATGAGGGAAAAATTGACACACACTGGTGTTGGTAATCTTTAGAGAAGCCGTCAAATTCGTCGTGCCTTTACCCACTACCGATCAGCCTTAAGGAGCAGAGGAGCGATCGTGGATTTCTGGGCTCAGTTTCAGGGACGACACAGGAGGACAGAGGTGTAGCAGCACGTTGTGGGTTCAGTTTTAGGGATGAGGAATGAGGAAGATGACGTACGAAGGAACCATGGCAGCGGCGCAATAGGGCGAGGATGGATGAGGTGAGCTCAAGGGTGGTCGGCGGCTTTGGGGTTTGAGAGTTGAAGTGTGAAAGTATTTTAAGAGATGAAATGCATTTTGAGAGATGAAATGCAAACAAAAAATGAAAGGTTAACTATGGGTAACCGTTCTATGCGCACTGCACAGTGTCAGTCCATTGGTCCCATAAAAATGTGAGTTTTTTTTGAGTTTTTAAGCAGAAAACTGAATCAGGTTTAGTTACCAAACAAGGTTGGGAGTATTTTGAGAATTTTTAAGTTATGAGAAATGAGTGATAGGTGATGAGTGATGAGTGATGAAATTTGAGTGATGAGTGATGAGTGATAGGCAACTCAACAACCAAACAAGGCCTTAGTCTCCCTAAAATCAGAATGATCACACAGCTCTTCCTCCCTAGTAGAATCACTGCTTCTTTTTCCATGGGTAGGCAGCTGCAAAGCTTTGGACAGTCCTCCAAGCCCAAAATCCATTCGGTTAAACCTGGTCTAAATAGATTTGGGCTTTACAGAGCTAGGCCCAACCATCTCCAACCTCTGACCCAGTCCACTAGCTTCAACCCCAAGCACTTCTTCCTTAATTTTACGTGTTGCCACCTCAATTAAATCTACCCCTGCTAGCTGCCCCTTCACTTCTCTCATATGCTCCACATCAGTACCTTCACAAATCGAACCTGATACTAGCTGTAAAGAGTTTTCTTCCTGCACATCTTCAATTCCTCCCAACTCCACGTTAACACCTTCCTAGCAAAATAGGTAGTTTCCCTAGATTCTCAGACTCAACTTCAACCTGTTTACTAGGGCTTGTACCTTCCGCTCCCATCATCGGAAAAGTCCCTTGCATCAAACTGTAGGTTGTAGACTCCCCTGACATTTGTTCTTTCACAGCCCCGACACTACCATAGGTATTTCTTGGTGAGAAAGAATGTGTCTGCCTTCCCACAGCTTTTAAAGACTCCCCATATAGATGATCCACCTCTGCACCATTCCGACTAACAATGAAATGTGATGCACAGTACTTTACATCGTGCCCCAATAGACCACAATAATGGCAGAACAGAGATAAGCGTTCATACTTAAATGTTACCCAACTGCGAACCCCATTTCAACTAGCAATGAAACCCCCTCTCCGTAATGGCTTCCCAATCGGCACAACAAATTTAACTTGCATAAAATAATTCAGCTCATCTTGCCGTCGCTGCCCTTCTACTTATATTTGAATCCATAGAGCAGCATGCTCCAACCTGATATTCCCTACTGTCATCCCCTTCTGCCATCTTTGAAGCAATAATAACTGATTTTCGAATGACCAAGGGCCATCTTGTAGAATATGTGCCATATCAAACTCAGTTTGAAACTTGAATTGGAAAAGATTCGGACCCACCTCAATAATCTGTAAACTATTTTCCAATCCCCATGCCCTTCTCAATGTAGTCTTTGCTGCACGTTTATTGAAGGGTTTACATATTAAAAACTTCCCAATAAGACTCGAGCTACAACTCTCCATACCCTGCACTCTGCCTTCATCAAAGATAGGGATAATCTCCTCTTCATCAGAGGTCAGCTTCATATTGCCCAACCCGTCAACCACATCATCTGCCATACTACTGAGATCACCAAAGAATGAAAGGAAAAAACAAAAGAATGAAAGGAAAAAGCAATACCCTTAGACCTAGGTCAAGGGAGGGAAAGCTCGTGAAACACGAGGGAGAGAACTCTACGGCTGGGAGAAAACCCTAGCGTAGAGAGCAAATTTATTTACAATATGAGTGCTATCGTAAAAGGAAAAAAATTCTATTTACTAGAGAATGTGATTCTATGCTCTAATTTCCCACAAAAATCTTGTTTACGTTCAGATCATGAATGAAAAATATTTGACAATAATTTTTTTTTTTTTTTAAAAGCCCCTACATACATGCGATGATCAAAATTCATAGCTTTGTATGATTTACAAATACTTTTCCTTTCAAGCCCTTTTTTCTCTATTCTTTTCTTATTTGAATTTAGATTCAAAAAAAATTGCAAATTTCTCCTCAATGATTTTTATTCTATCCAAGAATCGTATTGGTTACACCTTTTTTAATAATGAGTTTTTAAGAATAATTTTATTGAAGTTGTGTCTTAATTTTGTATCATATTAATCATGATATTAGAAGTATTGTTACTTGAATAGTAAAAGCTTTGTAGGCTTTAAAGTGATATATATATTTATATATATATATAAGCTGAAGAGATCAAGCTTGTTCCCCGTGAACAATATGTTAAGGAAGAGCAAAGCCTGACTGCACTGAGCATTATGTTCTTATAGGAGAAGGAGAGAACGATGCATGTGGAGCAAAGCCTGACTGCACTGAGCGTTATGTTCTTATAGGAGAAGGAGAGAACGATGCATGTGGTGTAGATTGGCAACAAAAACCCCAGCTAGCTTAATACTTGACCGATTGGCAAGTGAGTAAAGAGAGCGTCTTGTTACAAAAACAAACGTAGTTGTTAATGTAATTAATAAGGGAGAGACATTTTTCTCAACGAAAAAAAAAAAAAAAAACAATAATAAAATAAGGTCGAGACAAAAAAAAAAAATGCTATTAATTAGGCAAGCTTGGGTGGAAAGCAATAAGTAATTTTTAATAATGACATTAATGAGAATGCATTTTGAGCAGGGAAAGGGTTACAAGCTTAAGACCTTCTGGAGGTAGCTTCGAAACTAAATGGACTATGAAACTAGAAAAAATAAGGTCTACTGCTAACCTGAAAGGAACAGACCTTTTATAAGCAAAAATAAAAACACTATTTAAACAGTGAATAGTGGATAGTAAAATTGACTTTTTTACTATTCACAGCAGGTCAGTAAAATTGACGTTTTACTATTGACAGAGTTAATCCAGCCAAGTCTGGAGTAGTTACTGTGTCATGCCCAAATAATTCCAAATTATATGGATAATAAGAATCATCATTATTAGCAACAAAGGCCTCTGAGGATGACTCGAATTCTTGGTTATCTTCCTCTTCTTTTGAGTTAGCATTTGCAACTTCTTCTTCATCCTTCCAATATTGTTCTAACAGGGCAATTAAGGTAGTTTTACTAAGTCCATCAAAGGCAGACTTCTTCTTTTCGGACTTAGTAGATGACTTAGCAGGTGTAGTAGTAGATGTAGTAGGACGAGACATGGTTGCCTGTGATGGAAATACGAGTGTGCGCAATAGAAAAATAAACGGATCTACTTCATTCGCAATTGATAACATGCACTATGTAAATTTCAGAATACAAGAACAAGAGAGTATACCTTGGTGTGGTGAATTTCAAAAACTTAGATTGTAAGCACTTGGAAATACTTTTAATCTTCACTCCAATTCCACTAACGCCCAAGATATGTGGTCTCTCAATCAGTTTCTATGAGTTTGTTCAAGGGAAAATGAGAGAGTGTCCTACACTCACATACACCATTTTATGTCCTTACAAAATCTGTATGTTTCTCCCTTTACAACTGATTATCTAATCGGACTGGCCTTTTAGGCCTTTCCAATTGGACTTAAGTATGTGGCTTGGAGTGGGACCAAAAGGGTCCAATAAGACACTTGCTCCAATGGGCCTTAGGCTTTTCTGTCAACTTTTGACAAGTCCAAAGTTACCATTAACTATATTTAATACCACTATATAAATATAGTTGCACTCTAAGCCTTATCTATAAATTATATCCCAAGACTTTCTTATACATGCAACCCCTTCATAAAATATTCGTAGTAATACAAAGTCATAAAAATAGACTGCCACTTTGTAGATTGCTACATCTTAATCCTTGAGTACCCAGTTTAATCCTCTTAAGTTATTCATCATATATTTATGAAATCCAATTTCATAAATATATACTTTAGTAATTTCTTACCAAAATGGTTAGGCCTAACTCTCTGAATAACAAACCTATTAAACTTATCTTAAGGGAATATTTTGTATCTTCATTAAAAGACTATGAATTCCATCTTGAGAATATATTTTCCATCAACACTAAATGTGGCTGTCCAACATACTAAGATTTTGACCGTTACTTTAGATCTCACTCCTGATATATCAAAGTAACCTACACTTCATGATCAGGTCTATTATTCTCTTAGGATTAAGAGTTCATGCAAATATAAGTCGTAAGGTTTATTATTCAATTAATAGTCTTTAGGAGAATAATAAATCTCACAGCGGTCCAGTTCAATATGTCTTAACTCTTAAAACATATCAACATATCAACTAGAAGTCTCTACTTCCATGATCAAGATAAATCATCGTAATTGATATGTTATAGTCTTCGCAGATGAAATGCCCAATTTCATCACCGACTACGAACTATAATTCTGAGTTTATAAAGAACTTGTGATTTATATCTTCTGTGACTTTTCACATAAATCACATACTATGCATCTCATGGACTATATGATAATGTCCAAATATTCATGTTACCATTATTTCAGATAATAATAAAACAACTTTATTAAACACAATATTAAGTCATACATAATGTCATACACAATGTCACATTTAATATCATACATAGCATCATAGAATAGGATTTAAGGACACTAATCCTAACAATCTCCCACTTGCCCTAAAGACTATTGTGCACTAATCTAACTCCCATTCCCTCCAAATGTGACTCGAAAGTCCTTTGATGCAAGGCTTTAGTAAATGGATCTGCTAGATTATTTGCACTTTCAATCTTTGCTACCACCACATCTCCACAAGCAACAATATCTCGAATGATTTCATACTTCCTCTCAATGTGCTTTCATTTCTTGTGATTCCTTGGATCTTTAGGTTGTACAACTGCTCCACTATTGTCACAAAACAATGTGATTGAAACTTGCTCCATTCTCATTACACCAAGGTCAGAAAGGAATTTCTTGAGCCATACAGCTTTCTTTGCTGCTTCACAAGCAGCAACATATTCTGCTTCCATGGTGGAGTCTGCAATACAAGATTGCTTAATACTCTGCCAACTTATGCCTCCATCTCCCAAGGTGAAAACACATTCTGAAGTGGATTTTCTGAAATCTAGATTCGATTAAAAATTTGAATCTATATAGCCAATGGGAATCAAATCCTTACTTCGATAAACAAGCATATAACCTCTCGTTCTCCGTAGATACTTGAGAGTATGCTTTACATCTTGCCAATGTTTTGGTCTTGGATTTGATTGATATCGGCTGACCATGCCAACTGAATAGCAGATATCAGATCTAGTACAAAGCATGGTATACATGAGACTTCCTACTGCAGAAGCATGAGGAACTTGTCTCATTATATCTTCTTCCTCTTGGGTCTTAGGCCTTTGGTCATTAGACAGAGAAACTCCATGTCTAAAAGGAAGCAATCCTTTCTTGGAGTTTTGCATGCTAAACCGTTCTAGAACCTTATCTATATATCTAACTTGTGATAAGCCTAACATCTTATTCTTGTGATCTCGCCAAAGCTTAATCCCTAGAATAAAGTTAGCCTCACCCAAGTCCTTCATATCAAATTGGCTTGACAACCAAACCTTTACCGATGACATTACCCCTACATCATTTCCAATTAGTAGAATATCATCAACATAAAGCACTAGGAACATTACTACTTTATCTCAATGTCTTTTGTACACACGTGGCTTATCAAGATTTTGCTCAAAACCAAATAACTTGATTTCTTGATCAAATCTCACGTTCCATGACCTAGATGCTTGCTTAAGTCCATAAATGGACCTTTTCAACTTGCATACCATATGCTTTTAGTTCTTTGCTATGAAACCTTCCGGTTGCATCATATAGATTTCCTCTTCAAGATTGCCATTAAGAAATGCAGTCTTGACATCCATTTGCCAAATTTTATAATCAAAATGAGTAACTACGGCTAAGAGAATTCTGATAGATTTAAGCATTGCTACTAGAGAAAAGGTTTCATTATAATCAATACATTCTTTTTGTGTATACCTTTTCGCCACTAGCCTTACTTTAAAGGTTTCAACATTTCTATCTATCCCTCTCTTTCTCTTGTAAACTCATTTGCAACCAACAGGTTTAATGCCATTAGGCGCTTTTACAAGATCCCAAACTTGATTGGAATACATGGAATTTAATTCAAATTTCATAGCTTAGACCAAATGATGTGCATCTATATCATTCATTGCCTCTTGATAAGTGTAGGGATCCGATTCAGCCTCTTCTAAAATAGCCTCATAAGTTTCTCCTAAACCTATGAATCTTATAGGAGGCCGAACAATTCTCCCACTACGATGAGGCACCTGTGTACTAGACATATCATGAGTAATATCTTGTGGTGTATCTAATACAACCACATCATCCCTAGTTTCATCCATTAGTTGTTCATTTACAGGTTCATTCATATCAGCCAATATAGCTCTACTTCTAGGAGTAAAATTATTCATATAGTCATTTTCCAAGAATTTAGCATTTGTACTAACAAAAACTTTGTTATCTTTACGACTATAGAATAAATAACCCCTAGTTTCTTTTGGATAACCTACAAGCAAACACACTTCTAATTTTGGTTCCAATTTATTAGGCTTCCCTTTTAACACATGTGCAGGACAACCCCAAATGTGGAGATATTTCATACTAGGCTTACGCCCACTCCACAATTCCATGGGTGTTTTGGGAACAGATTTTGATGAAACTAAATTCAAAAGATGTATTGCTGTATTTAAGGCATAACCCCAAAAAAGAAACAGGTAGAGTTGAATAACTCATCATGGACCTAACCATTTCTAAAAGAGTCCTATTCCTTCTTTCTGCTACACCATTCTATTGGGGAGTTCCAGGTGCAGCTAATTGGGATACAATCCCATTTTTGAGTTAAGTAATCCTTGAAATCCCCAAGAATGTATTCAACACCACGATCAGATCGAATGGCTTTTATGCGTTTACCTAATTGATTCTCAACTTCAGCCCTAAACTCTTTGAACTTTTCAAAGGCTTCGAACTTCCATTTCATTAAGTACACATAACCATATCTAGAGTAATCATCAGTGAAAGTAATGAAATACTCATAGCCACCTCTTGCTTGGATTGACATAGGACCATATACATCAGAATGTATTAGCTCTAGCAAATCTTGGGCTCTTCTACCTTTTGCATTAAAAGGTCGTTTGATCGTTTAGTCATTTTACCTTCCAAACAAGATTCACAAACTGGAAATTCATCAAAGTCCATGGGCTCTAAGAGTCCATATTTGATCAGTCTTTGAATCCTATTTGAGTTAATATGACCCAAACGCAAGTGCCAAAGACATGCATCACTAGTAGAAGGAAACTTTCTTTTTAATGATTTCACATGAGAGTTATTATCTAATTCAGAATTATATAATTCATGCTTATCAGGAGTTAAAATATAAAGACCATCCACAATATTGCCAGAACAGATAAACACTTTATCCTTCTTTATTATAATATTGTCTTTTAGGATAACACAATATCCTTGTTTACCTAAGTAAGTAGCAGAAATTAAATTCCTACGAACACTAGGTATATACAAACAGTCTTCCAATATTAGAACTCTAGATTTAAAACATAAATTATAAACACTAACAGCTACAACCGGAATCCTGCTCCCATCAGCCAAAGTAAGAAACAACTCCCCTTCTTTAAGTTTTCTAGTCTCTTGGAACCCCTGCAAGGAATTGCAAATATGATTAGTACAACCTGAATCCACACACCAGGAATCCGTGGGATTCTGTACCAAATATATTTCAAGAAGGAATGTATTATTCATACCTTTATTCTTGGCAGCTTTAAATATTGGACAATTCCTCTTCCAATGTCCTTTATCACCACAATGGAAACACTTTCCTTTGATCTTCTTTCCTTTATCAGTAACCCCTAAGGCAATTTGTTTACCCTCTTGTTTGGTGAAGTCCTTCTTCTTCTTTTTCTTACCCTTGCCTTTCGACTTAGGTTGAGAAGTAGAAGTTTCACCAATATTGGCTTCAACATTGGAAGTACCAAGAATGCCTTCTGCCGTTACCAATTCATTCATTAATTCAGACAATGTATAAATCTTTTTGTTAATATTATAGTTAAGTTTGAATTCCTGTAATGATTCTAGTAATGACTAGAGTATCATATCCACTTGGGATTCTCCATCAATATCGGCACCTAAAACTTCCAATGTATTCAGATTAGAGATCATTGTAAGACAATGCTCTCTCACTAAACTACCTTCAGCCATTTTGGTATTATAAATTTGCCTCATGGTCTCTTGCCTTGCAAAACAACCTTGCTCACCAAACATCTCCTTCAGACTTAGCATGATGTCTGAAACTAGTTCTACATCCTGCATTTGATGCTGTAGAACATTTGAAATAGATGCTAGGATGTAGCACTTGGCCATCTCATTAGATTTCTGCCAACGATCATATCGTTGTTTTTTCTCAAGAGGAGCATCTAATAAAGGAAAGTTTGGACATGGTTTAGTAAGCACATATTTGTGCTCTTCAGCAATGAGAACTATGTCCAAATTTCTTTTCCAGTCAACATAGTTGGATCCAGTCAGTTTGTTTTGATTAAGAATAGTTACAAGTGGGCTAAATGATGCCATGTACAAATCCGAAAACAATAAAAATGAATATAATAAGTAAACTGAACATTATCAATTTAGCATATACACATATAGTATGGAACCTTAATAAAACCATAATATAATATATACAACGACAACCCAATCCCACAATTAATATATCTCGGAAGCGAGATCATACCAATCACTATGATCAGGCGAGAATTATTCTCATTATTAATGCTATCATGGTAACTCTTACCAAACAAAAATAATTTGCCACTTTTCCTTCAGCCTCTAAGTAATAATGACATAGCTCCGAAAGGAGGTTAACATTCACTTAGTCTAGTGTACACCATTGCCTAGAATCAATGTGAATCACCAAGTAACTCCACGGAAGCGTGGTCGTTCTCAATGTAAAAACACACTTCATCCATCATTAAGAAGTTTAACTTGTAGTACCATGAATTAAACACCCTCTAAAGGGAGCAAGGCATATACGCCAAGGCGAGGTGCTTAATCACACTACTCTAAACCGACAATGGAGGCTGTGAGATCCAACCCTTGTATCTCTCTCCCACTAGATGTTTTAAAAGAAAGGTTTTTAATTATAAAACATGCATAATCTAATTACACATAGTCTTACTCTTTTTACATGTGAAAACACTTAGGAAAAATTCTAATTTTCTTTCTTTTGATCGATCGAATGTGCCCCTCGATCGATTGAATAAATTAAGAAATTCGAACTTGACCTCCTAAGTTCTCCGATTGATACTCGATCTCCTCTCGATCGATCGAAAAAACAAATTCGATCGATCAACTAGCAATCGAAAATCAATCTATTTAAGAAGTCTGATCACTGTTTCACTTGATCGATTGAAAGTGATTTTCGATCGATCGAAACTCGTGAAACTCGAATTTCCAGAAATTTTCCAAGGCAGTTTTCTACGGTTTTTCTTGAACAAACAACTAACATACGAACATGAAAGTTAGAGAATGATATTAAAACTGAAATTCATTGATGCTATAGCCTCAAAGATCAATTTAACATACTTAAATTCAAATTTAAAGAACATCATAACATCAATATCAGTTTTTATCAAATCATAGTTTCAATAATCATGTAGAAAATTAAATGCAAAATCCTCTAACAACGTGAAACTATAATCTCTAATTCCAAAACTCACAAAAACAAGTTATACAATTCGAAATTGAAGACCGCTCTGATACCATTTGATGGAAATATGAATGTGCGCAGCGGAAAAATAAACGGATCTACTCCATTCGCAATTGATAACATGCACTATGTAAATTTCAGAATACAAAAACAAGAGAGTGTACCTTGGTATGGTGAATTTCAAAAACTTAGATTGTAAGCACTTGGGAATACTTTTAATATTCACTCCAATTCCACTAACGCCCAAGATGTGTGGTCTCTTAATCAGTTTCTATGAGTTTGTTTAAGGGAGAATGAGAGAGTGTCCTACACTCACATACACAATTTCATGTTCTTACAAAATCTGTATGTTTCTCCCCTTACAATTGATTATCTAATCGGGCTGGCCTTTTGGGCCTTTCCAATTAGGCTTTAGTATGTGGCTTGGAGTGGGATCAAAAGGGACCAATAAGACACTAGCTCCAATGAGCAGGGGTTTTTCTGTCAACTCTTGACAAGTCTAAAGTTACCATTAACTATATTTAATACCACTATATAAATATAGTTACACTCTAGGCCTTATCTATAAATTATATCCCAAGACTTTATTGTATATGCAACCTCTTCATAAAATATTCATAGTAATACAAAGTCATAAAAGTAAACTGCCATTTTGTAGATTACTACATCTTAATCCTTGAGTACTCGGTTTAATCCTCTTAAGTTATTCATCATATATTTATGAAATCCAATTTCATAAATATATACTTTAGTAATTTCTTACCAAAGTAGTTAAGCCTAACTCTCTGAATAACAAACCTATTAAACTTATCTCAAGGGAATATTTTGTATCTTCGTTAAGAGACTATGAATTCCATCTTGAGAATATATTTTCCATTAACACTAAATGTGGCTGCCCAACATACTGAGGTTTTGACCATTACTTTAGATCTCACTCCTGATATATCAAAGCAACCTACACTTCATGATCAAGTCCATTATTCTCTCAGGATTAAGAGTTCATGCAAATATAAGTCGTGAGGTTTATTATTCAATTGACAGTCTTTAGGAGAATAATAAATCTCACAGCGGTCTAGTTCAATATGTCTTAACTCTTAAAACATATCAATATATCAACTAAAAGTCTCTACTTCCATAATCAAGACAAATCATCGTAATCGATATGTTATAGTCTTCGCAAATGAAATGCTCAATTTCATCACAGACTATGAACTATAATTCTGAGTTTACAAAGAACTTGTGAATTATACTTTCTGTGACTTTTCACATAAATCACATACTATGCATCTCATGGACTATATGATAATGTCCAAATATTCATGTTATCATTATTTCAGATAATAATAAAACAACTTTATTAAACACAATATTAAGTCATATATAATGTCATACACAATGTCACACTTAATATCATACATAGCATCATAGAATAAGATTTAAGGGCACTAATCCTAATAGCCTGAATAGGGGGTAACCCGAAACTTGAGCTTTGACTTATGTAGTAGGGTTAACAAGGAAATTCCTGGTAACATTGTTAATAACTGTACGTTTTTAGATCCCTGTAAACTAGATTGTTTAACCTAATTAATTAATTAAGTGAATACTTATGTTTATTATTTAGATCCAGGTTAAAACTATAAGGTTGAATTTAATCAACCATCTTGTTGGCTTTATTTTGTGCCAAATTTGGTTGTAATTCAGCATTTAGAAACCCTGTATTTAGGTGGAAATCATGTAAGGGTAGTATGTGAGAGAGTGTGAAGAAATACTCAAGATTGTGCAGTGAAGCAGAGACTCGCGATTGGATCTCACAGGTGGCTTGCGACTAGCAAGCCGCCAGAAGATGCACACGAGTGAAGCATGCAGAGAAGCTAAACCATCATGCCAGCTGTAGCACTACAGGACAAAAAGTACATACTAACCATTCAGTTATCTCGCGGCTTGAACTCACGACTAAGTAAAGTCGCCAGCCAGCTCGGTTTTGGAAAAATGACTCTTCACATTCCAAACACACACTAGTATATGTAGACCCTTATACTCACGAAATGTGGAGAGTTTCCAGAGAGAATTTTGAGAGAGAAACCCTAGAGAAAAACAAGATTGACTCATCCACAATCTTTACATAGAGACTTTTCAAATTCCTCTACTCTCAACCTCTCCATTGTTACATACTTGAGAGGTTCATTAGCTAAATCATTTTCTCACCATACCCATATCTGTGAGAAGGTTTTTTGGTGCTTTGGGAAGCAGTTAGGAAAGGACTAATAGTTATTGGTTGATGCTATGGGCTATAGCAGAATCCGATAAGCTAAAGAAGACAAAGGTTTGGCGTAACCTCGTTGGAGCAAGAAGCTTGAAGGGCATACGTACACTGGGTAGATTAGGTTTGGAGGGTCTTCTGCTGTTCATGTATCCCAACTTCATTCTTTAGTGGATTATTGATCGCTACGAGGGCGGTGGAGAGGTTTTACGCCGAGGGCTTCGGTTTCCTCTTCGATAACACATTGTTGTGTTGTCCTTGTGTTTGCATCTCTCTTCCCTTAATCTTTGCCATTTAATTTCTTTTGTGGATGTGATTTTATTTGGTTTAGATTTTTTATTAATTCTGTTATAAGCTTATGTTCATTTTCCGCACGTACATTGTTTGATATTAAGCTTGAATTTGTAATTTGTAAATTCGAGGTCTAAACGTTCAAGGGTGTTCTACACACATATTTGAACATTCAATTGGTATCAGAGCGAGTATATTTGTTGTGATTTAAATACCTAAGTGTGATCCTTGACCCCTTGTGTTTATTTGCTATAGATAGTGCTTTATATGCCTCTATGCATGTTTTGGATGTTGATGAATGTAGCATGCCACGTGTTTGTGAAAATGCCTCTATGAGAGATAATCCTCATGATTGTGATGCTATGTTACATGAATTTTTGGGTGTTATTGATATTCCTAACATTAAACTCTTTAAGAAAAAGGCTAAGAAGTTTCATAAGGATTTGAGCAAGTTATTTTGTGAAAATGATGATTTGATTGCTAAGCTCAATGAATCCAACAAATTGGTTGAAAAATATAAGAAACTTGCTGAAAATTTTCTTGAAAAGATGAAAGAGTTTGAATGTTTGAATAAGGACTTGGATGCTAAACTTGTTTTGTCTAACAAACTCGTTGATGATCTTAAATG
Organism: Quercus glauca; assembly: GCA_023736055.1. Classification (NCBI taxonomy): domain Eukaryota; kingdom Viridiplantae; phylum Streptophyta; class Magnoliopsida; order Fagales; family Fagaceae; genus Quercus; species Quercus glauca. The sequence continues at coordinate 11,237,418 of CM043315.1, read as the reverse complement.
TGAAAATGATTCTCTTAAGATGCATGCCAAGTATTTGATTGTTGAACCTATTTCTAAAAAGGATGAAAATATTTGTTGAAATCATGTTGTGGTACCCAATTTTATGCCTATGTGTGTTCTACCTCAAATGACAAATCGGTGTATATTCCTCCACATAAAAGAAATCAAAAGGTGGAGAGAAAGGCTGTTAAGTCAAAGCCTCTGTTTAGGTCTCAACCTAAGGCTTTGGATGGATCTAAGTTTGTTCCAACTTGCCACCATTGTGGTATGATTGGTCATATGAGACCTCAATGTCATAAGTTGAAAAGAGAACAAAACCATGTTGCTAGATCCCTTCCCAAAAAGCCTAGTGGACCTAAACACATTATTTGTCACCATTGTGGTGTCTTTGGTCATTTAAGACCTCATTGCTCTAAGTTTCATACTCTTAAAAGAATCAAAAGAAAAGAGAAATTTGAGCTTCTTGGAAGTTATGCTAAAAAGGGTAAATCGGTTTTAAGTGAAAATAACATGTTGTTAAATAAAGTGTTTAATGCTCTTAACTTCTTGACTATGTGCATCTCCGGCTATCATTCTTCCAACCTTCGTTTCACTTCTCATAAGACACTCATTCCAAACAATCATTCCGTTTGGATGAGGAAGGGCTCCTATGGTTGAGCTTTTGCTCTTTTGGTCCATAATCTAATTCTTTCGATCTTCGTTGGACCCTTCATGCATTGTATGTCATATCGTCATGCATTTGTGCATTTGTGCATTTATTTGTATGCATTGCTTTTGTTTTGATCTTACTTTTATGTTTTAGTTTTGAATGAGTAAAAATCCAAAACCACATAAAAAGTGAAAAATTCAAAATGTTTGATCGTATATGTTTGAGCATATATCACATGTGAGTTTGGCCTAGTACCTTCGTATTTATGGCATAGTGCATTTACGAGCTTAGCTTGTTATGTATGCACATCTATCTTTGTGGGAAAAATCTTGACATCTTTGTGTGATTGTTGTAAATCAATCTTCAAGCTTGTCATGAATGATTAGTCAATAGTCATGTTGGTTTAGATACATGCGTAGACTTGTGCTTATATATCTTCCTACACTTTTTTATCGTTTTTGATTAAAGAGCTCAACAAATGTAAATCTCAAAATGAAAATAGATAATGAGCTGCAAAAGCCATCGCACATACTAGTATTTGACTAGGAAAAAGGGAAAGCGACTTGTTTTGAAAATGTATGATGCCCAAAAAGCCAAAGGCTTGTTCAACAAATTGAAATATCAAAAATTTCAGGCATCGATCTCTAAAAGAGATGTAAAGATCAACAATGATCAAATGTTATGAATTGTAAAGAAGTCAAATGAAAAGTTTCAAAAATATATAATCATTTTCTTGTGAGAGGTCATATATGTTCATTTCTATAATTGAGATAGACCACTTAACTTAGTACTAGTTGTGTATGACTTGATTGAATTGATCATTAAAGCTTCACTCTAGGTTAAGGACTATTGCACATTTGATACACATACACAACACACATGCCTAATGTTCAATGAATGTCTTATTCATTTGTTCGATTGTACTTGTTTAAATGTGATGTGTGTGTGCTCAACTATATATGGATCAATCCAAAAATATTTTTGATCATTTTATATGTTTTTAGAAGTGATTTTTATCACTCTTTGTGCTCATGTTTAATTCTTACTTTGTTTTTCATTGTTTAAACATGTTCTGTGTTGAAAAAAAAACAAATGTCAAAATTTTTGGCTACTCATTCTGGCGACTTGCAAGTTGCGAGATCCAGCCTCGAGTTTTGGCTACTCGTTTTGGCGACTTGCAAGCTGTGAGACCCAGTACGAGTGCACACAGAATGGTTTCGTGATTCAGCTCGCGACTCGCCGTCGCAAAACGCCCAGAAACAGCTTTTTAAAGAGCTTTTTCATGGGAAACCTGATTTAAACCTCTCCCATCCTCTCTTAAACCCCTCTTTTAATATTTTTACATCAAAACTCAATCAATTTGAATGGTTTTTCATTCCATTAACATCTCTAAGGTAATTCTAAACTCTTTTCATTGTTTTTGATCCTTAGAATATGTTTTAGAGAGTTTTGTGCTCTTGATTGGGATTTTCATCATAGGGGTTGGGAAAACTTAATATTTGTCAAATTTTTCCATGGGATTGGATTCTTTTGATGATTTGCTTTGGTTGTTGGCTGCTTGTGGCAAAAAGAACTTGTATTAAGGGTGGATTTCATGATATTCATGCATTGTTTTACATTGTAATTCATAATGTGCCCGCTAGGTGTTTGATAAAATGCCTTTTAGGCATTTTCTCACTTGTTTGGACTTTGATGAGTACCAAACTTTGGGGTTTCTCATGTTTCCTCATTAGGAACATGTTTGGTTCATTGGTTGTGTATTTAACACACCTTGCCCTACATGTGCATTTTCCATGCATTGGTCATGCATTGCACATTGCCACCTCTTGCACACGCCTCTGCTACCCTTGTCATGCATTAGTCTATACCTTGTTTCTTCATCCTAGCATGTCATATTTACCTTATGCTTTGTAGCATTTTGTTTTTTCTTTTGTTTAAGCCTCATTTTCTCATTCATCTTGCACCCTTCATGCATCTTTATCCTTGTTCATACCTTCATCTCTTGCCCTTGTTTCTCCTTGACCCTTTGTCTATTCCTGATAAAAAGGGGGAGAGTATACTCTAGAGAGTATACCGGAGAGTTTTTGTCATTTCTATATGACCCTTATGCACATTTTTAAGTGGAGAAATTCTATTTCTTGTGCACATTTGTAGGGGAAGAGATATTCCATAGGGGAGATGCATATACCAAGAGGGGAGAAGACATTGTGTTAATAAGATAACTTTGTTTTTTCTGTATGTTAGACATGCATACATCCTTATGATATTGTGCTTCATTAAATGCATGTTCCGATGATCATTTGCTTTTCTATGTGATCATTGTAGTCATTTCTATATGACTGTTTTGGTGTATGATCAAGTTGCTCATATGTTTCACATCATATTTACTTGATCACAATTTATTTGTTACATTATACTTATCCTTTTATTACTTGCTTTATCTTAAGGGTCTAATGTGTTTTGTGAAAGTGTTTCAAGTTACAGGTATATATGTTCTAAGTGCATCACAGCTTCTTATCATTTTGAAGGGGAGAAACTTTAAACACTTTTAGTTTATTTAAAATTTATACCTTTGCTTTTGTAAGCTTTTAGGTTTTGTACCCATGCTTTGTAGCCTAGTACTTGTTGTTAAATATTATGCATTTTCTTTAAGTACATCACTCTTGTGCCCTTGTTGGATTTTATATCCTTAATGCAATTACCTTGAGTTGTTGCATTGGTTGAGTGTTGGACATGCAAATGATACTTTGCAATTAAGCTTGTTAGCTTGCATGTCCAGATGTTCATTTCGTGTGTGAATGAGCATTGTGATCACTATTTATAGTCATTGTTTGTTTTTGGTCAAGACATGGTCTATTGCATTATTCCATTTTGCTTGATCACATTGTGCTTGCTCCATATGCATTACAAGTTTTTCTGCATACAATGATCATACTGTGTTGTTGTGTTTCAGGAGATACTTCTTCTTATAGTTCAAGAGCTTCATAGATTCTAGAGTTAGGTGTGAGTGAGTTTGTTCAACTGCTCCCAACTCACGTGTTAAGTCTAGAGTTTGTTGTAGGGTTTTGTCACGGAATAGCCAAAGGAGGAGATTGTAAGGTTGAATTTAATCAACCATCTTGTTGGCTTTATTCTATGTCAAATTTGCTTGTAATTCAGCATTTAGAAATCTTGTATTTAGGTGGGAATCATGTAAGGGTAGTGTGTAAGAGAGCGTGAAGAAATGCTCAAGATTGTGCAGTGAAGCAGGGACTCGCAACTGGATCTTACGGGTGGCTCGTGACTGGCAAGCTGCTAGAAGATGCACACGAGTAAAGCATGCAAAGAAGCTAAACCGTCATGCTAGCTATAGCACTACAGGACAAAAAGTCTAGACTGGCCATTTAGTTAGCTCGCAGCTTGAACTCGCGACTAAGTCAAGTCACAAGGCCAAGTCACCAGCTAGCTCTGTTTTGGAAATATGACTCTTCGCATTCCAAACACACACCAGTATATATAGACCCTTATACCTACAAAAAGTAGAAAGCTTCCAGAGAGAATTTTGAGAGAGAAACCCTAGAGAAAAACATGATTGACTCATCCACAATCTTTACATAGAGACTCTTCAAATTCCTCTGCTCTCACCCTCTCCATTATTACATCCTTGAGAGGTTCATTAGTAAAATCCTTTTCTCACCATACCCATATCTGTGAGATGGTTTTTTGGTGCTTTGGGAACCAGTTAGGAATGGACCAATGGTTATTGGTTGATGCTATGGGCTATAGCGGAATCCGGTAAACTACAAAAGACAAGGGTTCGGCGTAATCTCGTTGGAGCAAGAAGCTTGGAGGGCTTAGGTACACTTGGTTGATTAGACTTGGAGGGTCTTCTGCTATTCATATATCCTAACTTCATTCTTTAGTGGATTATTGATCGCTTTGAGGGCGGCAGAGAGGTTTTACGCCGAGAGCTTCGGTTTCCTCTTCGATAACACATCGATGTGTTGTCCTTGTGTTTGCATCTCTCTTCCCTTAATCTTTGCCATTTAATTTCTTCTATGGATGTAATTTTATTTGGTTTAGATTATTTATCAATTTTGTTATAAGCTTATGTTCATTTTTCGCACGTACATTGTTTGATATTAAGCTTGAATTGGTAATTTGTAAATTGGGGGTTTAAACGTTCAAGGATGTTCTACACACATATTTGAACATTCAAAAACAATAATATCATATCATGTAAAGCAACAGAATTATAAATAACAAAATGATATGATGACCCAGGAAAACTAAACTGGTAAAAAACCAGGGGAGGATTTAACCTAGCTATCCTCAAGGTAAAAAGCAAATCCACTATGAAAGAATTGAAGTTTATACAATAGAACTTAGACCACTAACATCCTATTTCTACCCCGAGTAGAAAACTTACTACCACGACCCCAAGATAGCTCTGAGTCCATGAATTACTTCTTTCCTTGATCTGAAACAACCACAAGTTATCCAACTTGTGACTTTGAGACTCCAATCAAAGATCTCAGATCTTCTTTAAAGTTCTTTATGCAGCAACTGAAGAGATCACCAAGTTCTTGACATGAATCTTTATCTTGATAACCCTAAGGGTATGTGTATAAAGATAAACAACTCTAGATCTCACAAAAGATTCAACACATAACCATCAAAAGACCTTAGAGAGCTTTTGGGTACAAATCCTAGATCTACAAAAGAGGCACAAGCTGCACTCTAATATCTATCTAAAAAGCCTTGAAAACCCTACCTAGAGTTAGCTTATGATGTTCTTTAAATACTGGAAAAAATGGATCGTGATTTGGGCTTCAAACGGATAAGTTATGGCCTTTTTACCTTTGCTGATTTTTGCTGATTTGCGACTTTCGATCGATCAAATCTAATTTTCGATCGATCGAGCCTTGCAAAAATTAAATAGTAATTTCCTGCAATTACTCGATTCTAAACTTAATTTAAACGAAACTTTGAGAAAGTTTAAACCTAAACTAAATGTTTTGACCATGGTTTGCCAACATATACAAATTGAAGTTCTAATACATTAGTTCTTAAAGTTTTAGAACCTAACAATAACATCCTGGGTGTGGGAGAACTTATCCCACCATTTAACAAGCCACTGTCTGCCAAGGACATCACCTTCCTTAACATATCGCCATTTCAGGATCTAGGGGACTTTATATTTTCTAACAAAATGTAGGGTAGCAAGAAACTTGGCACCATGTGCGTCCGTTATGAAAATAGATGCAAAGTATTTGAAGGAACCAGTTGTAGACACCACATTTTATACACCTTAAGACTCGAGCCCCCGTTCCCCAATGATGCCGAAATTCTAAGACCGAAGGTTAGTTTAGAACCCAATCAGATTACAAATTGACTTGAGAGGTGTTAAATGGAAAATGAAAAATTTTAAGGAGAAAAAAATATATTTTTGGAAAATAAAGGCCAAAGAAAACCCTCAGCCTGCGTACGCACGCACGAGCCTGCATACGCAGGTAGGGTTTCAAAAACCTATGAAAGGCAAGTTTTCTATATTAAAGACTAAGGCTTGGAACGAATCCCACATCATTTGGGAGCCGTTGCAAACCACCATTTTCATAATATAAATAGCCATACATGGTATCTTTTCAAAAGACACAGAAATCTCACAAGAAAATACTAAGATTCACTAGAAATAGTGAATCAAAGAGGGAGTTTTTCACAAAACATCCTCAAGTAAATTTTATTTGATTAGGGCATTTTTTTGGCTTTGATCTTTGAATTTTAAGATTACTAATCGCATTTTTATTGATTTGTGAATAGATTTGACTGAGGGGAACAGTCAATCAAGCCTAGGAGCATTTGCTTTGAGGTATTCTTTTTAAGCTTTCTTTTCATTTCTTCTTTTAATTTTGCTTTTGATCTTGTTTTTTGCTTTTTTTATGTTATTACATGTTTGTTTAGATTAAGTTTTGCTTTCCCTTTGTTTTGAGCTTGATAGGATGTTAGATTTAAGCTTTTAAGTCATTTTTTGCTTTTCTGTTTCTGGGTTAGGGTTTAGGGTATGTCTGCGTGTGCATGCTTGTTGCTTGCGTATGTAGGCTTGAAGTATGCGTTCGCATACAACTGGCCAACGTACACAGGTATGTGCACGCATACTGGTGCCTAGAATCCCCATTTCAAGTTTTGAGCTTTTGTTCTTTTCTTTATTTTACATCATATGCCTCTGCTTTAGTCTTCTTGTATACCTTTTAAGTTTATGTTTCTCTATTCACATATTTATTTGTTATTGTATGTTAGATTAGGGTTTTCTCTTAAATTCTCTTGCATTGATGCTATGCCATTCATTCATATGTTCATGCATGATGCCATAAGTGCTGAGTTGCTACAAGGTAAGTAAAGGTAAGTCATGCATTCAAAATGTACAAGCATGGTTTTGTTTAGGTTTGAAAATACAATTATGTTCTTAATGTCTTGGATGATGACATGATTTGTTAGCTTTGCTTGTACCTTGATTTTAATATGCTTCTGCCTTGGATGTGATGATATGATACTAATGTATGCTAGGGTTTATGTTACACCATGTTAGATGAATGCTAGGTTAGTTTGACATGTATGCTAGATGAATGTCAAGGTTTATGATGTGAGATAGGAGCATGATTAGGGTTTGTGTGGTGTGACAAGATGCCATGATGATATGATATGTATGCTAGATGTATGTTAGTATGTGCATGATTAGATGAATGTTAGGCTTTGGTTGGTTGCCATGATAGATGTATGGTTAGGAATGATTGATGTCATGTTGTGTGCTTAGATGTATGCTAGTATGTGAGTGAGTTAGATAACAATAATGAGTATGCCTTTAATAGGGTTAAGAGATAAGACACAACAAGAGGAAGCCAACCTTAGGTTGGGCAGTTTTAGGTGTCTAACACCTTCCCAACACCGTACCTTAACTCCAAACCCATATCTCTGGTAGTATGATCAATGGTCCTTCCTCGAGCGGACGCTATACATATACTTCCTAGACCATTGCAAAAACTAGGTGGCAGCTCCCCATTATGTCCATTGTGGCGACTCCATTGGGGATAGTGATTTTATTTCCTATGTGTCCTATGTGTAAACCTTAACAAAGGCATATTAATACTTGTTGCACACACATTCACTTGGTTCAATTGTCCCTTAACCTCTATTGGTGATGAGTGGGAAGATGGAAGGCTCCATTCGAGCCCAAGTCTATCAAAGTTCATCCCACCAACTCATAATGTGTGCCATTGCCTATGATGGGCTTTAAGTACATTAACAGTTTGCCACCAATCCACAAAGATCCACTTAGGCCCTCGGTTGGAATCATGGCCCACCTAGTTGTAAGTGACCTATTTATCTATCCCTTTAGCTCTAGAAAGCCTACCCACACTTAGAGATCCTAGATCCTATCAAAAGAGGATACCCTTTATATATCTCTTGTTTGTTCAACCATATATCTTGTGTTCACCTAATTCTAATGGACAAATAAAAGATATAAAATTGGAAGGATGACCCTAAAGTTATGGCATACCCTAAGAAAATGGGGATAAAAGAAAAGAAGTTCTCACATATAAAAGGCTTATCCCTAAATCTAAAAGTATATCTTAACTTGAAATGTTCATAAGACCATAGCCTAATTGCTATCATAGGCCCAAATCAAGAAGCCTTTTTGGAAAAGAGGACTTTAGGCCCAAGATAACAAATATGCTATAGACTTAGCATCCAAATCCTACAAAGTCAATATGAATTTCCCTAATCTTGGGCCTCTTTGTTGTATGCCTAGGCCCAAAATGATGAGAACTTCATGGATCTTGGGAGGAAGGCTACAATATATTCTAGCTAAAGCACTACTTAAAAAAAATGATGATAATGAAATGAAAAAGGAAGAGCCCAAAGGTGATGAATACATTATAGGCCCATATTTGAGACAAAAGGGATGGAAATCTCTAAGTACATTCTAATAAAAGCCCATGAGAGTAAAATGAGAGCATTATTGTAAATGGACAATGAAACAAGGGGCAAGGTCCATGAGAGGGAGAGAGTGATTTTGTAATTAGGCCTTCATTAAAATGGACTTAAAGACTTTCTAAAAACATCTAAAAATAAAAGGAACCTTTTAAATGGGACATGGACTTAATAAAAATGGGACTTCTTTTCAGGCACCATTGCACCACCAAGGTCAAGAAAACACGTCCTTGCTCAATTTGGATTCGAGAAAAGTACAAGAGACGTTTGGTCAAATTTGAGGACACACATCAAGAAGAAGTGTTCCAAGAAGGGGAATCATCTCAAGAAACAATAGCCACTCCAATTAGCAATGAGGTCATATTTTCAAGGCAATGAAAGAATAAAGTGATGTCCTCAAAAAGATGGGAAGTCGCCTTACCAAGCTAGAAGAAGCCAAGTTGAAGAAACCCCTACGTGTAGAGGTTCTCAAAGAGGAAGAAGGGGAGGATTGGGATGAAAGAGACAAAGCTGATTATGAAAGGAACAAGCAATTTGAAAAAGTCACGGCAGAAACCATAGCCATGAGAGAAAAGATATAAAAAATGCAACTAGCCTTTTGCAAGGCCCAAAGAATGGATGATTGTCTCTACAACGTGGGGGGGCATAAGCTCCAAAACTCTCATTGCACTACCTTCAAAGTTCAAGATTTCTGATGGAAAAAAGTTTGATGGAACTAGAGATCCAAAGCAGTATGTTAGGCAGAATCTAAGCATTGCTAAATGAAGTGGTTGGATGAGAAGCAAACCTTGCAAGCATTTCCCCTCTCACTCATGGGAAGAGCATCAATAGGGTACTATATTCTAGATCCCAGCAAGACAAAGGTGTGGAATGAGCTGGTGGAGTTGTTTATGGACTAATTCATCTTCAACACCAAGATTGATGTAACCCTAAGAGACTTAGAAACCACCAAACAAGGAGTGGGGGTGACATTTTTCGAGTACATGACTAGATGGAAGGGGAAGGCATCAAGGATGGTTAATAGGCCAAATAAGAAAGACCAAATCAACATGATTATCAAGAACTTGCTTTCGGCATATAATAGTAGGCTCTTGTGATCGCCTATTAGTTCCTTTGGAGATTTATGTGATTATGGAACTAGGATAGAGGATGCTATCAACAATGGACATTTGGAGAAATGTGAGAGTAAATTTCCAATCAAGAAGACATATGGAGGAGGAGAAACTACCTTTAAAGCACCTAATCCTGTGAATGTAAGTGCTATCATACCTCAACAAACCTTAGCCTACCCAAATTTCACAAAGAAAGCCCGCCGAGAATTTTACGATCTAGGTATGACCCTTGCCCAAGCATATGGGAATTTGTCTTCCAAAGGATTCATCAAGCCTCTAGATCCCACACCTATGCCTAATCCAGTACCTCCTACATGGAACCTCAATTAATATTGCCACTTCCACCAAAAACCTGACCATAAAACCAACAATTGCTTCCTCCTCAAACCCAAAATACAAGACCTCATAGACAATAGAACCCTCACAAATCCCAACATCATCACTAAGCCTAGTATTAGGAAGAACCCTTTGCCTGATTATCGCCAATCTCCTCCATATCAAAATTGGGTGCAAATTGATGAGATTGAATGGGATTGCTCAAAATTGATAGAGACCATAGAAGTTAATGTCATGGAAGTTCAAGGAATATGGAATAAAGAAGATGAGGTTTTGCAAAATGTGGTGGCTGTTTGGGGGGATATTTTCTAAGGGAATAACCAAGTTGAAGAAAAGAGTCATAGAGGACAAAGTGGCAAACATTATGAGGAGTGGGAAACACTATAAATCATCCTTCTTAGAAAACGAACATCCTAGTAAGGACATAGGAGAAGGGTATAAACCCACAGAACCTAAAGGAAATGAAGATAAAGAGGAAAAAGATAGGGTTTTAACTCAATTGAAGAAGACTCAAGCTCATGTATTGGTATGGGGTTTGCTTATGGCCTTTCATAAGCATCGTAGTGCTTTCTTGGATGCTTTGAATGGGAAAAAGGTGCCTAGAGAAACTGCACCACAAGAAGTGTTATCTCTTATGGGAGTCGGTGCTCCATCTCACCATTTACTTACCTTTTTCAACGAAGACCTTCCTCCCGAAGGAGCCACTCATATGAGACCATTGCAAATCGCCATTGAATGCTTAGGTGCCAAAGTTTCAGTGGTGCTTATTGATAATGGATCCGCATTGAATGTAGCCCTCTTAGGACTGCTCTCACTATTGGCCTAGATATGAAGACAATTCCCTCTCCTTTAACTATTAGGGCATATGATAACACTTCAAGGAAAGTTATGGGAACCTTCAAAGTTCCTTGCAATTTTGGCCCATTGGAAACAAGTGTTGAGTTCCATATCATAGACATCACTCCTAACTACAATCGTCTTTTAGGAAGGGCATGGCTTCATCCTATTGGGGCTATCCCCTCTTCTCTACACCAAAAGATGAAAATCCCATGGAATGGAGGAATTGTTGTAGTGCTTGGTGATGGTGAGATCCTAGCACTGGTTTGTGGACTTGAGGAAGGAGGAAGTGAGCTCTAAATGAGTGGCTTTGAATTTTTGAACATGGCTGATTAGGATTGAAGAACATAGAGTACATGCCTTGTATGGGTCATGGAAAAGAAGGAAAAAGGGATGGCTGAATTACCTAATTTTAAGACTTAACTGACCAAAGAAGGTTTAGGATTCTTTGAAGGCTGTAACGGAATCAAGAAGAACCTTGGAACCCTTAATAGAAACTTCATAAGAAGGAGGAGGCTTTCCTTTTTATGGCTGTCCTGAGCTTTGGGTAGGCAAGGATGGACAAGTATATCCGGGATGGGAGATGTTCTTCAATGAGAAGCTCACTTTCAAGAAGAAGCCTACTATGGAAAGAGGTTCCAAAAGAAGTCGACTGGGTGGACTACATGTATGTTGAAGCAATGGAGACTATGTTAAAGATTGAGGGGACATGTTTGCCATTGCCATCGAGGAGCCAAATGATTCTTCTACCTTCATCATGCCTATTGTGGGGCAACTTAATAATTGGACTTGGGTTAGGTTTTCTAAGAGCGGGGAAAAGAAATTTTGTAATGCAAGTCCTAATGTACTTTTTAACATTTTCAATAAGATGAATTTTAATTTGGCTTATTTTGATGTGTCCCATAATATTGAAAATTTGAACTTGAATGATTCTAATGAATTTGAAAATGAAATTAATAAATAGTTGGAAAAGAAAATTGAACCTATGGAACCAACTTTTGAAACTCTTAATTTGGGCAATAATAAGAATCCACGCTTAATTAAAATTGGCTTAACCCTAAACGAAGAGGAAAGAAAAGATCTCAAAGAGCTTCTCATAGAATTTCAAGAAGTTTTTGCATGGTCCGATGAAGATATGCCCGGAATTGATCCCGAGATTGCCCAACATCATATTGATACCCATACCGACATGGTACCTGTTAAGCAAAAGTTGGGGCGCATGAGAACCAAATGGCTCTTAATGATCAAAGAAGAGATCACGAAATAGTTGAAAGTAGGGTTCATTAAGCCCGTGCACCAAGACGAGTGGATAGTCAATGTTACACCCATACCTAAGAAGGATGAAAAGGTGAGGATGTGTATGGATTTTAGGGATTTGAATAAGGCTTGCCCTAAGGATGATTTCCCCTTTCCCTACATTGATGTCCTAGTGGATAACACGACCAGTAGTGCCTTAATGTCTTTTATGGATAGTTTCTCAAGATATAACCAAATCAAGATGGCCTCTAGGGATATGAATAAAACCACTTTCACCATGGAATGGGTGATCTATTGCTACACAGTAATGCCATTTGGGCTTTAAAATGCAGGTGCAACTTATCAAAGGATGGCCATAGCTTTGCTACATGATATGATGCATAATGAGGTTGAGGTGTATGTTGATGACATGATTGTAAAATCCAAGGATAAAGGAGGTCACATCGTTAAATTAAGAAAGTTCTTCGAAAGATTCAAGGAGTATAGATTGAGGTTGAATCCCCAAAAGTTTACCTTTGGAGTAACAGCTAGGAAATTGCTAGGCTTCCTAGTAAGTGATAGAGGGATAGAAGTAGATCCATCCAAGATTAAAGCCATATTAGAGATGCCTCAACCCAAGAATGAGAAGGAAATAATAGGATTCCTAGGTCGACTATAATATATTAGTCGATTCATTACCAAGCTCACTTCCACTTGTGAGCCCATCTTCAAGCTCCTAAGGAAGAATGAACCCCACACATGGAATGATGAATGTCAGAAAGCTTTTGAACTTATCAAGGAATACCTCCTCCATCCACCTATCCTAGTACCTCCAGAACAAGGAAAGCCTTTACTACTATACCTCTCTATCATAGGAGATGCGGTTGGGAGCATGCTTGCACAAGAAGACAACGATAAGAATGAGAGGGCAGCGTACTATTTGAGTAAAAGATTTCATGATTATAAGACTAGGTAAACCCCTATAGAGAAGTCATGCTCTGCACTCATATGGGTAGTACAGAGTTAAGACACATCATCCTACCATTCCAAATATGGGTAGTAGCTAGAATGAATCCCTCGAAGTACTTGTTTGAGAAACCAGCTTTAAATAGAAGACTATCAAGATGGTTAATCCTATTAGCAGAATTCAATTTGAAGTATGTGTCAAGGAAGACTATCAAGGAGAGCGTCGCATCTGATTTTTGCGCCGAGAATCCTTTAAAAGGAGACAATGGAAAAGGAGACTTCCCGGGTGAGGAAATCTTGGACATCAAGTTAGGGGCATGGAAAATGTATTTCGATGGAGCTGTAAACCAATATGGGAATAGGATAGAAGTACTTTTGATTACCCCTGATGGATCCCATGTGCCTTTGGCTGTTAATTTAAACTTTGAAGCAACTAATAACATGGCTAAAAATATGAAGCTTGTATCGCTAGAATGGAAACTCTCCGAGAGTTAGGGGTAAAAGAGGCAAAGGTGTTTGGAGATTCGACTTTAGTTATAGCTCAAGCCCAGAAGTTGTTGAAGGTAAAGGATGAACATTTGAAACCTTATTAGCAATATCTAAAGGATTTGACCAAAACTTTTGACAAAGTTGAAAACACGATCACCCTTAGAGCTCAAAATCAATTTGCAGACGCCTTAGCTACTTTGGCATCCATGGTTGAAATACCTGAGGGAGTCTAGACACAACCCTTAGAGATTGAGTAGAGTTATGAATTAGTACACAAAGAGAAAGGTGAGTCCTAGGTTTTGGCTATTGAAGAGGAAGGGGTTCCTTGGTATTATGACATCATGAAATTCTTGGAGTTTGAGGCATATCTGGATGGTGATGACAAGAGAGAGCATTGTTCAATTAGGATAATGGCAATGCAATACATCCTATGTGGTAGAAGATCCTATGATGGTATACACCTTCATTGCCTAAAGAAAGAAGAAGCTAGAATTATGGAGGAAGTTCATCAAGGGATTTATGGTCCTCATATGAATGGGAGAATGTTAGCCAAGAAGATTCTAAAGATAGGGTACTATAGAGCACGATGGAAACCGATTGTGTGGACTTTGTGAAGAGTTGTCATGACCACCAAACGCATGCGAACTTGAACCACGTACCGCCTAGTGAATTATACAGCATGACCACTCCTTGGCCTTTCTCAGTTTAGGGCATAGATGTGATTGGAAGAATAGCCCCTAAAGCCTCCAATAGACATGAGTACGTCTTAATGGCAATCAACTACTTCACTAAGTGGATGGAAACAGCCTTCTACTCCATGTTGAAAGCCAAGCATGGGGCTCGGTTCATAGAGAATAACATTATCTGCCAATATGGAGTACCCCAAGTGATCATCTCAGATAATGGCTCCCACTTCGAACTAGAGGTTCGAAGGGATTATGGAGTTGTACAACATTGAAAATGACAAGTCTTCACCATACCAACCATAGACTAATAGGACCACAGAAGCAGCAAATAAGAACATCAAGAATGCCAAAATGGTAGTGACATACGAGGATTGGACCGAGAAAATCCCATTTGCTTTATGGAGTGACAAAACTTCTATCCATGCATCAACTGGGGCAACACCTTACTCTTTGGTCTATGGTAGTGAAGCGGTGCTTCCAATCGAGGTGGAGATACAATCTTTGAGAATGCTAGTAGAAACCAAGGTCATGGAAGAAGACTGGGTGAAGGCAAGATATGAGCAATTGGCCTTGATAGACGAGACAAGAAGCTAAGGCACAATACCATGCACAAGGATTCCAAAAGAGAATTGCTAAAGCATTTAATAAAAAAGTGAAACCTAGAAACCTTAAAGAAAGGGACTTGGTCTTAAAAGTTCTTAGAGATGAAACTTTTGATCCAAGAGGAAAGATGAAGCCAAGATGGTCTAGGCCTTTCATTATCAAGAAGATCATGTCAGGGGGTGCTACAAGGATTATAGATCTAGATGGGGAAGAGATGCTTCGCCCAATCAACATTGATAGACTTCAGAAATAAAATGTTTGAAAAGAAAAGAAAAAAAGCCTGCTAGGTTCAAAACCCGAAAGGGCAACCTAGGCAAAAGTTAGGGCAAAAAGACCTCGCTAGATTGAAAACCCAAAAGGGTGGTCTAGGCAAAAGATAGGGGAAAGACTATGGTCATGATGAAAATTCATTCAAGGACGTCATGGGCAAAAATTACATGGCATGGAAAAAATA
Organism: Quercus glauca; assembly: GCA_023736055.1. Lineage (NCBI taxonomy): Eukaryota > Viridiplantae > Streptophyta > Magnoliopsida > Fagales > Fagaceae > Quercus > Quercus glauca. The sequence continues at coordinate 11,222,082 of CM043315.1, read as the reverse complement.
AAGAGAAAGAGAAAAATAAAGACAATAAGCAAAGATAATAAATAAATGATTCTCTTATTGCTCAAATTAAAAGATGATAAATTGTTTTCATGGGGGATTTGGAACATTCCAATTATTTATTAAATTAAAAAAAAAAAAAAGACATGATAATCATAAAGTGCAAAAAAGTATAATTTGGGCCATATCAAGTCTGTTATTCAGCCCTCTTCCTTTTACTGGACTTCTTGTAAGCTCTTTCATCCATGAGGACCCGAAGTTGGATGAAGAAATTGAGGAGGACAGATGTCTCTAGTCACCCTCCGCTGTGGCCAAGCCTCACGGATTCTACTCAAAGTCCTATCAGTGAACTCCAAGGTATGGAAAGATCCATCATCACTAAGAGCCCCTTAACTATCACCAAAAGCCCCTTAACTATCACCAAACTGTCTGGTAATGCGACATGTGGAGTAGTAAGAGCAATAGTGAAGTCCCTGTTGGGATTTATGCCCTAAAATCCAATTTATTGGCATGTCATAAATAATTAGATTATTTAGTTATATGAGACTATTTATTAATGAGCTTATGGAACATTATCTTAGTCCTTGAGATGCATAGTATGTAATTTATGTGAAAAGTCACAGAAAGATATAAATCACAAGTTCTTTGTAAACTCAGAATTTTAATTCGTAGTCGGTGATGAAATTGGGCGTTTCATCTGCGAAGACTATAACATATCAACTACGATGATTTGTCTTGATCATGGAAGTGGAGACTTCTAGTTGGTATGTTGATATGTTTTAAGAGTTAAGACATATTGAACTGGACCGCTGTGAGATTTATTATTCTCCTAATGACTGTCAAATGAATAATAAATCTCACGACTTCTATTTACATCAACTCTAAATCCTAAGAGAATAATGGACCTGATCATGAGATGTAGGTTGCTTTCATATATCAGGAATGAGATCTATTAGAACGATCAAAATCTCAGTATGTTGGGCAACCGCATTTAATATTGATGGAACATATATTCTCAAGATGGAATTCATAATCTCTTAACGGAGATATAAAATATTCCCTTGAGATAAGTTTAATGAGATTTGTTATTCAGAGTGTTGGGCCCAACCACTTTAGTAAGGAGTTACTAAAGTATATATTTATGGAATTGGATTTCATAAATATATGAATAACATAAAGGATTAAACCGGGTACTCAAGGATTAAGATGTAGTAATCTACAAAGTGGCAGTCAACATTTCATGACTTTGTATTACTACGAATATTTTAATGAAGGGGTTGCATGTACAATAAAGTCTTGGGAAATAATTTATTTATAAGGCCTAGAGTGCAACTATATTTATATAGTGGTATTAAATATAGTTAATGGTAACTTTGGACTTGTCAAGAGTTGACAGAAAAGCCCAAGGCCCATTGGAGCTAGTGTCTTATTAGTCCCTTTTGGTCCCACTCCAAGCCACACACTTAAGCCCAATTGGAAAGGCCCAAAAGGCCAGCCCAATTAGATAATTGGTTAGATACAAAAGGGAAAAACGTTCAGAATATTGAACAAGAGTAACATCATATTGAAATGGTGTATATGTGAGTTTTGGACACACTCTAATCATCCTTTTTGGTTACCAATTGAGAGACCACACATCTTGGGCATCACGTGGAATTGGAGTGAAGATTAAAAGTCTTCCCAAGAGCGTTTGATCTTCGTTTTTGAATTTCACCATACCAAGGTACGCTTTCTTGTTCTCTAATTCTGAAACTTACATAGTGCATGTTATCAATTTCGAATGAAGTAGATCCGTTAATTTTTCCGCTGCGCACATCTATTTTTCCAACAAATGGTATCAGAACGGTCTTCAATTTCGAATTGTATAACATGTTTTGTGAGTTTTAGAATTAGAGATGATAGTTTCATATTGTTAGAAGATTATGTTTTTAATTTTCTACATGTTGTTGAAACTATGATTTGATGAAAACTGAAATTGGTGTTATGATGTTATTTAAATTTAAATTTAAGTATGTTAATTTGAATCTTAAGGCTATAGCATCAATAGATTTCAGTTTTGACATCAATCTCAATCTGTAATGTTCATATGATGCATGTTTGTTCATGAAAAACCGTAGAAAACTGCCTTGGAAAATTTCTGGAAATTCGTGTTTCACGAGTTTCGATCGATCGAAAATCACTTTCGATCGATCGAGTGAAACAGTGATCAGACTTTTTAAATAGATTGATTTTCGATTGATAGTCGATCGATCGAATTTATTTTTCGATCGATCGAGAGGCGATCGAGTATCAATCGAAGAAGTCAGATGATCAAGTTTGAATTTTTTAATTTTTTCGATCGATCGAAGGACACATTCGATCGATCGAAAGAAGAAAAATCAGAATTTTTTCTAAGTGTTTTCAAGTTTTTTAAGAGCAAGGTTATGTGTGATTAGTTTACACATAGTTCTAACTAAAAAACCTAATGAGATCAAAGGTATTAGTGTTGGAAAAATCTGGTTTTTGTATCTCATACAAAAACACACGCAGCGGAAGCAACAAAAAAACGGATCTACTTCAATCATGAATGATAAACATGTAACCATGAATTCTAGAATAAAGAAAAAGATGCGTACCTTGGTGTGGTGAAATTCAAAACCTTGAAGATAAAACATTCTTGGGAAGACTTTTAATCTTCACTCCAATTCCACTTGATGCCCAAGATGTGTGGTCTCTCAATTGGTAACAAAAGGGTGATTAGAGAGTGACAAGAACTCACATATTTTTCATTTCACAATGATGTTACTCTCATTAAAAATTCTGAACGTTTTTCCCTTTTGTATCTAACCAATTATCTAATTGGGCTGGCCTTTTGTGCCTTTCCAATTGGGCTTAAGTGTGTGGCTTGGAGTGGGACCAAAAGGGACCAATAAGACACTAGCTCCAATGGGCCTTGGGCTTTTCTGTCAACTCTTGACAAGTCCAAAGTTACCATTAACTATATTTAATACCACTATATAAATATAGTTGCACTCTAGGCCTTATCAATAAATTATTTCCCAAGACTTTATTGTACATTCAACCCCTTCATTAAAATATTCGTAGTAATACAAAGTCATAAATATAGACTGCCACTTTGAAGATTACTACATCTTAATCCTTGAGTACCCGGTTTAATCCTTTATGTTATTCATATATTTATGAAATCCAATTCCATAAATATATACTTTAGTAACTCCTTACTAAAGTGGTTGGGCCCAACACTCTGAATAACAAAACCCATTAAACTTATCTCAAGGGAATATTTTATATCTCCGTTAAGAGATTATGAATTCCATCTTGAGAATATATGTTCCATCAACACTAAATGTGGTTGCCCAACATACTGAGGTTTTGACCGTAACTAATAGATCTCACTCCTGATATATCAAAGCAACCTACATCTCATGATCAGGTCCATTATTCTCTCAGGATTTAGAGTTGATGTAAATAGAAGTCGTGAGATTTATTATTCATTTGACAGTCTTTAAGAGAATAATAAATCTCACAGCGGTCCAGTTCAATATGTCTTAACTCTTAAAACATATCAACATACCAACTAGAAGTCTCCACTTCCATGATCAAGACAAATCATCGTAGTTGATATGTTATAGTCTTCGCAGATGAAATGTCCAATTTCATCACCGACTACGAACTAAAACTATGAGTTTACAAAGAACTTGTGATTTATATCTTTCTGTGACTTTTCACATAAATCACATACTATGCATCTCATGGACTAAGATAATGTTCCATTAGTTCATAAATAGTCTCATATAATTAAACAACTTAATTATTCATGACATGCCAATAAATTGGATTTTAGGGCACAAACCCTAACAATCTCCCACTTGCCCTCAAAGACAATTTACTACATATCCGACACTTATCTCCCTATAGAGTAATTCAAAGTCACTCTAAGGCAAGGTTTGGAAACAAGTTTCAGCCAGATTTATTGCATAAATTATCCTTTCTACTACTACTACTCACGTACTCATATCTCTCTAATGAGATGATACTTACGCTTAATGTGTATCTTCACCACCTAGGATGAACACATATCTTGAAGTCCAACTTCATGAATCATAATCAAACTACAAGTCAAAATTTGTACATCCAATAAACATCAAAACTTCACTTTGGTGGACAAGCATATAATCCCTCATTCTCCTAAGATATTTGAGTATATGCTTTACTCCCACTAAAATAAGTGATCTTTGATTCACTTGATATTTGCTTACTATGCCCACCGCAAAATAGACATTTAGCCTAGTATTTAGCATAGCATAAAGACTTCTTATCGATTTGATATAAGGAACCGCCTTATATGCTCTTCCTTTTATATGTCTTAGGACCATAGTCCTTATATAAAGGAACTTCAAACTTAAAAGGAAAGAATCCTTTCTTGAAGTATTACATGCTATACTTGGCTAGAATCTAATCTATTTAAGCAGTTTGAGATAGACCCAACATCCTAATTTTTGAATTTTAACAAAGTTATAATTCTTAGAATGTGACTAGTCTTTCCCAAGTACTTTATATCAAACTGGACTAGACAACCAAAACTCTATTGATGACAATAACACCATATCATCCTAAATGATTAGAATATCATCAACATACATTAAGAAATTTATTATTCTATATAACTTTTACACAATTAAGGCCTTTTAATACTTGATCAAAATCAAATAATTTGATTGGTTGATCAAAGATGATATTTATGACTTAGATGCTTGCATTAGTCCATAAATGGACTTTAAGCAACTTGCATGCTAATCACCACTGGTTCTTTGCTATGAAGAAGTCTAGTTACATCATGTAGATGTCTTCCTCAAGATTGCTACTAAAAGAAGTTTTCTTGACATCCATTGCCATATTTCATCCATATGAAATATAATGGATGAGAGAATCTAGATAGAGTCAAACTTGACTATTGGTGAAAAAATCTTTTCATAATCGAACCATTTCTTTCTGAATAAATCTTTTCATCACTAGTCTTGACTTTGATGGTTTGCACCTTCAAAACTATCAATCTCATTTACTTGTAGACCTATTTGAAAACAATAGGCTTAATGCAATTAAGCGCCTCTACAAGTTCTAGACTTTAAATAGAATCTAATTCTATTCACATAACCTTGATCCAATAATTCATATTCATATCATCTATGGCCTCTATGTAGGACCAAGGATCAAATTCATATCCTTGTGGAATGACTTCAAAAGTTTATCCCAAAAGTATGAATTTACAATCCTCCCACTACGATATTGTACCCGTGTATTAGCTATATATCTAGAATAATGCCTTGTGGTGTATCTAATACAACCATCTCATTTCTAAATGTATTTTATAGTTGTCCTATAACAAATTTTGACATTTTTCTTCTAGAACAATCTACATTTACTTTGAAAGAGCCATATTCCTCCTTTATGTATGCATTAACTTAAAGAAGTCATTGGAACTTCATTCCTTAACAAAAAGGAACCCTAGATCTTATTATCCTCTAAATAGAATTCATAGATTGTGAATATAACAAAATAATGGTTCTAAAAGCCCATCATTCACCAATCTTGAATAACACTTAGATTAATAAGATCTAGACATAAGTGCCAAAACACACAAAATCAAAGGATGAAAACTTTCTCTTTAAAAAAGTAAAATATGTAAATTTCCATCTAGAAAATAATCATGGACAATGCTTAGCTTTACCAAAATCAGAAACACTTTCCTTTTGGTCATGCTTTTGAGTCTAATTTCCTTTTGGCAACTACTAGGGCAACTTACTTGTCCAACTGTTTGGTATTTTAATTCCTCTTCTTATCACCCTTACCTTTCGGTTCAAGCTAAGAATTTGAATTAAATCATATTGATTTTAGCCTAAGCTTTTAGGATGTCTTCCTCAGCATAGAGTGAATACCAATCACTATGATCAGGCGAGAATTATTCTCATTATTAATGCTATCATGGTAACTCTTACCAAACAAAAATAATTTGCCGCTTTTCCTTTGGCCTCTAAGTAATAATAGCAAGAACTCAGCATAGAGGATACTATTAAACTTAGTCTAGTGTACACCATTGTCTAGAATCATGTGTAGCCACATTTCATCCCTTTAACAGGCTTATTTTGTAGTACCATGATAAAAACACCCTCCGCATGGAACGCAAAGCTCGAAGCTAAGACAAGGTGTTTGATCAAACCACTATAAACCAGGAAATTCAATCTTGTAGTACCATGAAATAAACATCCTCCGCATGGAACGCAAGGCTCGAGGCCAAGACGAGATGTTTACCCCACACCACTATGAACCGACAATGGAGGCCGTGAGATCCAACCCTTGTATCTCTCTCCCACTAGAAATTTTAAAACAAGTGGATTGTCTTGAAATCATTGTGATCTAATCACAATTTTAACCCTACACATTAAATGTGTTTAATTGTTTAATTTCAATGTGATGTAACTAAGTCACGTCACAATATTGTAACGAACATTCGCGCAATCACAAATAAGTTTAACCTTGTAATCCGTGAAGTAAATACCCTTCGCATGGAATGCAAGACTCGAAGTCAAGACGAGGTATCTACTCACATTACAATAAACTTAACAAAAGGGTTATTTCAAGAACTCCCACTTATTATTTGGGTTTTTCTTAAATAATTGTGATCCCATCACAACTAATAACCTTGCACTTATTAAAGACTCTAATCTCATTAGAATCACTAACTAAAATGGAAGTCCTAAACTATTTAGGATTCCTTAAACACTAATGAATCAAAAAATAGTTATATAGAACTCTATCCTTAATTTACTAGATAAAGTATTCTAATCCCATTAGAAACTATATAACTTTTATTAGAATTTTAATCTCATTAAAAACCTCTAATTAAAATAAATTAAGGACTTATAATCATAAAATGATTTAGTACCAAGAGTTCTATTTAACTAACATCTTTGATCTCATTAGGTCTTTTAGTTAGAACCATGTGTAATCTAATCACACATTATCTTGCTCTTAAAAAACTTGAAAACACTTAGAAAAAATTCTGATTTTTCTTCTTTCGATCGATCGAATGTGTCCCTCGATCGATCGAAAAAATCAAGAATTTCGAACTTGTCATCTGACTCTTTCGATTGATACTCGATCGCCTCTAGATCGATCGAAAAACAGATTCGATCGATCGACTAGCAATCGAAAATCTATCGTTCTAAAGAGTCTGATCACTATCTCTTTCGATCGATCGAAAGTGATTTTCGATCGATCGAAAATCGCGAAACTCAAATTTCCAGAAATTTTCTAAGGCAGTTTTCTACGGTTTTTCATGAACAAACAACTAACTGTTTTGACATCTTCATTGTTCTTCCATCAAAAAACACTTTTGATTTTATCAACGAAGATTTTCAGATCAAACATAAGGGTTTTCAAGATCATTATCAAGAACCCTAATAATGCTAGAAACATTGAAAACACAATCCTAATCTCATTAGGAATAAATTTCATAAACTAGCATTAACTTACTGTTTGAACATAAAATAATAGAATGCAAGGCAAGCAACAATACTCGTTCAACATTCAGATCTTAATACATATAAGCATGAACTGATAACATGGTTCGAACATCCACACATTAATATATATATATATTAATCAATTCATGAAAAGCCTTGAATCCTTGATAACATATAAATATATATACGGATTCAATATTCAAAGCGTTTATATATAAGATCAAGTGGTCCATATTTAATATACTATTTGAATTTATCTAATATCTATGACCAATTGCCAACTATATCCAGACCGTGCAAAACAAAAGTTTACTACGTGGACATGATGCAATTGTCTTATATTAGATATAAACAAACCCAGTAATATATGTAGGCGGCGAGCACTCCAATAATTGGACTACAAACAAACCGCAATTGATGAAAGAAACAACCATAGCCATTACGAATCCTTGCAATGGTTTCCGAATCAATAATCAACAATCAATATATCATATATATTAATCATGGCATCTGGTTTTCACAAACAGTGATTCTGAAACAAAATTATGCAGAAACTTTATTGCAGAAAATTAAATCACCAAGAAAACGTTTTTCCTTTGATTCTAAAATTCAATCACATGTTATACAAGCATGATATTGAAGACCGCTCTGATACCATTGTTGGAAAAATCTGGTTTTTGTATCTCATACAAAAACACATGCAGCGGAAGCAACAAAAAAACGGATCTACTTCAATCATGAATGATAAACATGTAACCATGAATTCTAGAATAAAGAAAAAGATGCGTACCTTGGTGTGGTGAAATTCAAAACCTTGAAGATAAAACATTCTTGGGAAGACTTTTAATCTTCACTCCAATTCCACTTGATGCCCAAGATGTGTGGTCTCTCAATTGGTAACAAAAGGGTGATTAGAGAGTGACAAGAACTCACATATTTTTCATTTCACAATGATGTTACTCTCATTAAAAATTCTGAACGTTTTTCCCTTTTGTATCTAACCAATTATCTAATTGGGCTGGCCTTTTGTGCCTTTTCAATTGGGTTTAAGTGTGTGGCTTGGAGTGGGACCAAAAGGGACCAATAAGACACTAGCTCCAATGGGCCTTGGGCTTTTCTGTCAACTCTTGACAAGTCCAAAGTTACCATTAACTATATTTAATACCACTATATAAATATAGTTGCACTCTAGGCCTTATCAATAAATTATTTCCCAAGACTTTATTGTACATTCAACCCCTTCATTAAAATATTCGTAGTAATACAAAGTCATAAATATAGACTGCCACTTTGAAGATTACTACATCTTAATCCTTGAGTACCCGGTTTAATCCTTTATGTTATTCATATATTTATGAAATCCAATTCCATAAATATATACTTTAGTAACTCCTTACTAAAGTGGTTGGGCCCAACACTCTGAATAACAAAACCCATTAAACTTATCTCAAGGGAATATTTTATATCTCCGTTAAGAGATTATGAATTCCATCTTGAGAATATATGTTCCATCAACACTAAATGTGGTTGCCCAACATACTGAGGTTTTGACCGTAACTAATAGATCTCACTCCTGATATATCAAAGCAACCTACATCTCATGATCAGGTCCATTATTCTCTCAGGATTTAGAGTTGATGTAAATAGAAGTCGTGAGATTTATTATTCATTTGACAGTCTTTAAGAGAATAATAAATCTCACAGCGGTCCAGTTCAATATGTCTTAACTCTTAAAACATATCAACATACCAACTAGAAGTCTCCACTTCCATGATCAAGACAAATCATCGTAGTTGATATGTTATAGTCTTCGCAGATGAAATGTCCAATTTCATCACCGACTACGAACTAAAACTATGAGTTTACAAAGAACTTGTGATTTATATCTTTCTGTGACTTTTCACATAAATCACATACTATGCATCTCATGGACTAAGATAATGTCCCATTAGTTCATAAATAGTCTCATATAATTAAACAACTTAATTATTCATGACATGCCAATAAATTGGATTTTAGGGCACAAACCCTAACAATTAGTTAAATAGAACTCTTAGTCCTAAATAGTTTAGGACTTGTCTTTTAAGAAACATTATAATGAGATTAGAATTGTTGTATGATTAAAAGTCTTTAACTTAATTTATTTTAATTAGAAGTTTTAATGAGATTAAAGCTTCATTAAAAGGTATGTAGTTTCTAATGAGACTAGAATGCTTAATTAAATAAGTTAAGAATAGAGTTCTATATAACTAATTTTTTGATTCATTAGTGTTTAAGGAATCCTAAATAGTTTAGGACTTCCATTTTAGTTAGTGATTCTAATGAGATTAGAATCTTTAATATGTGCAAGGTTATTAGTTGTGATGGGATCACAATTATATAAGAAAAACCCAAATAATAAGTGGGAGTTCTTGAAATAACCCTTTTGTTAAGTTTATTGTAATGTGAGTAGATACCTCGTCTTGACTTTGAGTCTTGCATTCCATGCGGAGGGTATTTACTTCACGGATTACAAGGTTAAACTTCTTTGTGATTGCACGAATGTTCGTTACGCTATTGTGACGTGACTTAGTTACATCACATTGAATTTAAACAATTAAACACATTTAATGTGTAGAGTTAAAATTGTGATAAGATCACAATGATTTCATGACAATCCACTTGTTTTAAAATTTCTAGTGGGAGAGAGATTCAAGGGTTGATTCTCACGGCCTCCATTGCTAGTTTATAGTAGTGTGATTAGGCACTTCGCCTTGGCGTATATGCCTTGCTCCCTTCGGAGGGTGTTTAATTCATGGTACTACAGATTAAACTTCTTAATGATAGATGAAATGTGTTTTTACATTGAGAACGACCACGCTTCCGTGGAGTTACTTGGTGACTCACATTAATTCTAGGCAATGGTGTACACTAGACTAAGTGTAATGTTAACCTCCCTTCGGAGCTATGTCATTATTACTTAGAGGCTAAAGGAAAAGCGGCAAATTATTTTTGTTTGGTAAGAGTTACCATGATAGCATTAATGATGAGAATAATTTTCGCCTGATCATAGTGATTGGTATGACCTCGCTTCCGAGGAATATTAATTGCGGGATTAGGTTGTCGTTGCACCTAGTATAGTATGGTTTTCGGGTTCCATATTATATGGTTATGGATGCAAAATGATAATGTCCTGGTATTTAAGTTTGTGGTCTCAATATAAAGTTGTCATAAATTTTGTCCTCTAGCTACTATTTTAGTTGAATCACATTAACTAAGAAATAATTTTGGACATGATGCTTAAAGGAGCTGAAGTACATATTCATGTTCCGATTCAGCATTGTCATAATTTCCTATACATGATGCATTGATGGAAGATAGTTTATGATATGATCATAGTCTCCATTGAAATGCTAATATGTTACCTTGGCTTCTATCTCAATTGTGCTACAGCATGAGATGCAAGGGTTAGTACCAGACTTAGACTTTATATTAAGTCTAAATGAGATGTTTGGTATGAATCATATTGAGTGCTAAGAAAAGCTTAAGGAGTTCCAATTCTAAATCATTTTATGAAAATATTTTATTTTTAAAATGAATTGGAATTCTTGGATGTTGAGATTAAATGTTAATCTCATGTGGATATATGATCCACAAGTCTTTATTAGATTCATTTGATCAATTCAGATTGTTTTGAAATTATATTCTTTTTATATTATCTGAATTGATGAGTGAGTTCTACGCAATGGAAGACATCCTAAAAGCTAAGGCTTAAATCAATTAATTCAAATTCTTAGCCTAAACCGAAAGGTAAAGGTGATAAGAAGAAGAATTATAATACCAAACAGTTTGGCAAGCAAGTTGCCTAGTAGTTGCCAAAAGGAAATTAGACTTAAAAGTATGACCAAAAGAAAGTGTTTCTAGTTTGGTTAAACTAAGCTTTGTCCATGATTGTTTTCTAGATGGAAATTTACATGTTTTACTTTTTAAAGAGAAAGTTTTCATCCTTTGGTGTTGTATGTTATGGCACTTAAGTCTAGATCTTATTAATCTAAATTGTATTCAAGCTTGGTGAAAGATGGGCTTTTAAAACCATTATTTTGTAATATTTCCAATCTATGAATTCTATTTAGAGGATAATATGATCTAGTACTCCTTTATTGTAAAGGAAAATAGTATTGATGACTTTTTTAAGTCAGTGCATACATGAAGGAGGAATAAGACTCTTTTAGAAATAGTAAAGTACATGATAAGTTTATCCATTTGCTTATTTCTTTTGGAGATATACTCTAGTTATTACTATGCATTTTCTAAATTTGATTTCAAAAGTTTGTTCCTAGGACACTTGTCAAATTGTGGATTGGGTGAAAACCTAGTATATGATACTTCCACTTTTGCAAATGTCTGGCACTTGTGCTAGAAATGAAGTCTGACAAATTGAAATCAAAAGGTAGAAAAATGTGTGATTATAATAAGTATCCAAAAGGATTTGCATAAGATTGTTTTGGTAGTCATAAAAATGACAAGATGTTTGTAAAGTGCAAATACAAAGTTCTTACAAGATGTTTGTAATGTACAAATACAAAGTTCTTGATGATGACTATATGAGTAATCTTAAATAATAGTTCTAGAAGAAAAGTCAGAATTTTTTGTAAGACAACTATAAAATACATTTAGAAATGAGGTGGTTGTATTAGATACACCACAAGGCATTATTCTAGATATATAGCTAGTACACAGATACAATATCGTAGTGGGAGGATTGGAAATTCATACTTTTGGGATAAACTTTTGAAGTCATTTCACAAGGATATGAATTTGATCCTCGGTCCTACGTAGAGGCAATAGATGATATGAATATGAATTATTGGATCAATGTTATGTGAATAGAATTAGATTCTATTTAAAGTCTAGAACTTGTAGAGGCGCCTATTGGCATTGAGCCTATTGTTCTCAAATCGGTCTACAAGAAATTGAGATTGATAGAATTGAAGGTGCAGACCTTCAAAGTCAAGACTAGTAGCGAAAAGATTTATTCAGAAAGAAATGGTTCGATTATGAAAAGATTTTTTCAACTATAGTCAAGTTTGACTCTATCTAGATTCTCTTATCCATTATATTTTATTTGGATGAAATATGGTAATGGATATCAAGAAAGCTTCTTTTAGTAGCAATCTTGAGGAAGACATCTATATGATGTTCCTAGGCTTGTACATAGCAAAGAACAAATATTGTTTAGTATGCAAGTTGCTTAAATTCCATTTATGGACTAAAGCAAGCATATGAATCATAAAATATCATCTTTGATCAAGAAATCAAATTGTTTGATTTTGATCAAGCATTAAAATACCTTATGTGTGTAAAGCTATATTGAATAATGAATCTCATTATGTATATTGATGACATTCTAATCATTTAGGATGATGTAGAGTTATTGTCATCAATAGAGTTTTGGTTATCTAATCCAGTTTGATATAAAGTACTTGGGAAAGACTAGTCACATCCTAAGAATTATAACTTTGTTAAAATTCAAAAAATTAGGATGTTGGGTCTATCTCAAACTGCTTAAATAGATTAGATTCTAGCCAAGTATAGCATGTAATACTTCAAGAAAGGATTCTTTCCTTTTAAGTTTGAAGTTCCTTTATAAAGGACTACGGTCCTTAGACACATAAAAGGAAGAGCATATAAGACGGTTCCTTATATCAAATCGATAGGAAGTCTGTATGCTATGCTAAATACTAGGCTAAATGTCTATTTTGCGGTGGGCATAGTAAGCAAATATCAAGTGAATCAAAGATCACTTAATTTAGTGGGAGTAAAGCATATACTCAAATATCTTAGGAGAATGAGGGATTATATGCTTGTCCACTAAAGTGAGGTTTTGATGGTTATTGGATATACAAATACTGACTTGTAATTTGATTGTGATTCATGAAGTTGGACTTCAAGATATGTGTTCATCCTAGGTGGTGAAGATACATATTAAGCTTAAGTATTATCTCATTAGAGAGATATGAATACTTAAGAAATAGTAGTTGAAAAGATAATTTATGCAATAAATCTGGCTGAAACTTGTTTCCAAACTTTGCCTTAGAGTGACTATGATTTACTCTAAAGGGAGATAAGTGTCAGATATGTGATAAATTGTCTTTGAGGGCAAGTGGGAGATTGTTGGGATTTATGCCCTAAAATCCAATTTATTGGCATGTCATAAATAATTAGATTATTTAGTTATATGAGACTATTTATTAATGAACTTATGGAACATTATCTTAGTCCTTGAAATGCATAGTATGTGATTTATGTAAAAAGTCACAAAAAGATATAAATCACAAGTTCTTTGTAAACTCAGAATTTTAGTTCGTAGTTGGTGATGAAATTGGGCGTTTCATCTGCGAAGACTATAACATATCAACTACGATGATTTGTTTTGATCATGGAAGTGGAGACTTCTAGTTGGTATGTTGATATGTTTTAAGAGTTAAGACATATTGAACTGGACCGCTGTGAGATTTATTATTCTCCTAATGACTGTCAAATGAATAATAAATCTCACGACTTCTATTTACATCAACTCTAAATCCTAAAAGAATAATGGACCTGATCATGAGATGTAGGTTGCTTTGATATATTAGGAGTGAGATCTATTAGAACGGTCAAAATCTCAGTATGTTGGGCAACCGCATTTAATGTTGATGGAACATATATTCTCAAGATGGAATTCATAATCTCTTAACGGAGATATAAAATATTCCCTTGAGATAAGTTTAATGAGATTTGTTATTCAGAGTGTTGGGTCCAACCACTTTAGTAATGAGTTACTAAAGTATATATTTATGGAATTGGATTTCATAAATATATGAATAACATAAAGGATTAAATCGGGTACTCAAGGATTAAGATGTAGTAATCTACAAAGTGGCAGTCAACATTTCATGACTTTGTATTACTACGAATATTTTAATGAAGGGGTTGCATGTACAATAAAGTCTTGAGAAATAATTTATTTATAAGGCCTAGAGTGCAACTATATTTATATAGTGGTATTAAATATAGTTAATGGTAACTTTGGACTTGTCAAGAGTTGACAGAAAAGTCCAAGGCCCATTGGAGCTAGTGTCTTATTGGTCCCTTTTGGTCCCACTCCAAGCCACACACTTAAGCCCAATTGGAAAGGCCCAAAAGGCCAGCCCAATTAGATAATTGGTTAGATACAAAAGGGAAAAACGTTCAGAATATTGAACAAGAGTAACATCATATTGAAATGGTGTATATGTGAGTTTTGGACACACTCTAATCATCCTTTTTGGTTACCAATTGAGAGATCACACATCTTGGGCATCACGTGGAATTGGAGTGAAGATTAAAAGTCTTCCCAAGAGCGTTTGATCTTCGTTTTTGAATTTCACCATACCAAGGTACGCTTTCTTGTTCTCTAATTCTGAAACTTACATAGTGCATGTTATCAATTTCGAATGAAGTAGATCCGTTAATTTTTCCACTGCGCACATCTATTTTTCCAACAGTCCCACCAAAGGAACACTATTGTCCTTGAGGCTACGGTGAGCCATGCTTGAGATGCACCACCACTCCACCACCCATTGGATGTTTGCGGCATCAATGCGCTCCATGAGCTTAGTAAACTCTTCAAAGCTCATCTAAGCACGCTTGGGCCTATGCCATAATAATGCTTGGGAAAATATTGACTATAAGGAACAGCAGGAGGTTGAAGCAAACGAAGCCTCTCAGACAGCCATATCTACAAAAGAGGGAAAGGAAGGAGAAAGAGAGAGAGCATGAGTGAAAAAAATAAAAAAATAAATAAAAAATAAAAAATAAAAAAGAAAGAAAGAAGAAGAAGAAGAAGAAGATAAAAAAGAGATTAAAAAAAATAGAAAAGATGATATAAGGTTCCTTAATGGGTTGAAAACTGATCCATGCAAAAATTAGAGGAATCCAGCTAGGTTGGGTTCATACCTGAAGAAGGAGAGGGCTCCCCACAAAGAAGTTTGCTTCCTTCCTATGAAATGCATCCAAGCCATTGAGGGTTTCAGCCAAGATCATGCCTGCAAGATTTCTATTCCTCAAATCGGCAACTACCAAGCACACCCTGTGATCCACACAATAGGTCTTATGAACCAAGAAGTATCTTGCATGCATACATAGACAAAAGGCATTGAGAAACCGGGAGCGCGGTATAGCGATCATTGGGATAGCTAGTCGAGAGAACTATGCAAAGA
This sequence comes from Quercus glauca, assembly GCA_023736055.1. Lineage (NCBI taxonomy): Eukaryota > Viridiplantae > Streptophyta > Magnoliopsida > Fagales > Fagaceae > Quercus > Quercus glauca. The sequence continues at coordinate 11,206,340 of CM043315.1, read as the reverse complement.
TGAGACGAACATTCAACTTGCCAAAAACACAACACTACTTTGCCTTTTCAAGAGGAAAACCCAACAAAGCTTGAATGAAGGAGGGAAGATCACCACCCATGGTAGGAAAGACAAGGTTGTTCACCAAAGGTTCTCAAGAGTGGGGCATATCTCTACACCGCTAAATTGAAAAAAACATGTGGAGTAGGGATCTAATAATTGGCAGCAACATGAAGAAAAGTTTCATCCAACTTGATTTGATGGTATGGAAAAAAGCAAGAGAGACCATAAGGAATGACAACCTCTTTGAAACTAGGACCAAGCTTCCTAATCCAAGTCGAGACTTTGAAAGGGGAGAATTCTGCCATTGGAAAGCCTTAAAAGAATGTTTTCTAAGAGGAAAATACGTTTGGTGAGGTTTGGGAGTCCCCAACAACTATTTTATACTAGAGGAGGCCAGCTAGGGTTTTTCTGACCCATAGCATGCATACGCATAGTCAAACTTGCGTACGTAGGGTCAAGGCTGTGTACACGGGGTCATGTACAGGCACGCATAATGAGAGGCATAGACCTACTTTTCTCTATTTTAAGTATGGTTTTCTTCCACATGCTTCTCCTATGGTTCCTATGGCCCGAAGGACTATTCAAGACACAACTCAAGCTCAAATTTTCAAGCATCAAAGACCAAGAAAAGCATAGAATTGTGCATTTATCTCCATAAGTTGTAAAATTAAGTACATATCCCAAATAAAAGCATGAATGTAAAGATGTTCTTAAAATACAACCCAATGTCTCAAATCAAATCCAAAATGCAAAAATGTGTGCTAAAAGAAAAAAATAATAAAAGCAACAAAAAAGAGATATGCTATGCTATGTGTTGTGTTTCTGTCAGTCTGTCATGTAGGGATCATCGGAAGCGCCTCTTCCTTGGCTGATAACTAGGGGTCACCTCCGAGTCCTCACCGCTGTCAACACCACCGTCATCATCATCATCATCATTGTCGGGACATAGCCTGCAAAAAGGAGTATGGTGATGTTAGATTCACAATTTGAATCAAGGAACAATGAAAAGAGAGTTTTTGATTTCCAATGAGGTGCAAAATAGTGTTAGAATCACATTGAAATGCATAAATAATGAAGGGAAGTGTTACATTTGCAATTGGACGAGAAACAAATGAAAAAGGAGTTCAAAATGGTCAAGATAGGGTTTCTGCTTGGTGGCATGCGTGCGTGAGCCCAAGTCTGCGTACGCAGACATTAAGCACGCATATGTAGGTTAAAACCCACGTACACATACTCTCAAGAACAAGCCTGCGTACGCATGAACATAGGCCACGTATGCTGGCTTGAATCCTCGTACGCATGAACCCATGCAGAGAAGTATTCTTTTACATTTTCAAGCATATCTCAACCAAAACTCATCCTAAACATGTTCCTACCCCTTTTAAGGTGTCAGGTTTTCATCTAAACCCATCCCACAACAAAATCCAAGCATTTACAAGTCAAAAAACATATTAAAATGGAAGATCAGAGGAAAACTAGAAAATGAAAAAAAAAATTTTGAAAAGCTCACCAACCTAGCCGGGGCATTTGCTAAAAGATGATCTTCCAACCGATATGTCAGCGGAGGAGGTTCCATCAACCTCTTTGCCCCACTTCAACGAGTAAGGTTGAAAGCATCGCTTAAGAGCACGTGGAAGGTCTTTTTGGACTTGGGTGCCATGGAAGAGATAAGGAAGTTTAGAGAGGAAGAGATTTTCAAAAAGAATGAGAGAGAAGAAATCAGATTGTGAAAGGGAGAGAGAGAGGACAGAGGCTTTTGTAGAGAGAAAGAAGAAGCTGAAGAGTTAGAGAGAATATGAAGATATGAAGAAGATGAAGAGAAAAAAAAAATGGCTGGTAACCGTTAAGGAAAAATGAAAGGGTGGGAACACATCTGGTGACTAAACTGCATGTAGTTTAGGCCACCATTAAACTACATATAGTTTAGAAGAAAAAAAAATCCCTCAAATCCCCAGTAGGTCCCGGAAGGTAGGAAGTGCAAATGAAAAATCCAAGAACATGTTAAAATGACCAAAATGTCCTCATTTGGATAAAAGACACAAAAACCAACACAAGATAGTACATTGAAAGCATCAAGAGCATCCTTCTGCAGACCATAAGTCACCAAAAGAACTCCCTTGTGAGTTCAAATTTTCAAAAAAATCCCTAGTAAGGTACAATATCATGAAAAGACCCCCCGTGGGTCCAAGGCACAATGGCAACCCCCTTGTGAGTTGTGAAGAAGGTAATCCCCATGAAGTTAATGAAACCCCTCATGGGTAGAGTCAACACAAGTTCCCAGTGAGACATAAGGAAAAAGAAAATCTTCCCCGATTGATCACATATCTCCAAAGACTTTCTTGTAGGTCAGAATCATCACCAAACTTCTCAGCAAGTTCTCTTTCCCCAATAAGGAGGCTCCCCCAAGGGTTACCAAAACTTCAAGAAAATCAGACTCCCCAATGAGTTCCCCTTTATCATCCCCAGTGGATCATTCACCCAAGACTCCCTCGCGGGTCAAAACAGACAGACTCGTGCACATATCCCGAGGGAATTGAACATGCAGGCATATCGTATAGACTTGTGCACTTATCCTGAGGGAATTGAACATGTAGGCATATCGTATAGACTTGTGCACTTATCCCAAGGGAATTGAATATGTAGACATAGTAAAAGAGGTAGAGATAGAGACCGAGGTCACCTCGAGGTAGGAGCCTCACCAGAACAGGTAGAGATAGAGATGGAGAAGACAAGAGGCACAAGCCACCTGGAGAAGTTTGAGGCAAGAGCCCAGATGGACACCACAGATATATATCCTTTTAAGCTCGTAAGAGCGCCCTTGTTTGTTTAGTTGTTTGAGCTCGTAAAAGCACCTTTGTTCGTTTTTCTTTTTAAGTGACTCTAGGATAGTGAGTCACTCACCCTTTTCTCGCAATTGGCAAAACAGGTTCTGAGATAATGAACCTGTCGTTGCTCATTTTCGGAGCAACAAAGGTGGGAATTCAGACATATGAATCCTATGCGACTCTACAGAGTCACACGTCACCCCATGTGTGTGTGTTGTGTGCCGTGTGAGTGGGTTGGGCCCAAGCCATACATCGAAACAAAATGTTTTGTCTCTTATTCTTTTGATTCTGTGAGAGAAGCTCACAAATCAAAAGAGGGGCATTTGTAGACACCATATTTTGTATCTCTTACAACTCGGCCCTCGTTTTCCAATGATGCCGAAACTCTAAGACCCAAGGTTGGTTAGGGCCTAATCAGATTACAAATTGACTTGAGAGGTGTTAAAATGGAAAATATAACTTTTTAATGAGCAAAAAATCTATTTTTGGAAAATAAACGCCAAAGAATACCCTTAACCTACATACGCAGCCTTAAAGCCTGCACAGCCTGAGTACACAAGCAGGAGCCTGCATATGCGGGTAGGGTTTCAGAAACCTATGAAAAACAAGTTTTTTGCATTAAAGACTGAGGTTTGGAATGAATCCCACATCGTCTAGGAGCCATTCCAAACTCCTATTTTCATAATATAAATAGCCATACATGGTTACCGTTTTAAAAGACACAGAAATCCCACGGGAAAATAAAATGCCAAAGAATACCCTTAACCTACATACGCAGCCTTAAAGCCTGCACAGCCTGAGTACACAAGCAGGAGCCTGCATTGATGGAATTAAAAATGTGCGCAGCGGAAAAGTAAGTTTTGAACGGATCTACTTCATTCTATATTGTTAACACATACTAAGTAAATTTCAGAATTTTGAGGACAAGAGATTGTACCTTGAAGCGGTGAATTTCAAAACAAAGATTGAAGCACTCGGGAATACTTTTAATCTTCACTCCAATTCCACTGATCGCCCAAGATGTGTGGTCTCTTAAATTGGTAACAAAGGGATAACTAGTGAGTACCAAAAACTCACTTCCACACCACTACAATGGTGATTTTCTTACCAATAATTTTCTGTACGTTTTTCCTTTTGTGTCTAACCAATATATCTAATTAGGCTGGCCTTTTGGGCCTTACCAATTGGGCTTAAGTGTGTGGCTTGGAGTGGGATCAAAAGGGACCAATAAGACACTAGCTCCAATGGGCCTTGGGCTTTTCTGTCAACTCTTGACAAGTCCAAAGTTACCATTAACTATATTTAATACAACTATATAAATATAGTTGCACTCTAGGTCTTATCTATATATTATATCCCAAGACTTTATTATACATGCAACCCCTTCATAAAATATTCGTAGTAATACAAAGTCATTAAAATAGACTGCCACTTTGTAATTTACTACATCTTTATCCTTGAGTACCCGGTTTAATCCTTTAATGTTATTCATTATATATTTATGAAATCCTATTCCATAAATATATACTTTAGTAACTACTTACTAAAGTGGTTAGGCCTAACTCTTTGAATAACAAACCCATTAAACTTATCTCAAGGGAATATTTTATATCTCTGTTAAGAGACTATGAATTCCATCTTGAGAATACATGTTCCATCAACACTTAATGTGGCCGCCCAACATACTGAGGTTTTGACCATTAATATAGATCTCACTCCTGATATATCAAAGCAACCTACACCTCATGATCAGGTTCATTATTCTCTCAGGATTAAGAGTTCATGCAAATACAAGTCATGAGATTTATTATTCATTTGACAGTCCTTAGGCAAATAATAAATCTCATGGCGGTCCAGTTCAATATGTCTTAACTCTTAAAACATATTAACACATCAACTAGAAGTCACCACTTCCATGATCAAGACAAATCATCGTAGTTGATATGTTATAGTCTTCGCAGATGAAATGCCCAATTTCATCACCGACTACAAACTATAATTCTGAGTTTACAAAGAACTTGTGATTTATATCTTCTGTGACTCTTCACATAAATCACATACTATGCATCTCATGGACTATATGATAATGTTCGAATATTCATGTTACCATTATTTCAGATGATAATAAAACAAATTTATTAAACACAACATTAAGTCATACATAATGTCAAACACAATGTCACACTTAATATTATACATAGCATCATTCAATAGGATTTAAAGGCACTAATCCTAACATGCATATGCGGGTAGGGCTTCAGAAACCTATGAAAAACAAGTTTTTTGCATTAAAGACTGAGGTTTGGAATGAATCCCACATCGTCTGGGAGCCATTCCAAACCCCTATTTTCATAATATAAATAGCCATACATGGTACCGTTTTAAAAGACATAGAAATCCCACGGGAAAATACTAAAATTCACTAGAAATAGTCAATCAAAGAGGGAGTTTTTTACAAAATATCCCCAAGTCAATTTTATTTGATTAAGGCCTTTTCTAGCCTTGATCTTTGAATTTTAAGATTACTATTCACATTTTATTGATGCGTGAATAGATTTGACTGAGGCAAACGGTCAAAAATCAAGTCTAGGAGCTGTTGCTTTTAGATATTCTTTTCTTTTTCATTTCTACTTTTGATCTTGTTTTTTTCTTTGTTTATGTTATAACATGTTTGTTTAGATTAAGGTTTTGCTTTCCTTTGTTTTGAGCCTGATAGGATGTTAGATTTAAGCTTTTAAGTCATTTTCTGCTTTTCTGTTTCCTGGTTAGGGTTTTGGGTGTGTCTACATGCGCGTGCTTCTTACATGTGTACGTAGGCTTAAAGTATGCATACGCATACAACTGGCCTGCATACGCATGCCTATGTATACACACGCATACTCGTGCCCATAAACCCCAATTCAAGTTTTGTGCTTCTATTCTTTCTTTTATTTTACATCATATGCCTCTGCTTTAGTCTTTTTGTATGCCTTTTAAATTTACGTTTCTCTGTTTATATGTTTGTTTGTTATTGTATGTTAGATTAGGGTTTTCTCTTAAAGTCTCTTGCTTTAATGCTATGTCATTCATTCATATGTTCATGCGTGACGCCATAGGTGTTGAGTTGCTACAAGGTAAGTAAAGGTAAGTCATGCATTCACAAAGTACGTGCATGGTTTTTTTTTTTTAGATTTGACGATACAATTATGTTCTTAATGTCTTGGATGATGACATGATTTGTTGGCTTTGCTTGTACCTTGATACTGAATGTATGCTAGGGTTTATGCTAAACCATGTTAGATGAATGCTAGGTTGGTTTGACATGTATGCTAGATGTATGTTAGGGTTTATGATGTGAGTTAGGAGCATCATTAGGGTTTATGGTGTGACGAGATGACATAATGATATTACATGTATGCTAGATGTATGTTAGGATGTGCATGATTAAATGAATGTTAGGCTTTGGTTGATTGCCATGATAGATGTATGGTTAGGAATGATTGATGCCATGTTGTGTGCTTAGATGTATGCTAGTGTGTTCATGAGTTAGATAACAATATTGAGTGTGCCTTTAATAGGGTTAAAACATAAGACACAATAAGAGGAAGCCAACCCTAGGGTGCGGTTTTAGGTGCCTAACACCTTCTCAAGACCGTACCTTAACTCCAAACCCATATCTCTAGTAGTAAGATCAATGGTCCTTCCTCAAAAGGATGCTATATATATGGTTCTTAGACCATTGCAAAAACTAGGTGGCGACTCCCCGTTATGTCCACACTAGTCAGGGGTTCTAGAAAATATCCGTGATAGAACCAAATTGTATCCACCAACAGACAAACCAAATGGGGAAATGTGATCGAAAATTCTTATCAAAATTAATAAACCATGAATGAGTCATAGTTGCATCTTGATGGAGCATGAACTTGAACCAAGCATGGATGTAATCATGATAGGAGTAGGGAACAGTTGAACTAGGTAATTGTTTTGTAGCAGCAAAATGAAGTCCCCATTTCTCTTTAGTAGTTATATTGAGAATGAAAACATTGTGTTAAATGATTTTGGATTCATCAAATTATCAGTTATAGGTTCAATGAAGATTGACTTTTCATGTAACAAGATAGCAGAGTAATACTTCAGGTCTTTACTAGTAATTTCAAGAATCTAGTGAAAGTTCAGAGGAAAATAATCTTTAGAAAGTTTTTAGGGATCTGCAATCATAGCCTTTTTGGGTTCAATAGAAAACAAGTTTTGGCAATATTGTTTCTAACATAACTAGAAGTATTGGGATTTGTGGAAAAAGTAGTTTGAATGGGATGAGTGGCTATGGAAATCTCATATGGATCATATGCGGATGGTAGAACAGTTAAATAATTGGGTTTAGCAACGGTACCAAGGGTAGTAAAGCGACTGACAACTTCAACTGGTGAAGCAAGTTCATGCTTGACCAGTTGTTTATCATCATTTGTAGCAAGTTGTTTATCTTTTGATCTTCAACTTGCCACTATGGCACTCTAAAAATTCATGGGTAAGAAAATCAAGGATAGAGTTTAAAGATGTGGGCACAACGCGTGGTTTGGAGAGTATGCCTCAGCCGAGTGGACTGGAGCAAAGAAAAGGAGTCGCCACCTAGTTTTATGGTTTAGGAACCACTTATATAGCGCCATTACGTGGAATGATTGATCTTACTACCAAAGTATGGGTTCGGAGTTTAGGTACGATTTTGGGAAGTGTTAGGCATCCAAAATCTTCCCAAAATTGTCCGACTCACAGGTTGGCTTCCACTCATTGTGTTTTACGTCTTAATCTCATTAAAAACATGTTCAATATTGCATCTGAAAATCACACACACACTAGCATACATATAAGCATACAACATGGCTTCTATCCCATACTCATCCATAGCATGAAACCCTACCATTCATCTAGCAATATATATCCAAGGGCAGCAAGCACATCAAAGGCAGTAGCATCAACAAGGCATTTAATTAAGCATATTCAATCATTCAAACCTAGCATCATGGTATTCATCAATCAAGGAGACCAATCATCATATTCAAAGATGCATGTTCATATTCATATGCATAACTTACCTTCACTTACCTCACTACACCATAACACCTCAACACCTATGCATTAATGCATGTTCATGTTCATGTGGTTCATCAAAGTTATAAACCCGAATAATCAATTCAACAATCAAAGCACGTGAAACATGTTATTCTACTAACCCTAATGCTAAACATGTGAAAACTAGACTCAACAAGACCTAAACATATGATTAAAACAAAACTAAATAAAACAAATAAAAAATCAAGAACCCTAAATCTGCGTTTCTAGGCATGAGGATGTGTATGCATACATAAATATGTGCACGCATAATAAAGGCATGCATACATGCCCAGAAACACAATTTTAAAGCTAGCAACAAACAACAGTCAAACAAAACCTAGCATGCTTCTAATACATAACTAAACAACCTAAACTAGCAACAAAGATATCAAAAATAAATAAAATGAAAAGAAACAAAACAAAAACTATTCCTAAACATGCATTGGATCTAACAACAAACAAGAGCAACATTTAACACATCAAAACATGTTTATCAATATATCCAATAATTCAACTCATTAATCAAAACATGATGAGACACAAAAAAATCAAACCCAAACAAATCAAATCATATTTCTAAGAATATATAACACATAAATAAAATTAAGAACAACAAGAACACAAAAATAATCCAAATCAAAGAAAAGCTATGAAGAGAGACTCACCTTGCTTATGAAATACAACTTGATTGATATTTTAACCGACTCCTCGGTGCCTACACAACAAGATCAAGTAATAATCAAAGGAATCAAATTATTCAATAGTTCATAGGTAATCACAACTCAAAATCAAAAGGTATTGAAAAATGTTTTTAGAAATCCCCTTAAGAACAAGTTTTTGCCTTAGTTTTGTGCTTAGAAAAAGGTTTTGAATCTCTGTAAAAAATGTGGTGGCTGCTGCCATAGGGTTTTTGAGTGAGAAAAAATGGTTTTGAAAGCAAAGATGCATTTTTTCTAGCTAGGGTTTGAGTTTGGAGGCATAATGTTGTATTTATATGTTTAAAATAGGGTTTTTAGGCTCATTTAGAGGGTTTTGGATGCTCCAAAGGGTCTAGGCGCCAGGGCCCATCAAAGAGGGAGGTTGGGCCCTAAAAAATAAAGTTCTGGGCCTTTAGAAATTGGCCTATGTACACAGGTAAGTGTAGCATACGTATGCATGCATCCCAGAAATTCTAATTATGACAGCTTTGATGACCCAAATTTAAATGGTCATAACTCACTAAATTTAAGTCCAACATAGGCAACATTTGTGTTCAAATTGAAGACCAGGATGTCTACTTTCCAATGAAATAAACCTCACTCAAAATTTCTTTGTGGATCAAAAGTTATGATCAAAACAGTGAGCAATGGTCATTTTTTAACATTGTTTGTAAAGCGATTTGAGCACTTTTGAGTTATGATTACTTCCAAACTATCAAAATAACTTCAATTACTTTTTGTAGACATGTCAAGCTCATCATTGGGACTGGGGACTAAAGTTTGTTAACCAAGTACAAAATGAGGTGTCTACATGAGAACCTTTAATATATTCAATATCAAAATCAAAAACACTTAAAATAGCTTGCCATCTAGCAAAAATATGTTTTGAAGCAATGTTTTCAACATCTTTTTCTATAACATACTTAGTACTTTTACAATCAATATGTAGTAAATACTTTTGGTTTAGTAAATCACGTTGAAATTTTGAAATACATAGTACCACAGGTAAAATTTCCTTTTTAATAGTACTGTAATTAATTTGTGCAGAATTCTAGACTCCATAATGGAAGTGAACTTTTCGTTCGAATGAGTATGGGGAAACAAGTTGTTTCAAAATACCTCCATAAACAATGTCAGATGCATCAGTTTCAACAATTTTAAAGGCGCTAATAGTAGGAATACCAAGACAAGGTAAAGTTTTAACATGGGACTTGATCTATCTAACAATAGAAGTGTGGATATTAGACCAAGGAGGAGGATTGTTCTGTAACCGATCAAAGAGTGGTTTGCATTATTTCCTCAAATTCTTATAAAACTTAGCAATGTAGTTCAAAGACCCAAGGAATCTTTGCAATTGTGTTTTGTCAGTAATGACATCAAGGAATTTGTCAGCAAATTAGATAGCTCTATCGATGGGATGAATTTGTCTCTCAGAAATATCATAGCCAAGGAAACGAATCTTTGTTTGAAATAGTTTGATTTTCTTAGCAGCGACAACAAGACCATTATGTTTGATGACATCAAGAACATTATGTTTGGAGTAAACAATGACATAATCAATGTAAACAATGGTGAAATGGCTAGAGGAATTAAAGATATCCCAAGGGAGTGGTGAAACATTCACTAAGGGCATTCTTAGGCCAAAAGGCATAACATTCTACTCATAATATCCAAAGGGAGTGGTGAAAGCAGTTTTATACTTATCAGTTTCACTTATTTGGACTTGCCAAAACCCAGATTTCATGTCGAATTTAGAAAATACGACAGCATCACTTAACCTGTGTATTAGGTCATTCTTATTAGGGATAGGATACCTAATCCATTCTAACACTTTATTTAAAGGTTTGTAATTAATAACTAAGCGAGGAATCCCTCTTTCAATTTCTTTTTTTTTTTTTTAAACATAGAAAGTAGCACATGACCAGGGAGATTTACTTTCTTGATTAGCTTCTCATCAAGCAAATCATGAATTTCTTTTTTGCAAAACTCAACAGTTTCAATATTCATTTGATTTCAATATTCATTTGAATATGATGAGCTTTAAATGGAATGTTCTTTTCATTAAAATCCTTAACATGTGGTAACCCAACAATATGTTTTTTCCTATGCCAAAAAGCATTGGAGAGATCAAAACAAACTTCATCAATTAATTTTTTATAAAAGTTATCAATTTTTTATTGTAATAGTTTATCAGAAAGTTGTTCTACAATTCTTTTATATTTGACTTCTTGTCTTAAATAATTTAAATATTTAGTTTTAGCATGGATCAAGATTAAACAATCATCAGTATCAATTTCAATTCAGAAATGAAAGGATACAAAGAATTAATGAAAGAGATTCCAAGAATTACTTTATCAATCATGTTTTTAACAAGAACAGAAGGGATCTTTAAATAGACATTATCATGGCAAACATGAGCATTATTCAATTCATATTTAATTTTCATTTGAATTCCATTAGCAAAAAACAGTTTCTCAATAGATTTTTCGTAGTAGTATACTAGGAATTATGCCTTCTTGAATGCAATTCATTTTAGCTCCTGAATCAATCATGGCAATAACATTGAATTCACACTCATGGCAAACAACAATTTTACCTTTGAAAACCATTTTGGAGGAATAAGCCTGTTAATCAGTCTAAGTCTATTAGTATCAATAAGAATAGTATTAGAAAGAGCAGCTTGTTGATTAGGATTGTCTTCATTATTGTGCTCATCATCATGCCCACTATCAAAATGTTCATTATCGCGATCTTTATCAATTTTTTATTTTTAATTTACTGATTTCCCTCTTTATATTAGTAATTTCATGTTGTAAATCATTAACAGTTATTTCTTTGGATTTTTTTTTTATTAAACCGTTCCAAGGTTTCATCAAGTTGCTTTACTCATTATCATTTTCTTCTTTAATCATAGTTTTCTTGAACTTCTTAAGATATTCTTCTTTTGGCACAAGGTTATCAATTTGGCTTATTAAATTTATTAGCAGGTTTTCTTGTTCTTCTCCTTTGGTTTAAACATTTATTATTTTGTGACCTTTGGTTTAAACATTTATTATTTTGTGACCTTTGGTTAAAACATTTATTGTATTACAACAGGAATCTCGACAACCAATTTTAATATCAGGGGGGATCAGAAGATTTACTTGCTAATTGATACTTAGATTCACTTGAGGTTAAAATATCAGTATCAGATGAATCAGAAGATCGTGACTCAAGGATCCGAATCAAATCTTCTTTATCACTGTTACCAATATTTAGAATATTAGGTTTGTTTTTTAATTTACCAAGTTTTTGCTTGCACTTTTTACTATAGTGACCATATTTTTCACAATTAAAGCATTTTCCTTTACCAGATTTCTGTTTATCATGTTTTTTGTAAACATTTTTCTTTTTAGCATAGAAATCATCAGGTTTAGTGTATCTTTGTTTTTTTTTTTTTTTTTAATTAATTAATTTATTCATTTTTATATATATCTTTTATGTTTATAATCTCTATAGATTTTATCATGTTTCTTTTTCCCGTTTTTCCAGGAAGGGGCAATAGGGGGGTAAACCAAATTGTTCACAAAAATTAGCCATTTCATATTTAGCTTTTATACTATTTTTTAATTGTTTTTTTAGCATTTTTTGATCATTACACATGTTAATACCAAGTTTTTTAATATTGCTAAAAATATCACCATAGGTTAAGTCATCATAATTAATTGTATTAGTTTTATCAGTTAATTCTTCCTTTACCTTATGAGAAAAAAAATGAGGCAGCCCAGCAATAAACTTCTCTTTCCAATAGGGTTTCAAACAGTCTTCACAAAACATTACCCTAGAAACAAAAACATCTTGATACCATCTATAACTAGACATAGTAGGGCATCGTAAGTTATTCAAATAATCACTAATATGAGAAGTAATATTGGAAGTACTAATAAAATGTTTAATAATAGTATAGATCAAAGTATTAACTCCATCAAGAATACCTTTACCAATTCTTTCATAAAAAATAGGTATACCATCATCATCTTTTTAACAGAATTTTTGATAAATTCTCTTGAATCTTCAGTCAAGTATTTATCCCACCAATTACGAAGAGTTCCAGAAAAACCAAGAGTGAGAAGATCAACAATTTCACCATGATCAAGATTATGATTGGTAACATAAGCATTAGCAACCATAGACATATGATTCATTTTGTTAAGAAACTTCATGTTCAAGTAAACCATCAATATTCCATTCGTAGAGTTTGTCAACAAAAATAGAAAATTGGGTTGAAACAACCTTTCTTCAGATTGCATATCAGAAGGAGTAGGTTTTGAATACCAATTTTTTGTAAAAGTCATGGGATTGAGTTTACCAATAAACCTTTTTATTTTAGGTATGTCAAGAACAAGTTATCAAAAATTTCAAGTTTCTCAAAATCAAGAAGAGGGGGGGGGGGGGGGGGGGGGGGGGGGGGGGGGGGGGGGGGGGGGCGCCTCTGAGGCTTACGCATTTGTCATTGAGATTTATGCATTTTCCAATCATCGAAAATCTAGGAGTGTCATGAGATTTATGCATTTTCCAATCATCGAAAATCTAGAAACAAAAACATCTTGATACCATCTTAACCAGACATAGTAGGGCATCGTAAGTTATTCAAATAGTCACTAATATGAGAAGTAATATTGGAAGTACTAATAAAATGTTTAATAATAGTATAGATCAAAGTATTAACTCCATCAAGAATACCTTTACCAATTCTTTCATAAAAAATAGGTATACCATCATCATCTTTTTAACAGAATTTTTGATAAATTCTCTTGAATCTTCAGTCAAGTATTTATCCCACCAATGACAAAGAGTTCCAGAAAAACCAATAGTGAGAAGATCAACAATTTCACCATGATCAAGATTATGATTGGTAACATAAGCATTAACAACCATAGACATATGATTCATTTTGTTAAGAACTTCTTGTTCAAGTAAACCATCAATATTCCATTCGTAGAGTTTGTCAACAAAAATAGAAAATTGGGTTTGAAACAACCTTTCTTCAGATTGCATATCAGAAGGAGTAGGTTTTGAATACCAATTTTTTGTAAAAGTCATGGGATTGAGTTTACCAACAAACCTTTTTATTTTAGGTATGTCAAGAACAAGTTTATCAAAACTTTCAAGTTTCTCAAAATCAAGAAGGGGGTTGTGGGGGCTGAGGCTTACGCATTTGTCATTGAGATTTATGCATTTTCCAATCATCGAAAATCTAGGAGTGTCATGAGATTCATGTGTTTGTGAGTGTATTAAATTTTTTGGGTACATCTCATTAGACATCTAGGTTTTTCAATGACTGGAAATGCATAAACCTTGAATTTAGTGTATGGAAAGTAATATTTAAAATAAATAAAAATAAAAAGCCTCCAAGCGAACATAATGCACATTCGAAGGAAGAGAGAGAGAGAGGCAATATGTTTATCAAACAGCCAAATACTAGCAAATTTGGAGTAAATTGATATTTGATTCCAATTATATAGAAAGTAGTGAAATCAATGATGTTTGGAATTTACTACAGTATTAGAGGGCAAAATTTTAAATTCCTAATTTTCTCTCTAATATTGATAACTAGACATATCTAAATAATTTATAACTAAAAAAAAGGAAAGAAAGAAAAAAAAAAAAACATTGTTTGAGACCGAAAACCCAGGATTTTTTTTTTAAATAATCATATAACCCAAACAATATCATTAGTTAGGCAACGTTTCAAACATATTGCATTTCTAACAATTCGACTTCAGAGGAGTCGATTTCACTGTTCAACGTTTCACACTATTGTAGAAATCGACTCCACTGGGGTCGTTTTCAGTACAAAGAAAGCGACTCCAACGAAGTCGTTTTCTTTGTACTGAACACGACTCCAGTGGAGTCGATTTGCTTATAAACCACCGGCACCAAGGTTTCCAACACAACTAGCTTCAGTTGTGTTACAAAACCCAGCAACCCAGCAACACCGACGAGCTGTTCGACGAGCAAGCGAACGCAGGCGCCGACGAACCCAGGCGGCAAGCTCCGATTTCACCAAACCCCGACGAACCCAGGCGGCAAGCTCCGATTTCACCAAAACCCGACGAACCCAGGCGCCGATTTCACCAGACCTCGACGAACGCAGCAATAGCGACGACGAAGCACGAAGAACAAACTCCAGGCGCCGATTCTGACCAAACCCCGGCGAAAGCTGATCGGATCGGATCAATGGAGGAGAACAACACGCTCGGGTACGACTCCGTTTTGGATTTGATTTCTTCTGGTTGTGAGTTTTTTTTTTCCAGGCACCGATTCTTTGAATTTCTACCCAGAGAAATCGACTTCAGTGAAGTCGGTTTCTACACATGGAAATAGACTTCACTGAAGTCGATTTCTTTGTACAGAAATCGACTCCAACGAAGTCGTTTTCTGTGCATAAGAAATGAGATGAACAGTCAAATCGACTCCTCTGAAGTCGAATTGTTAAAAATGCAATATGTTTGAAACGTTGCCTAACTAATGATATTGTTGAGAAATTTGGTTATAAACCAAATAATCCCAAACCCAATGAAACCAATATTCTAAATCGGCAGGCAAAAACTTAAAATCACATAAAAATACAAATTTTCACTCCCTAATATCCAAAGCACATAAAATTTATCTTTAACATTTACAAATCGAATAGAAAAAAGGATACAAATTTTTTTAGCATCCAAGACCCTAGAAACCCACATTTCAAATGCTTAAAAAAAAGAAAAAAAAAATCAAATTCATGAATTTTATCTCAGGGAATTGTCAATTAAAGAAAAGACAAATATGAGAATAAAAAACAAAGAAAACACAACAATTTGAAAAGAAAAATAAAATAAGAACGAGAAAACTTATGACAGATGGAACGTAATAGAAAAACATAGAAAACAATAATCAAATAAATGAAAATACAAAAAACAAATCTATTTTAAACCCCAAACGTAAGAAAGGATTGAAAAAAAAAAAATCAAATCAAATTTTTTGAAGAACCGAATTATTCCCCCCCCCCCCCCCCCCTAAAATGAAAAGATTCCTCTCCCTAATATTCAAATTTCAAAGCACATAATATGTATTTGAAATTGTAATTAAATTAATGAAAGAGATAAAATGAACAGAAACTTTTAGGACCCAACACGTATGAAAACCATCTTCCAAAAGCATAAACAAAGAGATTTAAATTGTTACAAATTCTGCCTGCCAAAATACAAGCATGCAAAGAAATGGAGTTGGTCATTAAGATCATCAATGCCCTTGCCCTTGTGGAAATATGAAATTACCTTTAACATATGAAATGCATTCAACTGACTTGGAGATGTACAAATTAGTAAACCGATTATGGCAGAATTAAGCTTTCAAATTGAAATAGAGCACTTCTCCAATAAATAAATTTTAAAAAGTGATGTTATGATAAATATGATTATCGAATTCATAACTTTTGATTTAATTATTCCAAATTACAATAAATCACTTTTGTGAAACCAACCTAAAATTAAATATTCTTATAAATGTGTGGGTTTACGACTAGTTTATACTAAAATTCTAAACACAAAATATGATTGAAATAATGTTTCATTAAACATTTAGCAACTGTAGCCAAAATATTTGCAGCTGAGGAAACGTTGCAAAGTGATTATGTGAAACTAGTTCATTTTCCTATTGAGAATTTCTGGCCTGAATGTGGAATTGAAAATTTCAGCAAAGAGTGGAAGGTGTAATGGTACAAATATAATGACCGGAATGCTAGAAAACACGATGGCCACAGTCACTATGTGCAACTCTACTTGTACCACAATAGAAAGGGCAGCACAAAAGGAAATCATCATCGTCACAACAGAGAAGAAAAGGGTGGAAAGACCTATAAGCAGCTTAGTGGGCAAGACATTGAGAAAATCTTCTTCAGCATAGCGTGATGTGAGAATTCCTAGAAACATCAACACTGAAGTTGAGGAAGCACAAAGAGACATTGCATCAGATATTATGAAAACGGTAAATATCATGTGATTTAAGTAGAATGGGGTGCCCGTATTCTGATCACTACCACCAGGAACTGTGAAAGCTGCAGAGAACATAATGGTAATTATGAGAGTTCCCACAATTGTAAAAGAACTTGCTGTCTCCTTTGCCCATTTCTCCCCCTCCTTCCTTAAGTCCTCATGGTTTTGACTGAACAATTCACGAGGCTTTTTGCCATCTATGTTTAAAGCTTCCTTACACTTACGAGGCACAATGCTCTCCACTGCCTGCAATGGTTTATTTAATAGCTAATAAGAATGCTACTAAAACTACATTGTGAAGACAACCTACGTTCTTCTTCAAGAATAATTTAATGTACAGGGAAACAATAAATCGATAGACAAAAATATTATTTTAAGTTGTGGCCAATGTTATCCGAAAAAAAGTGGCCAAATGTACACTTCCAATTTGGTTTATAATCTACCCTTTCTCCTCATGTTAGTTTTGGTAATATGAATGTGGTATAAATGCTGTGTACAAAAATAAAAATGAAAAATATAATTTTTGGGACAAAACTACATGGCATTAGGACAAATGGAAAACTGTATGCATTACATTCTCCATTTTGTAATTTCACGTTTGAGGGTTGTGTCAATTCATGGATTTTTGACAAGATTATTGATTTCTTTTTTCTTTTTTCATTCTTCTACTTCTTTTTTGCTTACATCTGGGGGAAGAGGGATTTGAATCTAGGTTCTCCCACTGGGCAAGACCAGAGTATGCCACTGAATCACATGCTCTTGGCAGGACAATAAATTGGTGCTTCCTCCATCCCAAATAATTGGAACTTTTTGAAATGACAAGATAATTGATGAAAAGTACAATTATAGTGATCTACCTCAGATATCATTTACTTTATATTAACGATAGCACAATTCTTTATTTTTAATTTTTTGAAAAGAAAAAGTAGAGGCTAAAAAGGAGAGGCTATTAACTAAAAAGTTTCATATATTTTGGAATACCTAAAACGGAGAGGCTATTAACTATTGTGGGACGCAGGGGGCATTATTTAGGAGATCTTGAGAATGGCTTTGATGCTTTAGTCGATGGGGAACAATGAGTGTAAGGCAAGATGATGGGTCTTAACTATTGTATCCCCAAGTTGCAAGTGTTCCTGTAAATTACAAAATCATTTTGCTTGTATAGGTTGTGCAGAAAAACTGTTTATTCATCTCACCTTTGGAGTTAGGCTAATTAATTTAGCAAACCGTAACTTAAGCTCTTTTTTACCTAATATAATTGACTTGTAAGTGGGGAAAAAAAAAAATAAAACAATAATCTAGAAAGAAAAAAACACTCAAGTGAGTACTCAAATTGATAACTTGTCCTTGAAAAGAAAGCTCCCCAATTGATTGACGCTTTTAAGCTGCCAATTTCCATCCACACATTTTAGAAGTCATTGAGTTTCTAAGCAACTAGAATGTTTTGGAGGTAATCTGTGCACTGATGTTGTATAGAAGTGTTTATTTATATGATATTCAGACCATGATTCTGGAAACAGCATAAGAACTAGTAATATATCACTAATTAACCAAATAGTTTAGATAAAGTGAGCAAGAGGAATGAAGACCTTAAACCATTGAAGTTCCCTTTGCATCTGAAGAGCTGCACCAGGTCTGCGATCAAGCTCAGAGGAAGGTGCTAACATTCCTGCCAAATGCAACATGTTATTATCAAACGCATCTATGTGAGATGTAACTAACTGCCTGCTTCCTTTAAGTTGAAATATGTAGTTGAAAATTTTTTCTCGGCGACATAGAATTGCATGAGAAAATATGCCTCTTAAATCCTCATCAACAACCCATAGAAGATCAGGACTAACTCGAGTCATCTCAATTATAAACTCAACAATTCCATGCTTGGCAGCTTCCAACATAGCTTCATAAGCAGAAGCCTTCTGGAGTTGTGATTCATCAAAACCAGATATTTTTCTACAAAAGCAAAGAAGTATTTCAAGGGCTTGGGCATGGGTCTGCTTTTGACTATATATTTTCTTGATTCCTGGGAGAAAATTAACAAACAAATAAGATAAGACCGGTATCAGCAGAAGGAAAAGAACATTACCCAAAACATGACTGAAAATATTAAAAAATATCGAGTAAACCACTCGGTGTGAGAGAGTAGCGCGTATACACACACTAAGAGCATTCGCATAAACTCGTGCAAAAATTCTTATCTATTTTAGCATAAGAACCTACTTTTTCTTTTTCTTTTTAAACAACCACTTTTCCTAAACACCCACATTAGATTATTTAATTTTCTCTACATTTCATTTAAATATTATTTCTTTATCAATTTTTATTGCTCTTCCAAATCATCTCTCTCTCTCTCTCTCTCTCTCTCTGAGTAAAGAGAATATTAAAAAAAAAAATTGCATATGAATAGTAACCATGTATTTGCGCTATTACTGTAGCTAGAATCCTATTTTGCACAAATTTGCATGAGCTAATGTGGGTGTTTTTGGAGTTGGTTATAAGATATATCCACTGGGGAGTGAAGCAAGTTGAATTTATCAGTTCATTACAAGGTTAGACAAACATTTTGCACAAAATTTTGGATACAGTCCGTGGCAAAATACAAAAAATTGATTCTTTATGGGATATGGCCAGGGGCAGAGTTAGGACTGTAGGATTGTTGGGGCAAAATAAGTGCTAGCAATGACAAGTTTATTAAGAGAAAGTGAAAACATGTTTATTTTTTATTTACCCTTTTGTGTTTTTCTAGATAATGTCAAAATTATATATAACTAATTTTATTGAGCTCAAGAAAATTCAACCTGAAGTCTCCAGACACTTGGTGTGCGTCCAGACACTTGGTGTACCATGGGGTCTTTGTTTGCATCTCATCAATTGAAAATCCATTGAAGATACAAAAATGAGCAAACCTGACCACCAGCCCCTCCCCATCCTGTCCTCTACCAGGAACCTTGCCTACACCACTCTTGCCCCTACAAAAAGCATTACCTCCACCACTAACCCTGTCCCCCCAAGCAACTGACCCATTGGTGCGGACACCACATGATGGCACATCTATGGAGATTATCTTTATCATTTATGTTATCTTTATTTGGGTTTATCTTTAGTATTGAATTAGTATTTGAGATTGTTTAGGATTATCATATTAGTATTTGAGATTGTTTAAGATTTGTTTAGGAGAGTTTATCTTTATCATTATGATTCCTGGAAGCTGCATATAAAGCTCCAGATGGTTCCTTTTGTACGTTACAGATTATTATTATTACTGAGATTATTTTCATTGATTTGTTTGGTGGTGATTCCAAACACCTTAGGTGGGAAGCCTAAGGTTCTTCGGTAAGATTAATCTAGGTGAGATGCCTAGGTTGTTCTGCATCAACTTGGTATCAGAGCCAGGTATTAGTTCTACTTTTAATATTGCTGATTATGGTATTAGTTTTAATTTTAATATTGCTGATTTAATTGCTTTTAAAGGTCCAGCAGTTATTCTCTATGACCCTCTTGATGCTCCACCCTCTCCTTCTTTGACTAACCATGTCCCTAGCCCTACACCATCTTGTTTCCAAAAGGTACATAAAGATATTATTGATGTTATTTTGGATGAGCAGTCTCTTTTCACTAGGGATGGAACAGTTCAGTGCTTCTTGGTTCGCTAGCAAGGACGGTCTGATTCTAACTATACATGGATCACCAGAGAGGAGTTGCAGCAACTTGATCCCGCTCTTTTGGAGGCTTACTTGGATTCACTTGCTACCACTTCATCTCTACCTCTTATCACCCCGCACATATGAGCGTCGACGGAGGCGCCATGCTGACCCAGTGAGCTTGTGGCTTGATGGAGCTTATTCTGATGTCACTTGATCCTTTGAGCTTTACTCGACGGGATCGAGTTTCTCCCACCCCAGGGGAGTTGGTGCGGACACCACATGATGGCACATCTGTGGAGATTATCTTTATCATTTATGTTATCTTTATTTGAGTTTATCTTTAGTATTGGATTAGTATTTGAGATTGTTTAGGATTTGTTTAGGAGAGATTATCTTTATCATTATGATTCTTGGAAGCTGTATATAAAACTCCAGATGGTTCCTTTTGTACGTTACAAATTATTAATATTATTGAGATTATTTTCATTGATTTGTTTGGTGGTGATTCCAAACACCTTAGGTGGGAAGCCTAAGGTTCTTCGGTAGGATTAATCTAGGTGGGATGCCTAGGTTGTCCTGCATCACCCATGCCTTGCCACAAATGTTGCCCCCACAACGCAACACACAATTACATCCTCAAACAGTCTTTGGAGATGTTTGGTATCACCCAAAAGAACCCCAACTCCCTCCGCCCATGGGCGGAGCCAAGAATTTTACTTTGGAGGCCGAGGCAAAACTATTGTATTAGCTTTTATTAGTTCTCTTTAAAGCCCACGCCCACTACTTAGATCACTTTTTTTTTTTTTAATACCCAAAACTAACTATTAGTCACATACATTAGTTTTCAAAAAAGAAAAAGAAAAGTGTTTCAATTAACTTGAAGTACGTAAAATAGTGCAAAATTTTTGTTAGAAATTTTTAATCAATGTAATTCTTATCAGTACCCAAAATACTAATAAAACTAAACGACCAATTGATCAATTTAAGGTCATTTTTTTCCCTTGAGCTTCTCCCATACCTTAAACAATTATAGGTCCATAACATTCATAGAAATAAAATATAAGTATATAATAAAGCTAGACTAAATGTCGAGAGCAAATAATATTAATAGAAATCAAATATAACAAAATAACGGTTAGCAAGCATAAAATAAATTGAATCTAAATTCAACCAAATTAGATTATTATAGTGAAAATAATAAATTCAAGATCACTTTTGTACCTCTCAAATATATAGAAATTTAACTTAATTAGAACACCATAAACCATAATCATAAGATTAATAATAGAAATGAAAAGGCAAAACAAGAATTGTGTACCTCTGAAAATTCACATAGCTTGGTATTATTGTTAGAAGATATATTTTTTTCTTAGGATATGCTTTGTTAAGGAAGAGTTTTAATGAGGTGAAATTGAAGAAAATGTGAGAGCACTGAGGGATTAAAATTTTTTGGATGATTGTAAGGTAAAAGCTGTAAAGTATTTTGGGAAAAGCTCAAGTAAAGAAGCTAGTAAAAATATCGGTTGTTGACATGTTGAGAGGGAGATGGGGAAAAACTAATGGGCAAAAGATGAAAACATGTAAAACAAACTAAGGGGCAAAGACAAGTTGGGGGGGCCAAATCTTGTGCTGGGGTGGCTAGCTCATGAAAAGACTTAAATTGGGGCATTAATTTTACCTACTCTACAGCATTTTTCTTTTTAAATGGGGGGCCATGCCCCCCACTGATACACACAGCTCCGCCCCTGCCTCTGCCACCAATCCACTAGAAAGATTTTCTCCTCTCAACCAACATAGCATACACATATACAGCTCTAGGTTACCCATCCATGCCAAACACACCCACAGCAAATCCACATCCTAGCCGTCTTCCCCAACACCAAACAACCAACCATTGCCCAATTTTTGTGTCGACAGGCGAAAATTACTAATAACCAAAAACAATTTGAATTCCATGTTTTTTTTTAACCGATTGGAACTCGAGTTTACTAAACTCTAGTTCCACGTTTTTTTTTTTTTTTTTTTAATCCACGTCAGACGACTAAACCAATTGAAACTCAAGTTTTGTAAACTTGATTTTGGGTTGGAACTCGAGTTCTAGAAAAAGTCTACTTTACTAAATAAGTTCAGCTGCATGCTATTCACAAAAAAAAATTCTAAAAAGTTACTATTCAGCAAATATTTCCCTGAGCAATCCCCATATTATACAGGAACAAAAAGGCCAAAGGAAAGCAGGCGAATTACCACTGGGACGCGAGGGGCTAAATTGGCTTCTCAGCCAATTTGAAGCTGAAAAAATATCCAACTCAAATGACTCCTTCCACAGCCATAGAGATGGGTACCTATATATATATATATATATATATCACTTGGTATGCAAACGGTTACAGTTGTAAAGTATGATGATTTAGTGAGAAGAACAAGGAAGAGAAGAATAGAGAGAGATAGAGTAAGAAAAGGTTTAGGGCGTAATTAGTCAAACCCACACCTTAACAAATATTTATATTTGGATTTATAGCATGATTACAAAAATACCCTTATTAACATGCTAATATAAATAAATAAAAACTAACTAGTACAAACTCTAACACAAACCTCCATGGCAGGTTACTATTTTACAGTGGAGGCAATCAAGGGGTGGTTCATGTACCAGAAGGGAAGAATGGAAGCGGGTGGGAGGTGTTTGCAGTGGGGATCTGGCAGATTTTGTTAGGGGAGGCGCCAATTGATAAACCAACAGATTAACCACCAAGAAAGGAGAAAGCCACTGCACCAGGGCTAGGGGACAACCTGCTGCACTAAATCATTGGTCTTAAATGCTGATCCCAATAAGGAACTACAGAAGCTTCTAGGAAGAGAGAAGTTGACCCAAGAATGACAGAATCAAAAAAGCAATTCTAGGATCACACCATTTGCTAGGACTTGATGAAGTGGTTCTTCACTTGGTATGCAAACGGTTACAGTTGTAAAGTATGATGATTTAGTGAGAAGAACAAGGAAGAGAAGAATAGAGAGAGATAGAGTAAGAAAAGGTTTAGGGCGTAATTAGTCAAACCCACACCTTAACAAATATTTATATTTGGATTTATAGCATGATTACAAAAATACCCTTATTAACATGCTAATATAAATAAATAAAAACTAACTAGTACAAACTCTAACACAAACCTCCATGGCAGGTTACTATTTTACAGTGGAGGCAATCAAGGGGTGGTTCATGTACCAGAAGGGAAGAATGGAAGCGGGGTGGGAGGTGTTTGCAGTGGGGATCTGGCAGATTTTGTTAGGGGAGGCGCCAATTGATAAACCAACAGATTAACCACCAAGAAAGGAGAAAGCCACTGCACCAGGGCTAGGGGACAACCTGCTGCACTAAATCATTGGTCTTAAATGCTGATCCCAATAAGGAACTACAGAAGCTTCTAGGAAGAGAGAAGTTGACCCAAGAATGACAGAATCAAAAAAGCAATTCTAGGATCACACCATTTGCTAGGACTTGATGAAGTGGTTCTTCACTTGGTATGCAAACGGTTACAGTTGTAAAGTATGATGATTTAGTGAGAAGAACAAGGAAGAGAAGAATAGAGAGAGATAGAGTAAGAAAAGGTTTAGGGCGTAATTAGTCAAACCCACACCTTAACAAATATTTATATTTGGATTTATAGCATGATTACAAAAATACCCTTATTAACATGCTAATATAAATAAATAAAAACTAACTAGTACAAACTCTAACACAAACCTCCATGGCAGGTTACTATTTTACAGTGGAGGCAATCAAGGGGTGGTTCATGTACCAGAAGGGAAGAATGGAAGCGGGTGGGAGGTGTTTGCAGTGGGGATCTGGCAGATTTTGTTAGGGGAGGCGCCAATTGATAAACCAACAGATTAACCACCAAGAAAGGAGAAAGCCACTGCACCAGGGCTAGGGGACAACCTGCTGCACTAAATCATTGGTCTTAAATGCTGATCCCAATAAGGAACTACAGAAGCTTCTAGGAAGAGAGAAGTTGACCCAAGAATGACAGAATCAAAAAAGCAATTCTAGGATCACACCATTTGCTAGGACTTGATGAAGTGGTTCTTCACTTGGTATGCAAACGGTTACAGTTGTAAAGTATGATGATTTAGTGAGAAGAACAAGGAAGAGAAGAATAGAGAGAGATAGAGTAAGAAAAGGTTTAGGGCGTAATTAGTCAAACCCACACCTTAACAAATATTTATATTTGGATTTATAGCATGATTACAAAAATACCCTTATTAACATGCTAATATAAATAAATAAAAACTAACTAGTACAAACTCTAACACAAACCTCCATGGCAGGTTACTATTTTACAGTGGAGGCAATCAAGGGGTGGTTCATGTACCAGAAGGGAAGAATGGAAGCGGGTGGGAGGTGTTTGCAGTGGGGATCTGGCAGATTTTGTTAGGGGAGGCGCCAATTGATAAACCAACAGATTAACCACCAAGAAAGGAGAAAGCCACTGCACCAGGGCTAGGGGACAACCTGCTGCACTAAATCATTGGTCTTAAATGCTGATCCCAATAAGGAACTACAGAAGCTTCTAGGAAGAGAGAAGTTGACCCAAGAATGACAGAATCAAAAAAGCAATTCTAGGATCACACCATTTGCTAGGACTTGATGAAGTGGTTCTTCTAGGACCATGCCATTTGCCATAACTTGCTGAAGTGGTTGACGGTGAGTGGACAATCATTTTCACATGAATCCATCTCTTTTTCTTCACCACTCATAGTCGACCATATCAAATTTGTGGTAAAAGTTGTGCCTGTAGACTTTCTCATAAAAAATTCTTCTACGACCACACCATTTGACACAACTTTTGTCACAGCTTGCTAAAGTAGCTGACTATAAGTGTTGGACAATTACTTTCACTTTCACACGAACCCATCATTTTTTCTCCACCCATCATTTTTTCTCCACCGTTCATAGTTGATTATATCAGAATTATGGCAAAAGTTGTGGCGCACAAAAGTCCCCAATTCCCACATTTTGTGCCATATTTAAGGACTTCACAATATCCAGATGTCTAGATGTTTAAAATGTGAATGTTATGAAAGAGGCCAATTAGATGGGGTTGTGTCGGGCCTATTGGGCCAGCCCATTAGAGAAATGAAATGAAGTGGTAAAGGTAGGTGGGCTGAGCAACAAGGCCAAAATCTCCATCGACTGAAGCTCAAGGCGTCAAGTCTTTTAAAAGACAAAGCCCGTCACTTTGGTTCAGTAGGCTTGTGTGGACTCAACGAGTTGGTGGATGGCCTACATCAGCCCACAAAGGATAAGCCCACTTGGGAGGAGCTTTAGGCATGCAACCTATCGAAAGAAAAGAGCCAGAGCATAGCTTCAGTAACTTTTTCAAGAAGACAGGGGCTTCGAAGGGGAGGAGACAACTGTTGAAAAGGAGGCCACTGATGAGGAGATTAATGGCTTTCTGATATTGGTCTACCACAGGGACATAAGGGAGGACTGATTGAAGCACACTCCAACATCAGTTTCTGGGCTTGTGGTCAGACCACGAGCCCTCCCTGTTTACAGTGGTATCGTGTGGGCTTCCTACAAACACAACTATGGGGTAGGACAATGAAGAAGACAAGCCTGGCTTGGCAGATGCTAAGAAGCACGGGTGCGTTTCGGGATTCGGGTGCGGGTGCGGGTACGGGTGCGGGACACGGCAATTTTTGAAAAAGGTGGGTGCGGGTGCGGGTGCGGCGGGATTCGGCGATTAAAAAATTATTAAAAATATTTTTATTTATATTTTTAATATATTGCTAAGCATAATTTTTCACATTATATAAACATATACCAAATTTAATAACTAAAACATGATGTTCATAAATTAAATACAACCCACAAGATTAAACTAAAAGTCTAAAACATTCCATGATGTTTGAAAATTAGAATACAACTCACAAGTTTGAAACTAAAACAAAATAAAAGATAATCAACAAAACAATCAAAAACCAACATCATCATCCTCAATATTAATTGCTTCACTTCGAACTTCACTTTCACTAGTAGTAGCACTAGTGCTAGCATTCCCAATAACCACGGCCTCCAACAAATCAAGCTAAGACAGATTAAGGTACCTGAGTTGAGAAGCGTGAGAGAAAGCTGAAGTTTGAATGGCTGTGTCTAGACTCTAGAGTGGCTGACTGGCTGGGATGCACGGACTGAGTGAGTGAAGATTGAAGAAGCCGACCAAACACCAAACAGAGCACAGAGACAGCGAGACGAGCGATCGAGATTGGAGTGAGTCAGTGAACAGAGAGCACAGAGAGAAGAGAGAGACGAGCAATGGAGTTTGGAGTGAGGAAGGGATGTGAGCAGCTGAGCACTGAGCAGCCCAGCAAGCAGCAACCAGAGAGCGCCGATGGAGATGGAGAGCGATGGAGAGAGGCCGAGAGGGACGGAGTGAATGAGATGTTCTGGGCTAACTGAGTGAGTGTGAGAGTGTTATTAGGTTTTAGAATTAGTCAAACGGTGCGTTTTGCACCTTTTTTTTTTTTTTTTTTTTTTAATTTCGGCCTGAACCGGCCATATCGGCGGTTTCGGCCGATATGGCCGATACGGCCGAAACGGCTGATACGGCCGAAACGGCCCGAATCGAGCCGAGTCGGCCCGATTTTGAGCCGCGTCGGCGCGCGTCGGCTTCGCCACGTGGCCGACGCGGCCCGACGCGGCACGGACACGCGGTCAAAGGTGTCCGTGCAGCGTCCGCGCACCCGTGCGTATCGGACGCGGGTGCGGCGCGAAAGGGATGGAGGAAACTTAGGGGCAGACTCTGCTAGGATGAAATGGCAACTAAGTGGGAATGAAATGTTCTATGTGAAGTCTTATTATGGTCTGTTGCATACCCATACAGTGAGTAATTTCCCTTGGAGGGGTATTTGGTGTGCTGCAGCATTGAGGAGGGCTGCTTTCTTTGTGTGGGATGGCCTGTTGGAAAAAGCTCTTGACCAATGAAAATCTTCAAAAAAGAGGTATCATATTGGTAGATTGGGGTTGTTTATGTAGAAAAGGGGCAAAAACAGTGAATCATTTGCTACTTCATTGTAGGTTTGCTTCTAAGATGGGGGAAGCTATATGGGCTTCGATGGATAATGCAAAAAACTTAGTGGGAACTCCTAGTTGGCTGGCAGAAGCAGCAGAACTGGTTTGGTAAATGCTTATTGGTGGTGTAAAATTTAGCTCCCTTGTGTTTGATGTGGATAAATGGAGGAAACAGAACAATCGTACTTGTGAGAATGTGGAAGTTTCAAAACTCTAGCTGAAAACCTCCTTTCTTAGATAGCAAAGAGTGGTCAAATGTCTTGGGTTAAGTGATAATAGTACTGTCACAGAATTTAGTGCTTCATTTTTGTTTTATTGTCATTCTTGACATTCTTATAGGTTACCTTGTCCTTTTACACACGTGAAGTAGCTTTTATGCAATAAAATACATTACTTATAAAAATGTGTGTGAGAGAGAGAGAGAGAGAGAGGGAGAGAGAGAGAAGGGTGAGGGGAGGGGGGGTAGGGAGTAGAAGTCCAATGGAAGAGGCACATTACTATTTTTTTGAAAGATGTCCTTTAAACTTAATATAAAAATGCTTCCTCCAACCCCCTCACCCCCCCCCCCCCCCCAAAAAAAAAAAAAAAAACTTGAAGCTAAAATTCAAACAAACAAACAAAAGTTCAATAAAATCGTCAAGCTACAAAAGCAAAGGAAAAAAAAAAAAAAAAAAAAAAGAGAAGAAAGAAATTCATCTCAAAATTTTTAAGCCATGGAAGAGAAATCAATCAACACCAAAGTAAGAAATAAGATGAATCATGGGATTAAATGACCAAGGACAGTGTCATTTTATTTTATATTTATTGTTATTTTTCTTTTATTAATTATTTACTGAATGTTAAATTGTACCCTAAAATAAACATAAATTTAAGGCGAAATTACAATATTGGTCCCTCAAGTCTACCCTATGTGTGCAATTAGTCCCTTAAGTTTTCAAAATGAGCAACATAAGTCCTTTTACTAACTGCCATTAATGGTGTTACTTATGTGACTAATGGAAAAATGACTTAACATTTTGTTTTAATGAAATGGCATATTTTTAATTAAAAAATTACAAATTAAAATTACACGTAAGAAATATTATTTACCAAATTAAAAAACTATTTTCTACCAATTATAAACACCCAGCCACGGCTTGATAAAAAAAATAAAAAAAAAACACCCAACCATGAGACAGAGAAGGGGAGAGAGGGAACAACAAGCACTAGCCGTTGCAACTGCAAGCTCTTCACGCACTCCTCCACATCCATATCCACAACCCGACAACGACGACATCATCGTATTCATACCACAATCCCCTAACGACAACGTTTTGGACATCGCCACAACGCTCATGCTCAAAGACATGAACAGGTTCATGCAAGAACTCGAGGACCGCGAGCAAAGCGAGGCGGAGATGAGGAAATTGAAGGAAGATCTCGACCGTCGAATCCACGATAAAAAACTCGCCATCGATATCCACAACATCCCGGACCAACAATGGAAAAAATACCGTACAGCCAAGTCTTCGCCATCGTCTTCGTCTTCGTCTTCGAAGGCTTTGGTTGACTCAGAGTGTTTCAGGCTGTATTTCAAGGGCTTGGTGAGCGAAGAGAGGGTTAGGGGCATAATGGTAAATGTGGCTAGTGCTGGGGTTGCCATTTGCGATTCTCGGGATAATCTGATCTAAGAGGCGAGGAAGAATGTTGAAGCTATGGTGAACAGTGTGGTGGTGAATGGAGAAGTTGCTGAGCTTCAAGCTCTCATTGAAGCTCTCAATAAAGCTCTAACCTCGGATTTGAAAAGTGTCACCTTTTTCTGTGATGATTACAATTGGTGAGTAGAGGAGTGCGTGAAGTGCTTGCGTGTAATTTTAGTTTGTAATTTTTTAATTAAAAATATGCCACATTATTAAAACAAAATGTCAAGTAATTGTTCCGTTAATCACATAAGTAACACCATTAATGGTAATTAATAAAATGACTTATATTGCTCATTTTAAAAACTTGAGGGACCAATTGCCCACGCTTCAAACTTGAGGGACCAATTACGTACACAAGGTAAACTTGAGGGACCAATATTGTAATTTCGCCTAAATTTAAAGTATATAAAATAATTTAACATTGGATAAATAACTTTATACACCTGAAATAAACATAAATTATACCCTAAAATATATAAAATATACTTAAAATAAATATTAATTTATTTATTATCATATTCCTGCTGTGTCATGTCATCATGTCTCATGGTGCGTTGTGTTCCATATTGTGTCCTCGTCTATGCTGCCTTGATGTAAGTGTTTATTTTTGGGTTTATGGTGTTAATTGTATTAGTTGTTAATTCAGCGATGTTGGAGAAGAAACAAAGAAAGGGAGATGAAGAACAGAGAAGAAGGAAAGAAATTTTTGAAATTTTAGGATGAAAATGAAAATTTGCTAAACTTAGTATAATTGGTAATAGAGACTATTTTTGAATATATCCAGGTCAAGGTTGAGGCAATAGAGCCAATCTTGGCCTGACCCTGTTGCAAGTGGAGTAAAAAAGACCCAACCATACCCCCTAAACCTTCAAGCTGGCAGGTGTAACCTATCCCATCCAAGAGCAAGTAGAAATGGGCCTATTAAATTACTGATTCTCCCAAAAGTTGTGAATTTAATCACTTAACCATAATTCTAACACTCTCACTCACATGTGGGCGGGCCTAAACTTTCTCTTAATAAGTGGAGGCCCAACGAGTGGAATTTAACATTTTAAGAAATGGTGAATTTAATCACTTAACTATAATTCTAACATTCCAACGCAGGCCAGAACCATATTGCCATCCCTGACTACAAGGTATATAGTATATTACATGGTTTAATATATTGGTGAAAATACCCACATTAGTCTTTCTTTACATAGGAATTGATACATTGTATATATATATATATATATATAACATAATGCGCCAACAATCCTATTTTCATGGGGATATGATTTGCAATCAAAGATGTTTCTCTACATAAGAGATTGTATCCACACACATTCCCATTTGTGTAAGGTTTGGGAGATGATGTTGGTAGGCAACTTTATACCCAATCTTGGAGCTGCTGATTGTCAAACTCAAACCCACAATACATCTCTTGGGTCAATGATACTTGTCATTGCACCACGATCCGACCTCTTAACATATTCTACACATGGTATATACAAGTCAACTTTTTTTTTTTTTTGGCTCAAGTATACAAAAGTCGACTTAAGAAATAAAGAAAGTCAATTGAGCAAGAGGATTTGATTGTATCCTTTAACGCTCAGCTTCATGTTGCTGCATAGACATCCACCCCCAACCTGCTAATATCGCAACCCAAGGGTTTATTAAAATCTGATGAGGTATTTCTATTAGGAAGAGGAAATTTTCACTGTTTGACTGATGGCTCCATTCCTTCTAAGAATCCTAAATATGCTGATTTGAGAACTGAGGATGCAGAGGTTAGGAGTTATTATTGGAACAGTAAGGCTTCTAAGATAATTTGTAAATTTTTTTATACGCCAACTACAAAACTTATTGTAGAGTAGGCCCAAGAGTTGTATTTTAATTATATCTGCAGACTGCAGCTTTGGTCAATCTAGGTAAATCTTATTATCTTAAGGATAGTAATTTATAACCATATCTGCATAAGATGTGGCAAAAATTCTAAGGCACAACAAATATTACAACATTTTTAATAACTATTGAAGTGGCTGTTTGTGATTAATGTACAGTAAAACTGATGTCAATGGTGGTTCCTTGTGAAAAAGATGTTGCTCTAAACACAATTTGCCAACTCAACAAGTTGTGAAAATGGTGTGAAATGTTTTGATTGTAGAAATGTTGATGATGTGGGGAAGGACAATAAGGATGTATATGGTAAGGAGATACACTTTGATATTAAAGCAAGGAGGTAACATTTAGGTCAAGCCACCTAAAGATTTGGCCGGGGGGTAAACAGGATGGAAAAATTGTTTAATTCCATATCTTCTTGTGTTAGAACCAGGTCAAATTAATTGACCAATGACTTGCATGGCATCCATATGGGCCATTTAAAATAGAATGGAGCTTCAATTAACAGTTGATTACGTGGTTAATTATAGAGATTCCTCAATCATGCGAAGATCTAGGATAGTTCCCTAATATATCTGAAAGTCTCCTCAATCAAAGAGTAAAGAATTCAAAGTTAAAGTTAAAAAAAAAAAAAAAAAAAAAAAAAAAAAAAAAAAGGTACCTTAATTTTCTAACTGTCACTATTGTATAACAAATAATATATGCTAGAAAGTAACATTTAGTTTTAGGTATTATTAGAAATAATCCAAAACATATAGGTATTCTAATTTGTAACTTTTGACTCAAATCCTGATAAAGATGTATTTGTTTTTTAAGTTCTTTCAAGGAAAAACCAAGTGATGCAAACATGTCTTATGTAGGGCAATGGTGAAGTTTTGGTAAAGGAAGATTAAAGGATTAAAAAAGAAGGATCAAATATATGGGTTAATTATGATCTGGGGCCTACTGAGCACTCCCCATAGGTTACAGTTAGGTCTTTCTTCTATGTTTATTTGCATTTGAAAGTTGCTGGTTCAGATTTCTTTTAGTTTTATTTGTCTTTAAGTGTCAGGGATATTTTTGTAATCTTTAGATTCCTCTAATGGTCGGCAGTTTGGTCAATCCCTTCTTTTTTTGGGTTTTATCATGTTGTGTTGTTATTACTAGGTATTTCATGGAAATTTTTAGGTTTTAAGTAATCATTTAGTTTGGGCTTAGTTGTCAAAGCCCATCCAAATCCTATCAAGATTAGGTTTAATTGTCTATTTATATGGATATAATTGTTTCCATTCAACGGACAACAAGTTTATTGAGATTTATTGAGGTCTGTGATATGCAACCCTACTCTAAGGAGTGATGCTGAAAAAACCCAAAGTGCAATGTCTAGGAAAGCTAGGTGTGATGCGTTGATCCATCTTCTGCCTCATCATTTTAAACAATTCAAACTGTACTACAACTAAATACATACAATACCAATCAAATGCCAAAAAAAAAAAAAGGAAATGGGGCTAGAGGTCTAAGATCAATAGTCATCACATGAGGAAGAACTTTGAGCTTAGAGCAGTGCTGATAAACATAAGAATTTTGGATGGAGAAAATATGATTACATGGTTGCACTTTTGATGCAACTGTCTGTCACACACACAAACGCATAGGGGGCATTGATGGCACTATAACACTTTTGGCTAGTATTTATATTTTAGGTAGTTTAATATGAAGGATATATTGGTAATATTATGAAAATGATGACTTTGTAATAAATGACATCTATTCAGGCAAAAAAAAATTTTGAGATTGAAAAGATTTAAATTGCTTTTTACCTGGTAATTTTTCATAATTGACACTAGTTGAGGCATGAGCTGCTCGTATGTGTAGACCTATGATCAAAGAGAGACTGAATTAGTATTTGGTGAAGAACTATATTAAGACACTCAGAAATTTATCATTAATTCAAGATAAGCTAAGATAAGATCACAAGTTTGAATCGTTTTCAATTGAACTTAAATTGTTTTGGTGGGTAGATAATCATTTCTTTGAAAATAGGAGAACAGAGAACACTAGAAATACAACAAATTTAAAAGATTAATGAATTCTATAAAATACATGGAATGAACACTACCTAAGGCATACATCCAATCATACAGGGTTCTCAAGACTAAGTATTTGATCAAAATAAATGAAAGTTTAACCAGGATATGATTGTGGATTGTATTACTCAATTTTTCATAGATTTATATTCTGAGCAGCAAGTTGAAAGACCTTTTCCAGATGTGTTGGAATTTCCAACAATATCCGGAGATAGAGAGGGTTGGTTAGAGAGACCTTTTGAGGAGACAGAGATATTTGAAGTATTTCAATGGTGACAAATCGCCCAGGCCAGATGGTTTTCCCATAGCATTTTTCCAATCCTGCTAGGAGATTCTCAAACCAGATTTTATGGTTGTGTTTCACCATTTTTTGGCTAAAGGTTAGTTTGAAAAGAGCTTGAATGCAACCTTCATTACTCTCATTCCAAAAAAATCTGCTGCAGTAGAATTCAGGGACTTTCACCCTATTAGTCTTGTTGGAGGGTTTATAAAATTATTGCTAAACTCTAGTGCACCACCCCCCTTTCCCCTCCCCATATTTTGTGGCAATAACCCTCTGCCATAGATGAGTAGTTTCATGGTCATACCTCCAAAGCCATTTCCCTATAAAGCCTAATTCAAGGACACCAATTTCCGAATTCCCAAACCACCCAACTCACGCAGTAAGCATACCTTTTCCCAAGCCATCAAGGGGTATTTGAAACACTCCTCTAAGGAACCCAACCAAAAATTCCTCTAAATACATTCTAATCTAATAGCCACAGCTATAGAAGTAGTAAGAAGGAAAAGATAATAAGTCAGAAGGCTTGAAAGGGTACTTTTCAACAAAGTGAGCCTGCCACCCTTTGAAAAATAAAGATGTTTCCAAGCCAAAAGCTTCTTCTCCATCCTCTCTAGAATAGGGTTCCAAATAGAGGCTGTCTTGTACGAAGTACCCAATGGCATTCCCAAATAAATCATAGGCAAACTACTCACCCTACATTGAAGAATGTTAGCCAATGTTTGAGTGTTACTCACCTCCCTAACAAGGACAATCTCACTTTTCTCCCCATTCACCTTCAAACCGATAAAAGCTTAAAAACAAGTCACAGCCAGCCTAATGGAAAGCAACTACTCCCTAGAAGCATTGCAGAAAAGAATGGTATCATCAGCAAATAATAGATGGGAAATATGAATACCGGTAGTTAAAAAAAAAAAGGTGAAGATTGTCTCCTTTGTTATTTGTCCTTTATCTCCTTTTTTATTTGTTTTGGTCATGGAAGCTCTTGGAAGAATGTTGGATAAAGCTATCCATGAGGTTTTCATGTTGGTAATTTACAAGGTCGATCTTTGGTGGTGTTTCATCTCCTCTTTGCTAATGACACGTTTTATGTGATGCTAACCTTGATCAGATTTTGATTCTCCGTATGGTGCTTATTTAGTTTGAGGCTATTTCTGGTCTAAAAATAAATCTAGGTAAGTCAAAATTGGTACCTGTAGGAGTGGTTCATAATATTGAGATATTATTGAAAGTCCTCGGCTGTAAGGTACTCTTCCAATGAAATATATGGGTATTCCTTTGGTGTGAAATTTAAAGATAAGACAATATGAAACCCGATTATGAAGACGGTGGAAAGGAAATTAGCGGGATGAAAACGTTTGTACTTATCTAGGAGAGGTAGAGTCACTCTAATTAAAAGTACTCTATCAACTTTGCCTACTTATTTCCTCTCTTTATTTCCTCTCCCTACTTCTATGGTTATGGCGAACTGTATTGCAAAACTTTAGTGAAATTTCTTTTAAGGTGGTTTAGAGAATGAACCCAAATTTCACCTAGTTAAATGGGTCACTATTTGTACTCCTCTTTCTTTCAGTGGTTTGGGGATAAGGAATTTGAGAACTTTCAATGAAGCTTTACTTGGAAAGTGGTTGTGGAGATTTGGGCTTGAAAAGGATGCTCTTTGGAAGTAAGTGGTAGAGGTGAAATATGGATGTGTATGGGGTGGCTAGTGTACAGGTTCAGTTGTTGGTCCTTATGGTGTAAGTTTGTGGAAAGGGACTGTATTATAGAAGCACCAAGGGCCCTAACATGGGTTGCACGTGGAAGTAAAAAGGCTGGAGTTCCTTATAAGGCTGGTGTAAAATCTGGGTTGGGCCTAGACACAAGCCCAATACAGCCAGATTCATTTAAGTCTCCTCTTCTTTCAGTTTTCTCGGGCCCAAGCATTTTTGAAGTGGGCGAAAGTTCACTGACTGGTGAAGAGCACTGCGTCACTGTGTTTGACCCTCCCCAGCTCTGCGATACTGTGTTGGAGGTGACGGACTGGTGCGCCAAGCCTCCGATGGGGGCCGATGGTTCTTGCTTTGCCGGAACCAGCTCCGATGAGCCCATGGTGCCACCGGGTAAGTCCTTTGATCCTCCCCAGCTCTGCGTTTCTGAGTTGGAGGTGACGGACTGGTGCGCCAAGCCTCCGTTGGGGGCCGACGGTACTTTCTTCGCCGGAACCAGCTCCGATGAGCCCTTGGCGCCACCGGGTAAGTCCGATTTGGTGATTCCACGGTCATCGGTTGAGCTATTCCTGTCTGGTCTCTTTTGGTGTCTTTCAAGGGCTGGGCTGTTGGCTATGGATGTTAATTTTGGGGTTGAAGGGGGCTGGGACAGCAGTGCCAATCTCAGGCAGATAGAGGCCTTGGATTATGATCAGCCCAGCGTAGCGGTGATACCCATGATGGCTGAGTGTGATGTCCCTGGGGTGAGTACTTTGGTGGTGGGAGACTTGATTCATTCGGATTTGGGCTTGGGTGGAGAGGATAGCTTACCGCTGTTGACCATTAATCCCTCTGGGCTGCCTTTGTCAGCTGGTTTGATTTGTGGCAGTGAGGAATTGGAGTGCATGAATACAGTGGATATTTCTAGTTGGGTGAAGAACAGACTTCCTGGGTTTAGTAAACTGGTGGGGCTGCCTCTGAGTCGCCATGAGAAATTATGTATTGCTTTGTTACAAAAGATTGAGAAGGAGACAGAGGATGCCAAAGTGTTGAACAGGAAAGATTTAGTTTCTAGAAAAGCAGTCATTAATAGGACTAAAGGGAAGAGAGAGCTGAGGAATTTGCAATCCTCGGTTAACTATGATGGAAGGTAGTGTGGTGGCGGCTGTGTTAAGTTTACAATTGGGTTCTTCTTGTCATTATGAATTTAAAAATTCTTTCATGGAATGTTAGGGGTTTGAATGACAGTCGGAAACGTTTGATTGTGAAAAATTTATTGCGGGAATGGAAGTGTGATGTAATTTGTCTCCAGGAGACTAAGCTCTCAGGCTTGGACAGACACATGGTTGGCAGCTTGTGGAGTTGCCCTTATGTGGATTGGGTGGCTTTGGATGCTAACCAGTCGGCGGGCGGGGTTTTGATGATGTGGGATAGGAGGGTTTTAGAGAGGTTGGAGTTCATGGTGGGTTCCTTTTCTGTGTCTGTTCGGTGGAAAGGGGGTGGGGGATGGCTTTAGCTGGGCGTGTTCTGGGGTTTATGGCCCAACTGACAACAATGTGAGGGGGCTAATGTGGGACGAGTTGGTTGGTGTTCAGCAATGTTGGAGCGTCCCATGGTGCTGCATTGGGGACTTTAATATTGTCCGTTTTCCAAGTGAACGGTTGGGTAGTTCCCGTCTCACCCCGGCTATGGAACTTTTCTCGGAGTTTATTGAGGACCTCAATTTGATTGATTTGCCTTTGGAGGGAGGGAGATATACCTGGTCTAGCGGCTCAGGACAGCCTTCGATGTCTAGAATAGACAGAGTTTTGGTGTCTCATGATTGGGAGGAGCATTATCCGGATGTGGTCCAGCGGATTTTACCTCGTCCTGTTTCTGACCATTTCCCTATTCTAGTGGAGGTTGGGGGAATGGCGAGGGGGAAAAGTCCTTTTAGGTTTGAGAATATGTGGTTAAAGACGGACGGGTTCACTGATAAAGTTCATTTTTGGTGGAATCGACATTCTTTCACTGGTACTCCCAGTTTTGTGTTTGCCAAAAAATTGAAGGCTCTGAAGGAAGATATTATTCAGTGGAATCGTTCGGAGTTTGGTCATGTCGGGCGCAAAAAGTCTCAATTTCTTGAGGCTTTGAAATTACTAGATGCCAAGGAAGGGGAGTTTGGCCTCTCTACTGTAGAGACAAGTGAGAGAGTTGTGGTGAGATCTGAAATAGAGAAACTTCTTTCGTTGGAAGAAATCTCCTGGAGACAGAAATCAAGAATGTTATGGATTAAGGAAGGTGACAACAATACCAAATTCTTCCATAAGGTAGCTAACTCTCGTAGAAGGTTTAACCATCTAAGTATTTTGGAGGTGGATGGGGTGATTTATGAGGAGGAGTCTGAGGTGGCGGCCCAGGTGGTTCAATTTTACAAAAATTTGTTTCAAGAGACTGAGGAGTGGAGGCCTTTTGCAGAAGGTTTGGAGTTTGATCAGATAAACGGGTCAGAGAGGGGCTGGCTTGAAAGGAGGTTTGAAAAGGAGGAGATTCTTCTAGCTGTCAATGAGTTGGCTGGAGATAAAGCTCCAGGTCCAGACGGTTTCTCTATGGCCTTTTTCCACCATTGTTGGAGAGTGGTGGAAAGAGATATTCTAGCAGTTTTTGAGGAGTTCTATCTCCATAGTAAGTTTGAGAAATCTTTGAACGCTACTTTCATAGCATTAATTCCTAAGAAGAATGATGCCTCTAATATTCGAGATTTCAGGCCTATCAGTTTGGTGGGGAGTTTATACAAGATCTTGTCTAAGGTTCTGGCAAACCGCTTGAAGCTGGTTCTAGATCAACTTATCTCTGAGTCTCAGAACAGTTTTGTGGGAGGTAGACAGATTCTCGACTCAGTCCTTATTGCCAATGAGTGTCTTGACAGTCGTGTGAAGAGCAAGGATCCGGGGGTTATTTGTAAGCTTGACATTGAGAAAGCCTATGATCACGTGAATTGGGAGGCTCTTCTAGATCTTTTGAAGAGAATGGGCTTTGGGGAGAAGTGGTGTAGATGGATCCGTACTTGTATTTCAACTGTCCAGTTCTCTGTTTTGGTTAATGGGACTCCAGCTGATTTTTTTAAGAGCACGAGGGGTTTGCGTCAAGGGGACCCGCTATCCCCTATGCTATTTTTGGTTATAATGGAGGTTTTAAGCAGGATGTTGAAAAGAGTTGAAGGTGCTGGCTTGATCAGGGGTTTTAAGGCTGATGGTAGACGAGGGGAAGGGGAATGTATCTCACATCTTTTGTTTGCGGATGATACTATTCTGTTTTGTGATGCTGAAGTGGAGCAGATCCTTCATGTTCGTATGCTTCTCCTTTGTTTTCAGGCTGTGACAGGTTTGAAGGTTAATGTCTTGAAGAGTGAGATGGTTCCAGTAGGGGAGGTAAACAATTTGCATGCTTTGGCAGAGATTCTGGGTTGTAGGATAGGGGCTTTGCCTATGTCATATCTTGGTATGCCGTTGGGGGCTTCTCACAAGTCCCCCTCTATTTGGAATCCTATCTTGGAAAAAATTAAGCGAAAGTTGGCCGGGTGGAAGAAGCTGTACTTGTCTAAAGGTGGAAGATTGACGTTGCTTAAGAGCACGCTAGCTAGCCTCCCCACTTATTATTTATCTCTTTTTACCATTCCTTCTCATGTGGCAAAGAAGATTGAGAAGATGCAAAGAGACTTCTTGTGGGGGGATTCGAAGGCTCATTTGGTGGGGTGGGATAAGGTGTGTGCTCCTAAGGCGAATGGCGGTTTGGGAGTAAGGAAAGTTACGACCTTCAACAAAGCCTTATTAGGAAAATGGTTGTGGCGGTTTGGGGTGGAGGTGACCCGTCTTTGGAGGAGGGTTGTAGCTTCGAAGTTTGGGGAAGAGTGGGGGGGTTGGTCTTCCAAGCTGGGTAGGGGTGTCCACGGGTGTGGTTTATGGAGAAGCATCCGAAAAGGCTGGAAGGTGTTTTGTAAATGCATTCTCTTTGAGGTAGGGATGGGAGATAGGGTGAAATTCTGGACGGATCAGTGGTGTGGGGAGTTACCACTTCATTTATCCTTCCCGGTTGTGTATGGGATTGCTTTTAATAGAGAGGCATCTGTGGCCTCGTCTCTTGAAAGTTTGGGGTCTGGGGTTCAGAGAAGCTGGAATGTTCGTTTAATTAGGGAACCAAATGATTGGGAGTCGGGAGAGGTGGAGGATTTCCTTCGCACCTTAGGCTCAAATTTACCTCAATCTGAGCACGGAGACCGCATGAGGTGGAAGTTGTCAAAGAAGGGGAATTTTGACGTTCGCTCTTTCTATAATAAGCTTCGTTGTCCCCCTTCTATCATCTTTCCTTGGAAAGGTGTTTGGAAGGTTAAGGCCCCTCCGCGCGTCTCTTTCTTTGTTTGGAATGCAGCTTGGGAGAAGATTCTTACTGGGGATAATCTGCAGAGTAGAGGCTTTGATTTTGTTGACTGGTGCATTATGTGTCGTTGTAGTGGGGAGACAGTAAATCATTTACTTCTCCATTGCGACAAAGCTTATAAGTTGTGGAGCTTGGTGTTCAGATCTTTTGGGATCAATTGGGTTTTGCCAAGTTCGGTTGCAGATACGCTTTTTAGTTGGTGGAATTGGCTGGGAAAGCACTCCTCTAGTATTTGGAATTTAGTTCCTCCGTGCCTAATGTGGTGTATTTGGAGGGAGCGCAACTGGCGTACTTTTGAGGACTTGGACAAATCCGATGACCAGCTGCTCGCTTTTTTTAGTGGCTCCCTCTTTGATTGGTCTAGGGCTTGGGGACTCACCTCTAGTGATTCTCTCCCTATGTTCCTTAATTCCCTTATGTGTCCTTAGGCTTTTGTTGTTTGTTGTTTGCTTTGTTGTTTTTTCTTGTTTGTTCCCTTCTCTGTAATCTTTGGTCTGCCTTATGTTGTTTGCATGAGGTAGTTTCTTGAATATACCTCTCTCTTACTTATCAAAAAAAGTTTGTGGAAAAATATTAGTCGGGGATGGCCTTCTTTGTCTCGTTATATTGTGTATGAAATAGGTGATGGGTCGAGGGTGAAGTTTTGGCGAGAATGATGGTGTGGGGAGACACCTCTTGCTGTAAGCTATCCTGAATTATTTAGATTTTGTCAAGATAAGGAGGCAAGTGTGGCTAAACTTAT
The DNA here is from genome assembly GCA_023736055.1 of Quercus glauca. Classification (NCBI taxonomy): domain Eukaryota; kingdom Viridiplantae; phylum Streptophyta; class Magnoliopsida; order Fagales; family Fagaceae; genus Quercus; species Quercus glauca. Next base: position 11,166,204 of record CM043315.1, on the reverse strand, counting down.
GAAGTTTACTAATGGAATCATTCATTGGGTTGAGGGTGAAGTTTTGAGCTTCATGGATACCATATATGGCACTTCTGCAAAGGGGATTGGGGAGGATAAAATGAGCTAGAAACTAGATAGAACTAAGGAGTTAATGGTTAATGCTTATTATTGTCTACTAGTGGGGTATAGTGAAATATGTATATGGAAGTATAAGATCCCCTCTCAAGTGGCTTTCATTGTCTGGACTGTAGCTTGGGGGAAATGTCTGACAATTAACAATTTAAGAAAAAGGAAGATTTGGATATTGGATTGGTGTTATATGTGCAAGTATAATGGTGAATCGATTGACCATCTTTTCCTTCATTGTTTGGTTGCCATGGATTTGTGATCTATGGTTTTGGGCTTAATTGGAGTAAGTTAGGTTATGTCAAAATCAATTGTGGGGCTCCTAGCTTGTTGGCAAGGGTGGTTTGGTCGTTATCGAAACGGTCATATGTGGATAATTGTTCCCCATTGTTTAATGTGGTGTTTTTGGAGGGAAATAAATAGTAGGTGTTTTGAGGATATTGTGACATCAATATCAGACCTCAAGTTATTTTTCTTTAGAACCTTAGTAGAATGGCTGTTAGCTTTGTGAAACCAATCATTCTCTTTCTTGAATTTCTTGAATTTTGTAATTTTTGTACTTGATTTGTTTGACCCCTATACACTTCCTTTGTACTAGGGCGTCCCTTTTTCTATATCAATAAATCTTATTAATTATCAAAATAAATGAAAGTTCAACCCCTTTAAAAGCTCGATTATTCCTCTCCAAATTATCCACATAAGAGACAATGGAATAGACTTCCAAATTTTACTACACTCAAGAAGGATACAATTGTCTTGTCAACAAGTCAAAAACGAAAAAACGACAAGTGTTGCCCTTGTTGGCCATAGCGTTGCCAATATTAAAAGCTTAACAATTGCTCATGTTCTGTGACTGTAGTGTTTCCCGTGTAATGGGACTATATTTTTCTTTAAGAAAGAAAAAAGGTGGGCAAAAGGCTCTTAAAGCAATCTGGCCACATCAAAATTTCAAGGACGGCCCGTGGCCCATTAGTATATGTCCACTAAACATATGTTTGATAAATCATTTTACCTTTTCTTATTAGCATATTTCTGATACACTATCTTTCTTATCTGATTTGCATCCTATTAAACACTAAATCATTTTAATTGATAGTTTCTCTTACTCCATCCTTGGGAATGGTGTTTTTTTTTTAATAAGTAACAAAGATTTATTCATATCAACGAAAGAGACATCAAAGTACACAAGGAGTATACAGAGATATACAATCAGTTACAGAAATTATATAAATCAAGAATTGAAAAGAAAGATTGGTTTCTCAATGGAGGGTGTTTTTCATCCCACTATATCATTATCTTTTACCATCTAGTGATAAGAACCCCCTGGTTCCTGATATTAACGACTTGGGATATAGGCTAACTTCGAGGGAAGCCTAACCTCCTAAGAGAGAGAGAGAGAGAGAGAGAGAGAGATTTGAGAGATTAAAAGTCTAAGAACTAAGAAATGACTTATTAACCAATTTGTAACAAACTACTAACTGTTTTGACAGCTCACTAACATCTAAGCAATCACATGCTTAATTGTATTAAGGCATGTGCATATAACAAGTATATACAAGTTGTCACTATTGTTACAATTAGAATATGCAATTAACACTAGCAGCAACACAGTAGCGTCAAGCTCCAGCATTTGAGCACTAGTTGGGCAGGATCCTGAGTTCCTAACATCCAGTCTCTATGTCCCTGATTTTATTTTTGATTTGCTTTTTGCTAGTCAATTGACTGAAGCCTTACACTAAACTATAATCTTTGATCCCACATATTATATCTTTTAGGACCTCAACACCAAGAAGTGATTGACTGGGGACACGAGAAGCACAGGTTGTATTATTTGGATCCTGATGGTTCTTTCTCCCTCAATTTCTCAGCCTTGAGTGTCTCCTCTTCAGTGGAATTTTCATTTGGGTCACCTGTCTTTTGCCAAACTCTAAGCCTGCCATTCCTATATTGCGTCATGTGTATAGTCTAGAATGTGAAGCATGTCAATCAAGGAAGTATCACAATAATTCCTTGTCAAGTAGTAGTCATAGTCAACCATCTAAGTTGTTCAATGTAGTCCACAAGTAAATATGGGGTCCATCCTGCACTTCTACTTTGAATGGATTTCTTTAAATTGCTATTAAATATTCTTGATTGACATGATTAAGTTTATGAAAAAAGACTTGAGTTACCTGTTCGGAGAGCTCATGGGTGTTGTTTTGGAAAAGCATTACTATAGGGTTGGATATGTTCTTACTGTACACTTCATTTGATGTTGGTGATGGTATTCGATTCTGTCATGACAGCTGGTGTGGCAATCAGCCGTTGAGAGTGGCTTTTCCAGTCTTGTATGCCTATTCCTTAGCTACAAGGGGGGGGGGGGGGGGGGGGGGGGGGGGGGGATTTGGGATTTTAATGACTAGGAGTAAGATTTGGTAGCGGCCGTTCTCAATTTTCTTGATTCCAACATCCCACTTAGGAAAGGAGATGACAAAAAACATAGGTGGTTCAAGAGGAATGGAATTTGACATTTGTTCAATCTATAATGCCTTAAGAGGATCATTTGGAGTGTTAAGACCTAAAGCCGGGTATCTTTCTTTGTCTAGAGTGCAGTGTGTGGGAAAGTTATTACATGTGATAATCTTGTTAAGCGCAGTTATACATTAGTACAATGGTGTTGTATGTGTTAGTTTTGTGGGAACACAGTGGATTATCTATTGTTACACTGCACTATTGCGTTCGATTTCTGGAATTTTTCCTATAGATCTTTTAGGATTCAGTGGGTGTTAACCAGAGAAGGCCATCAACCTCTTGTTTGGTTAGAGAAATCAGGCACACATTCGTCGGAAATTTGGAAATTAGTTCCGCTACATTTGAGGTGGACAATTTGGCAGGAACAAAACTAGCATACGTTTGAGGATGCAGAATGTACAGCGACTCAAATGTTGCTATGTTTAGCGGTTGTTTGTTTGATTGGTGTTGCACATGAACTTCACTAATAGCATCTCTCCTCCGGAATTCATAGAGTCACCGTATTTATGTCCACAACTTTTTTCTTTTGTAATTATTTAGACTTCTCTTGTCCCTTGAACATGTAGTCTCTTTGCATTAAAAAATAGCTTACTTATAAAAAATAACTCTCTCTCTCTCTCTCTCTCTCCTAACCCATCTCTCATTTTACAAATCAACTTGATGTATCAAGTATATTTTTCATGAATTAAAGATTTTGACATGGAACTAAGGCCTTGAATTGAACATTAACTTTTTTTTGGATAAGTAATAAGGTTTTATTATTATTTTTTTTTAATAAGTAATAAAATATATTAAAAAGAAGAAAGGTGTTACCTTAGTATACAGGAAGTATACATTAGGGACAAAAACAAATCAAGTGCATAAAGTACAAAAGTCCATGAGAACATGGACTAAAGAAAAAGAACGAAAGCCTAGCACTACAACCCAATCCAAAAAAGTCTTAAGGAAAAAGAGTTTAAGATTTGAAACAGATCTCTCTTAATCCTCAAAATGCCAGTTATTCTTCCCCCGCCAAATGCACCACATCAAACAATGAGGCACAGCCATCCAAATAGCAGCATTCCGATGCCTTCCAAACTTTCCTTGCCAACAATCCAACAGCTCCACCACCGTTTTCGGCATAACCCAGTAAATACCAAACAAAATAAACACCATAGACCACAAATCAAAAGCAAGAGGTTAATGGATAAGGAGGTGGTCTACTGATTCCCCATTTCTTTTACACATACAACACCAATCCAAAAACAAAATCTTCCATTTCCTAAGATTATCAATAGTCAAAATATTCCCCCAAGCTACAGTCCAAACAAAAAAAGCAACTCTAAAAGGGACCTTAGGCTTCCAAATAGTCTTCCAAGGAAAAGACTGATCGAAACTTTTTGTCAGATTCTGGTAATAAGAACAAACTGCAAAACCTCTTCCCATAGCAGGTTTCCAACACATCTTATAGACCCCAGCTCCTCTCAAAGAAGCTCCATAAAGAGTAACTTTATGGAGCTTTACCTCATTTTGAGAGATATAGTTGTTTCCTCCTTTTGAGAGATATAGTTGTTTCCAACCTGCTAACCTCCTCTCCATCTTCTCAATAATTAGATTCCAAATAGAACTATATCTGACATTAGCACCCAGCGGATGACCTAAATATTTAATCAGGAAGGAGCCTTGCTTGCACCCTAGCACATCCACCATATTTGCTATATTTGGAATCACACCCACAAGGACCAATTCAGACTTACCCATATTAATTTTCAGCCAAAAACAACTTCAAACCAAAACAACACCATCGGAGAAATAGAATCTGACCAAGATCAGCATCACATAAGACTAAGGTATTATCAGCGAAAAGAAGATGGGTCACCTGCAATGAGTTACCTATCCCCCCTAATACCAGACATGAGCCCATCCCTCACTGCCTTATCCAACATTTTACTAAAAGCATCCATAACAATGACAAACAATAAAAGGGAAAATGGATCACCTAGTCTTATACCTCCAAAGCTTTCAAAGAAAGCACATGGAGTTTTATTAATGAAAATGGAGAATTTAACAGTAGAGATGCAAAAGAAAACCCTTCTCTATTTTTCAAGAAAACGACAACGATCCAACAAGTAAATGAGGAAGTCCCAATTCACATGATCATATGCCTTCTCTACATCCAGCTTACACAACACCCAGGAATTCTTGATTTCAACCTACTATCCAAGCATTCATTGGCAATAAGAATGGAATCTAAAATATGTCTTTCTTTGACAAAAGCATTTTGAGATTCATAAACAATATTCCCAAGAACCATTTTCAACCTGGTAGCTAAAACTTTAGCAATAATTTTGTATTAAACTAATAGGCCAAAAATCCCTTACCTCCACTGCATCAGATTTTTTAGGAATTAAGGAGATGAAAGTAGCATTCAAACTTTTCTCAAACTGAGCATTATCAAAAATATACTGAAAAACCTCCAAAAGATCGGTTTTGATAATGGCCCAACAAAAAAATGCCATAGGGAATCCATCAGTTCAAGAGTTTTATCACCATCAAAATCCATGACCACTCCAAAAATCTTAGTTTCCTCAAAGAGTCTTTCCAACCAGCCAGCCTTATCCTCAGAAATCCTAGAAAAATTCAGCACATCCGAATGAGGACAAATGTGCTTATCTATCGAGTAAAGACTTTTATAGAACTGAACAATACCCTCTTCAATAACTTCTTAATCTGATGTCAACACTCCATCAATATTTAAATTGCCATTATTGTTAATCCTATTAGAATTAGCCATCTGGTGAAAGAATTTCATATTGTTGTTCCCTTCCCTTAACCAACCCTCAATTTTTGTCACCAGCTATCTCCTCCAACAATGCTGTCTTCTCAATTTCTAAGCGAATTCTCTCTTTTTCACGCTTCTCATCAATAGAAAGAGACACCCTCTCCTCTTTAGAAGCCAAGACATTCAAATCATTCCATAGTTTAATTCTCTTAATGGTTACATTTCCAAACTCGGTTTCATCTCTTTTAAGCTTTCAATTTCACGTCTACCCTGTGACGTTCCATAAAAATGATAAAGAGTCCCACCAAATTTTCACCTTCTCCACAAAATCATCCACCTGAAGCCACATGTTCTCAAAACAAAAAGGGCTTATGTCCCTTACGAATATCACTGCCCTCCAAAAAAATGGGGAAGTGGTTTGATAAAACTCTAACCAACCTTTTTTTATGAATGTTTGGATAATGTTCCTCCCATTCTGAAGAAATGAGGAAGCAATCTATCCTAGAGCCACACAGAGAGTTTGACCAAGTGTAACTACCACCCTCCAAAGTGATATCCATAAACCCATTAATAGAGATAAAATCAGAAAAATTATACACACCCTGAGTGAAGTTTTCTACCCCCCAAACGTTCAAAAGGAAAATGAATAGCATTGAAATCACCACCCACACACCATGGCAAATTCTACCAACTATAAAGACCCGCCAACTCCTCCTACATCAGCCTTTTCTCCCTATCCACATTAGGACCATACACACCAGTGAATGCCCATTCAAAATTGTCTCCCACATTCCTAAATCTACAAGACGCCAAAAAATCACCCACAGCTTCTTCCAACTTCTCCACCACCCTCCTAGCATCATTTTGGTTTGAATTTGATAAATTCTTAGGTAATTTCGGCAATTTATTTTGAATGCATTTGGGGATTTTAGATTTCTAGCTTTGTTTGACAAAGTTGATTGTATTTGGGTTTGAACTATGTTGCAATTCTTTGGTATGAGAGAGTTGGTGAATCATAGTTTGTTTAATATTGTTGATGCCTAGGACTAGATCAGATTGTGTCTTGAAGTTTGCAAATCAAATGCCTCTCATGTTATGTATCTTTAAAATGTAAACCAAAATAATATATTATTATCACTCTTCAAACTAGTGGAAAAAAAATCTTCAAGAGTATCACTTTCCAAATATAAACAAGTGAAATGGAGAGAGAGAATTCTAACATGAGTAGATCCATTGCTGCCAAAACGCAAGCCAACTTCCACTTTGGAATGCAGAAGGTGTTTGCGCCAATGCACACAAAGGGCGAAGCCCATCAAAGTCTAAAGTAATTTGCAAGTCTTTGCAATCCTGGAGCAAATCCAAAGCAACATCTATCATATAAAAGAAACAAACAAAGAGAATAGGTTAAGGTAAATATTTTAAAATTTTGTTCAGCTATAAATAATTGTTAAACTACTTGTTAGATTTAGATAATAATACCAAATATTTCATTGCTGATACATTGACTGAGAAGCAAAGCACCATTGCGGCTATTGTCCTGATACAATATGGGCGACGGTGTGACGGTGTAAAGATAGCGAGTCATCTCTTTATAGCCATTCCCAGAAGCCAATACAATTGGAATTGAGCCATCCATGGCCTTGATACTAACCAAGGTGTCATTCAATCTTACCATGCACCTTGCCATCTTTGTGATTCCGGTTAAATTAGCAGCAAGAGCAAGAGCCGTGTAACCACCTACATCCCGCACTTCCAGTGCTTGTTTTGGCATTAACCGCACCAGCTCCTCCACAATAGCCTCATGTCTAGCAATGACTGCAATATGAAGAGCCGTCCTGCCTGAAGATGAGGTCAAACAAACTGCTTCGGGGTTCTTATAAATTATCTTTTTCGCTTCATACCAATCACCACTTTCCACGTATTTGTGTAAGTGCATATACTGAAGGCGGCTATCTGCCATCCCTGCAAAGCTTTAATTCTTTTAACTACAAAATGAATGAGATGAACTAAGTATCTAAAAGCATCTACTGGATTAAAACTGCCAATTTTTTTTTCATTTACAGTATTAATATGGACCATCAGTCATCCAAAACGAATGCCTAGTCCATAACTCAAATACCTGTTATTCCAATAGATGTTCTCAAAATGAAGGAAGGATGAGTCGTGGACCTTTCACAAATTGAAAATAATATAAGAGCACCATTGCTTCAAAGAATGCTTCTTTGAAATAGAGATGAGCAGTAAAATACTAAATTTACATTTCACAAATGCAACATTGCTGGCAGAGAGAAATGCTTCAGGCTTGGAATTTTTAAGACTTCAAGACCATGGAGATGTTTGACTCATTCATGAGGCCTGCTCTATGCAGGAATCTGTCTACGAAAGCCTCATATCATAGTTAAGAACAACAAAACTTATCTTCTATTTTGAAAGTTCTTTTGCTTTCCTTATTTTACCACGGTTATCTATCAAATAACTTTTCTATCTCCTCCAAAAATAAAGAAAAATATATTTCTGGCCAAGCTCTCACTAAATCAAATAACTATCTTCCCTCCACTTTCCCATTACGTACTCCCAAGTCCTTCTACAACACAAACTTTTTTTTGCTTTTTTTTACTTTACAACTTTTAGTGCTTCAACTATCCTAGGACAAGAGCTTGCTCAATTTTCTATTTCTTCTACTAAAAGTCCATCCAGTAAAGTTTTGAGATACATAACTCGAAACTTCTCCATTTTTTTTCTTTAAAGAAAAATCCTCTAAACACACACAGAGCACTTGTAATGAGGTCAGTTGTATTAAGAATTAAAATTAAATAATACAAGCTATGGTACCACAACTCCAAAAGTATGGTTTCTTATTATTAGAAGATTACTGCAAGCAGAACTATAGAGATTAGTACAATTCCCCTAAGCTATGACAACGTTTTATAATAAAACTTAGTAAAACTTATAGTATCTAATAATTTCCTTTTTATAACACATTTGAATCCTAGTCAATTGAAACTTTTCTATACTAAAGACCACAATACTAACTTTTATGCAGAAGCACAAAGTAGTTTTTGATATCTCATGCAAAGCATCAGACTGATACATAGTACCCAGAAGTTATATATCACGAATTTGCCAAACATATGAAAAATTCACCTCCTATGGCAAGAAAAAGTGTCTTTATTACATGTTGTGCATAACTTTCCATGCAAGTTACTTCAAGGCCACAACACTGCTCCTGTCCACAATCACACACACTACCAGAGAGGGAGACAGCGAAACAGAGAGATAAAATGAGATGAGATGAGATGAGAGATCATCGATACCAATAACAAATCCATACAAACACACACACACACACACACTTATATATATAAAGAGAGAACAAGAGACAGAGAGATGAGATGATGGCTGATCGAGACCAATATCAAAATATTTAGGCTATTCAAATTGAGAAAGATTCAACCTAACAGTGTCTAGATTGGTTTTAAGTGGTGTGTATCTATAACTTTGTTTATTATCAATTGATGTGAGAAGTGAAACTCTACTTTTCTTTAGGTAGTTTCCCAATCAATTTTTCACTTACATGCATACAAAATAGAGGCACACACGTGTGCATACAAACAAAAATATATAGCATTATAAATTTTGGAACACTTTTTTTGAGAGTAGTGCATGGATTACTAGATTGGTTACCTTGTTCAGTGACTAGGTTGACTCTCAATTTTTCCCCATACATCATGGCCAAGGCATTCCAGGCACTTTTAGCTGTATCAAATTTCCTAACCTGAGAAAGTATTTCTGGCCCACATGAAATTTGAATTGCATGTAAAGCTGTAGCATTGCTCTTTCTCCACCTCTTAAATCCGTCTTTGTCATCTTTTTCTTTTGGAGGTTCAGTGGTTTCTTCTACAATGTCCCAAAGATCTTGTGACAACAAATAGTTTTTTACACAGACGCTCCAATTCGCATAATTATCTTTTCTAAGAACTTCAAGAACGATTGCTCTAGAGGAAAAATTCCTTGCCATGCTCAATCTGTCATAATAACAATAGATGTTAAATCACAGTTTAAAACTCCTTCGGTCAACTAAAAACTTGTCTTCAATCATTATGAAGGATTACCATGTAAACTTGTTTTAAACTCCAAGATGTGGCAAGTCACACAATACAAGTGCTGACTAAAAGTTCACATTAAGTCAAAAGTCTAAGAATTTGTATAAAGAAGAATTCTCTCTAAGTTTTTAAATAAAATTTATAAGGTCCCCTGCAGGATAATTGTGGCTAACACGGCTGATGAGAAAAACATTGTTACCCAAAAAGCTTTTGTTAAAAGAACCATTACAAAGAAGTTTTTACATTTTAGCTAATAAATATTTGAACTGTTGTTGCCAGAAGTTTAAGTTCTTTTCTTGCCAGCAAAGTGACCTTTTGGAGCTCTATTTAAGAACCCATGGGTTCAGTTTTGTAAGACAAGGTTTGATTGATTCTTCCTACAGCCAAGCTTGCATAACAATTGTTCTGTCAATAGGTCTACAGGCATTTGTCCATTTGAGGTCGTGCATGGCTATAAACCTAGAAAGCCTTTAGATCTTTTGACCATGTCCCCACATGTTAGAATTCCTGAGTCTACCAAGGTATTTGCACAACATATTTATGATTTGCATCATGAGATTCACAAGCATATTTAAGCAAGTAATCTTTAATATAAAGTTACTAACACCCGTCAACATTATATTGAGTTTAAAGTAGGGGATTATGTCATAATTTGAATTAGGCTTAATGTTTTCCCTTTGGGACCATTAAGAAATTGCAAGCTTGTAGTGTTGGACTATTCAAGATATTGAATGGGTTGGTTCAAATGCTTATGTCACTGACCTCTCACCTAATTTTAATATAATGGATCCGGTTGCCAATAAAGGTTTAACAGTTATCTCTAACACACCCCTTTTGATTACATGACTCTGTTAACATCCCTATCCCTAATCCGCACCCCTAAATATTGATGCAATATAGATGAGCATATTGTTTCTACCAGGGATGGATGAGTTCAACCAGAGTTGCTTGAGTACAACCAGAGTTGCCAAAATTTACACTTAACAGGGTCAAGTTCTTCCCACCCCTAGGGGAGTTTTTGGCAGACACAAGATATAGGCCTTTAATTGCACAGACCTATGGACATAGACGCAATATGAAAACCCTTATAAATAGAGATTGCTAATAATTGGGCCTAAAGGCCTACCAAGCCTAATCATTTAAAAATAAGAATTTCTTTTACGTAATTTGTTATGTTCTTTTCCTATTTGGTTTAGGAGAAGTTCTTTTCTTGCAAAGCAAAGTAAAGTTTTGGAACTCTATTTAAGAACACATAAGTTCATTTTTGTAAGACAAGGACTATTGAAAAATATGTCTCCTAGAATTTTTCCAATGGTTTGGTGCTGACTCCAATCAACCCTTGGTATTGACTCCTAGAGGTTTCTTCCTGCTTGGTGCAAACTCCAAGTAAGCCTAGGTGCTAACTCCTAAGTTACTTATCCTTAATTTTCCCGTTCTTCAATTTATTTTTGCACTCTTTTAGTTTTGTCCTATGTCACATGGGCTTCATTTATTTACCATATCCCCACTCATACTTTGTGCTTACACTAATGCGGATTAGGCAGGAATCAAACATAGTCACTCCACTCCAGCTTTTGCTTCTTACTTGTCAACTCATGCATCTCATGGCATAGTGAAAAGCAAACTCTGGTTTTATCTTCCAGCACAGAAGTTAAATATACAGCACTGGTTGATATTACCTTTGAGGTTCTGTGGTTAAGTAGGCTTCTTCAAAAAATTGGGGGCTTCTTCATCTTCTGCAACTCCAGTTTACTATGATAATTGGAGTACAATGCAGATTTCTCACAATGATGTCTTCTATGAACAGACCAAACACATAAAAATAGATTGCTGTTTTATTCGGAACCACCTACTCCAGGGTACCTTACATTTGCGCCATATTTCCACCCATGATCAGCTGGTAGACATCTTCACCAAATTCATCTAACAGGTGAATTTCTTGATTTTGTATCCAAAATCAAGAGGGCATCCTGTAATCCATCTCGAGTTTGGGGAGCTCTTACTACATACTTTATTAGATAATAGGACAGTAAAGGTCCAGACTCCAGACTCATTGTACTTTATTTTGTCTTTACTCACATCGCTTGTATAACACTCATTTTAGTTGTACTACACTCATATCATCATGAGCCTATATGCCACTCTTGTACAGTGCTACGTACGGCAAGATTTTCATAATCACAAAACTACTCCTAGCTATTAAAATCATTGATTCATTAATCGAGCGGCAAAAAGAAAAAAATCATACAAAACAACTTCTAGATTTGATAGGAAGTGCTTGGCACCAAATAATAATAAGAATAAAAATACTTGACTAAAGTTCCAATTTCCAGAGATCATATATCATTTTTTTTTTTTTTTAAACCCGTATTGAACCTGGGGAAATATATATATATATATATTACATTAAAAATGATAGGAAATAAATTAAGCAAACGTACCTGAAATCAATGGGAATCAAGCACTGATGGCATCCAATTTGTGGATATGCAAATATATATATATATATATATATATATAAAAGAGAGAGAGACGGGGTTGATGAAATGGAGTTTGTAAATCGAGTTTTGGAGCGAAGATGCTTGAAATTTGAATAATAAAAGACTAGATTGAGATTCTTTTAACAGCTTTTGAGAAAGAGAGAGAAGATGTTTGGAATTCTCCAACAGCAAAAGGAACAATGGGTCGAAAAGCATAGACCACGTTATCTTTGGAACCTCACTTTTTGTCTTGTTTATGTCTTTTCCGTAAAGCGTTTTTAATTTTTAATTTTTAAAATTTTTTTAATGTATAGTTATTTTATAAAAATCACTTTCACCCACTTTTTAAATAATACACCCTTCGCTAAAATTGCCAAATACTACTGTCTGACAAAATTTATATGAATCTACAATTATTTGTAAAATAATTAAAAATTTATCACTTTTTTAAAATTTGAGTTTGTAAAACTCGAGTTTGTCTTATAACTTAAGTTTCACAAACTTGAGTTCTATGGAATAGAACTACCATTTTTTTATGGAACTTGAGTTCCATAAAAAATAACACGGTAAACTTGAAGTCTATTTTTTCAAAGAATTTGAGTTTTTAGAACCCGAGTTATATAGTAAATTTGAGTTTGAAAAAAGTGATAAATTGCTAAATATTTCGCAAATTGTGGTATATTGCTAAATATTTTGCTAAATAGTGGTATATGGCCATTTTAGTCATATTTGCCTATTTCAAAAAAATAAAAAATAAAAAAACTAATATTATACCGCAAACGAACACAGAATTGAATGCCAACCGATATTGAGGAGTGAGGACTAAGAATAAGGATTTGGGAAAGAAGCTTTGTTGGAACAAGTTTACAAGACCCACTAGGCATTTGATTCGTGGTTTGTTTGGGAAAAAAGCTAGCATTGCTAGCAACTTACCCAAAATTTCATACTTTAGACTAGGAGTCTATTTTTTCTACTTTTAACTAGGGATGTTTTATTAAGGACAATAACTTAGGTTCCCGTGTTGGCGTAAAAGACATCTTTTACACCAGCTAATCCTAAAACACCACAACAGCCATTAAATTTAAATTTTAATATACCTTATTATACATAATTCAAACGGCCAAAATTGGGAATTAACCATGGTTGCCAAACTATATAGTTAGTAGGCAACTTTTCAAAAGTTTATGAAAAATTAACATCTCGAGTTTCAAACACTCAATTTAGGCCTTAAAAATCAAGTCTTATAAGCTTGATTTATATGTTCTAATCTGGCCTAATTCAAATTGTGGTGAATTATTACTCCACGTGGTTTTTTGTCTGGGTCCTTATATCAGATCTGGTTTTTTGTCTAGGTCTCTCGGATATCATACACATTCACTTGTACTCTCCTTCTCTCTCTCATACAATCCCAACGCTCATTGTACTCTCCCTCTCTCACTCCCCCTCTCACTTTCATACAATCCCAGCACTCACATTTGCACATCCTCATGTCAGGTAAGGTCTCACTCTCTCTAGTTGGTTGTTTAATGCATATAGTTGTTAGTGGATTTTGCTAGGTTCATGTATCTAGTTGTAAAGATATATTTGTATCATGGGTATGCATTGTATCATGACTTTTGTTGTTTGGTTTGATATTTGTCTTTTTTTTTTCTTTTTTTTGCTTAAGTATGAAATTATAATCATTGATATATTTAACATGTATTGTAGATATATTTGTATTGTTAGGTTTTTATCATGGGTATGTATCATGACTATTTCTTTTGTTGTTTGGTTTGATATTTGTCTTTAATTTTTTTTTGCTTGAGTATGAAATGATAATGATTGATATATTTAAGATGTATTGTTGGTATATTTGTATTGTTAGGTTTTTAATGATTGTATTGTTGTTTGGTTTGATATTTTTATTTATATTTTTGTTAGAGCTGATTTGAAAATTTTTAATGGGGGTGAGTTTTGTCTTTAGATTTTTTTTGTTTGAGTATGAAATGATAATGATTAAGTGTGTTTATATGTGATGTGGGGTGAGTATATGCAAATGTGGGGTGTGTTTGTATATGCACATGATGTAACAAGTTGTAATTTTTGTACTTTTAGTAGATAGAAAAAATTTGTAATTGATGTTAAATGAAAGAGATAAAATATGTCACTAACATATTTCACTTGACTCTAATTGGTTCACAATCTTTGAAGAATATTGATATAAATATATATTATGATGGACCCCTTGTAAATCCTGAAGAGATTGACGGATACCCATTTAAAGGGCCGGGTATCGAATGCTATTACATGATGATACGTCGTAAGTTGAAGACGTTGAATGATTTGAAGATGAAAACAATGGAAGAGTTGAATTTGAATTCTGCTTGTTATGACATAAAGATTATTTACCGTTACCCACAAGAAGTCCTTCATGAATGGATAAATTACGGGTATATGGCGATCAAAGAAGACAAATATGTTAAGATCATATTTAATAGGATCCATAAAATGCCCCAAGTAAATGCTGCTGAGTTGTACGTAAGTTCGGAGTCGTTTGCAAAAGTTGATACCGAGGAGGTGCAACAAACAACTACATCTTTACAATTTACAGCCCTAGATGATGGATGCATTACAATGGGAGGTTATACATTCCCATCTTAAGATCATGCTGCCAATACTGGTGAAACACTCCAACCTCAAGAGACACATTTAGGGGAGGAAGACAAATAATGGTGAAAATCTTGATGATATGGATGAGTATGAAGAGAGGATAGAGTGAGGCGACTTTGACAGGGATGTGAATGACCATGAACTTGTTCCCAATTTTGAAGAGGAAAATATAGAGTACCATGATGAAGGTGATGCGAATGATGATATTGGCATCCAGCATAATACAAATACGACCACTACCTACACACCTCCTACTGAGTCATTCTACGCAAATACTTGGGAAAATATGGTTGATCATTTACGTCTTCAGATACCATTTATTTCTACTTGGGAAAATGGGATGCATTTTAGTAAAAGGGTGACTTTTGCAAATAAAGAGGCAGTGAAGCATGCATTGATAATATACGCAACAAAGGACAATAGAAATTTTACAATCCAGAGGTCGACCAAAACTAAATTGTGCACCACATGCATTGACACCAACTGCAAGTGGTACGTTGGGGCATTCATGAAGGCTAAACTTAATGGTCTATAGATGGTCACATCTTATATGGGTCCACACAGTTGTATACCCTTTGGCCTGCAAAGAGACAATAAAATGATGAATTCTAATTTTGTTGCATCAAAAATTATGGGAAAATTGCGACAAGATCACACTGCTTGTATCGATCAGCTCTGGGACATCATACATACTAAATATAATCATGAGCTTTCTTACTATAAAGTATGGGACGCAAAACAAAATGCAATTACTAAGATATTTGAGGATTGGGAGCAGTCTTACCAAAGGTTGCAAAAGTTGTTGTTGGCATACTTGGATCAAGATTCGGGTACCCAGTACAACTATTACACCATACCTAAAGATGTACCGGGTACTACATTACTGCGCTATGTATTTTGGGCGTTCTCTCCATGCATTGTTGCATTCAAATATTGCAAGCCAGTGATCAGTATTGACGGGACTCATTTATATGGTAAATATTGAGGGGTGTTGATGATTACAATGACAATCGATGCTAACCAAAAGGTTTTGCCTCTCGCCTTTACTATTGTGGACAAGGAGTCAGGGCCTAATTGGGGGGTGGTTTTTAGAGTGTCTCAGGGTTTCGATTTGGCATGTGATACCTAACGAGGGCATTTGCATTATTTCTAAACGACATAAAGGTATTAAATGTGACATTGTAGAGTGGCCTAGAGGTGATGACAGAAGCTTACGGGTATTTCACCGATATTTCCTTCGACATGTTGCTATCAACTTCAACACACACTTTAATGACCCGACTCTAAAGGCATTGGCCTTGAAAGCTGGATATGCGACTTATGAAGCTAAATTTGAGTCCATAATGCAAACTATTAAGGATGTCGAGATTATTGCACTTAGGAGGATAGACCCTGATGATGACAAAGCTGAACACTATATGCCATACACATATCTAATGAGTGAGGATCTGGACAAATGGACCCAATCACATGATGGTGGAAGACGTTATGGGGCAATGACAACCAATATCTCTGAGTGCTTTAATAGGGTACTTAAAGGTGCCTGCGGTTTGCCCATTACTGCAATGGTTGAGTTCACTTGGTACAAACTTGTTGCATATTTCCATGATTGACATAAAGAAATTACTTCTAATCTTTCTAAAGATAAGGTGTGTAGTGATTATGCCATAGGGATCTATACCAAAAATGTGCACAAAGCTTTAGGACACATTATGAGGGCATTTAATCATGAAATTGGTGTATATCAAGTGTTTACCCCGTACAACGACCACAAAGGTAGAGGGGGAAACCACAGTCACGAAATACATATATTCGCTAGAACATGTGGTTGTGGAAATTGGCAAAACATTAAGATCCCTTGTTCACATGCAATTAAAGTTTTGCAGAGTCTGCAGCTCGATGCGACCAGCTATATTGACCCATGTTATAGTTTGGACAACGTCATTCACACATATTCACATCAATTTGTGGTGCCAAAGTCAGAGTCATTGTGGAGGGACATTCGCGGACCATGATGGGTGCCTGACCCAAGTCTGTTGCAAGCCAAAGGTCGTCCTGTGAAGTCAAGAATAAGGAATGAAATGGATAAGGTACGGCAAGAACGGGGAAGCCGGAGGGAAGATTCGGACTTGAGGGAGATTCAACCGAGGCAGTGATGCGAAGTGTGTCATGAAGAGGGGCATAATCGCAAAAGATGTCCTAATTCCCTTGGGGCTTTGACAAGCGGTGGTGTTGTAAACTAGGTAAGTGCTGTTTTTATATAATATACTCTAAATTTCATTTGCTTATTGATAATATTCATATTTGGGAACTAATGACCGTACTTAAATGTTTGTCAGGTGAGCGAAGACTCGATTTTGGAATGGCATTGTACGTGGAAGTTGTGGTTATCTTCAGTATGGACAAGTGCTAGGCGACTATGTAGACTATGTTGTATCAGTATGGACAAGTGCCAGGCGACTATGTAGACTATGTTGTATCGACTCAGTTGTTATTTTGTTTATTGCTAAATGTTGTTGTAATTGAACTATTCTCTATCCATTGTACTCGTTACAATAGTTGCGTTGCGCAGCTTTTTATTGCAACTGACTTCAAAATATGTGCTAATTTCATCTGCTGCATCTTCTTGGGTTGGTTTCCTCATCCTTATATATATTCTTCAGTTCTGATAAGAACCTTAGAGATGCAGCACCATCAGGCTCTATCCAACGACCAGCAGCAGTCCACCAACAATCTCCAAGCTGGCAATGGGATCTAATCATTAAGGTTGTTGCTGCAAAGGATCGAAGAAAACAAAGAAAAGCTTTTGCCTATAATGCTAGCAATATGGAGGGAGTTTGTGTCTTTTCTACTGCTACTATGGCTAGAGATCATGGCTTTCATCATATTTTGATTTTAATTGATAGCAAGAATGCAGTTCAGGTTTCTAAGAAGGAAAAGACAACAGATTGGGTAGATATCACCAGGGTGGTTAATATGAATTTTCTTATCCTTCGTGGTCTGTTTCATAATGTTTTTTGTGTGCCTCATGTAGTGGTTAAATCTGTCTGGTCTATAGCTAAGAGGGAAACTGCCCATGAACAGTAACTGGTTTAATCCTTTTTTTGCATCTGATGTACTCTCCCTTTGACTGGTATCAATATATATATATATATATATTTATTTATTTATTTACTTATATTATGCTTGTATCTAGTTGTTTATATATATTAGTGTTCTGAATTTGGTTTATTGTTGTAAATAACTTCCATTTGGGTGGCATGTTTGTAAATAACTGCCAATATAAATCAAGCTTCAAAGGCTCAATTTATGCTGGATTTATTTACCAAAAAGCCACTGAGTGGAAATCGAGTTTCAAAGACTTGATTTCCACTGGGAATTTTTTAGTGGCATTTGGCCGTAAATAATTTTGAACTCTCGGCTTGGCGTACTTATTGCTAGTGAACTCGAGTACTAAATAGTACTGGAGCTTCTAATGCTCGATTTATCCCTTTTTTTTTCATAATGGAACTCGAGCTTTTAATGCTCGATTTATACTGTTTTTGCTACTTCTTCTTTTTTAAATAATAAAACTCACATATTACTTGATTTATACTTTTATCTTTTTTTATTGATAATGGAACTTGAGTATATAATACTCGAGTTCCACTGGAATTTTTTTTTTTTTACAATTTCAAAACTCGGTTTGAAACTAACAAAACTATCAAATTTAACTTGTATCCATATATCTTAAACTTCAATGTTTAATTTGAAACTTCTAGAATTAAATAGTTTAGTTTAAAATTTTAAAAATTGTAAGATTTATTATGAAACCAAACCACCTTAAATCATAGGATTTAAAATATAATTTATTAAAAATAAAACCAACCAAACTGCCTAGACAATTGGGACATGCATTTATTACCTGGCAGATCACACAAGCAACTAGAATAACAATTACGAATAGCAGCACATATTGGGACTATCTGGCCTTTTGCCCCTTTGGGGAAAAATAATTGGCGTTATACCCCTGTTTTGAAACTATATAGGGGCGTGCCCTTGTTTCGATACTCGGCTATCCTAAATTCGAGTTACTTAAAGTACTCGATTCTACCAAAGCCGAGTTATATGCAGGCTCTTGCCACGCTGGAAGGCCAACGTGGCTTTTGGGCAATAAAATACTCCCGTGTAACTGTTTGTAACTCGGCAATGGGGAAACCGAGTTATGTGCAGAATATGAACCACTTTTGAATGTAATGTCTCTAAAACAGTTTGTCTTTGTCTTCCTTCCTCTACAGTTTCTCTCCCTTCCTCAGTCCGATCAGTAGCCACCCTCAGTCCGTTCAATAGAGCCTTCCCAAGTTCAACGAATATTCAAGTTCTCCTGTTTCTACCCGTACCCAAACCAAATCGTTCAATAGACCCTTTTCGAAGTTCAATCCAGACCCACACCCAAACCCACACCTTTTCACTCTCACCATAGCCGAAGATCAACCCAATCCATCTTCAGAGCCAAAGGAGTAGAAACGTATTAAGGTAATTTCTAAATGCTGAGTTCAAATTTTCTTTTTTTCCCTTCGCATGTAATCTGAGTTAAGTTAAGTGTTGCTTGTGGATGTACTCTGAGTTAAGTTTTTCTCTGTTAAATTTTTCTCTATCTCTATTCATTATTATTGTTGCTGTTTTAGGTTTTTTGGGTTTGGTTTTGAACTGGGTTTTGATGCACATCTAGGGCATAAATTCATGTAAAATACAGTTAGCATCACAACGGTGTCCATTGTTAGGGAAAATTGCTTTTTAATTCAACTCTATAATTTCAGCAAATTATGTTGTAAGTTATGTCATGATTTTGAATTAGGGAAAATTGCTTTTTAATTCAATGCGGAATGATCTTGAATTGAGAAGCTATTGGTTTTACAAGCTTCAAATTTACTGGCTTTTACAAGCTTCCACTCTGTTAAGTTATTAATATAATAGATATAATCTGTGTGTAATGGATATGCACGCATATATCTACACACAGAGCATAAAATGCACATCATGGACATCCACTATTACTGAACTAAATTGAGCTCATAAATGCCCGGTATATCTACTGATTTGGGTTCCTAAAAGCTTTGCTGCCACATTTTGTGTACAGATGCATAATTGATTGTCTTAAGAGACTACAATGATCTTAGAAGTTGTTAAAGTACCTATTTTATTTGTTATTAGAATTCCTAGTCTTTCTAAGAAAGGATTTAGAAATAGCCTATATAATGTGACTGCTTAGAAATAGTCTTTCTAAGAAAGGATTTAGAAATAGTCTTTCTAAGTACGGTAATATTGATAGATTTCAATAACATTCCAATTTTTTTCAAGCGCGATTGCTATCTCCTACCTAAGAGTGACTGCTTACAAAAGCCTAGGTGTGATTGCCCAGTGTTTTATCTTTCTTTATTTGATGTTCTTTTTATTGTTTTAATACCAAACATCCATCAAGACATTCAATATCTCATCAAGAATCTAGTTTAGTTCTGAAATTCCTAAAAATCCTACATCAAATTTGGTATTAAAGCCCGTTCAAGCTTCTTGTGTCAAATTAGTTAGTCATTTGTGGGTTATGTTTGTTGACTAAGTACATAAATTTATTATTATTATCATCTACTACATGTGGGGTTGAAAAGGGAACTTAGTGGCCTTTTAGGGTCACCAATCCTTTCCTAATAGGTTGGGTTAGGTTAGGGGGAGCATTAAGATTTGTGGTGGCTTTGGGAATGGAAATAGTAAATCCTCTGAAAAGCCAACTATTTTCAAGTGTCGGTGCCTGTAGGGTGCTTCTGACGGATCTAAGACTTTGATTATTTATTTATTTTGGCCACCTATACTTATTTCCCAAGGGTATTGGTGGAGTTATTGATTTCTCTGTGTTGAAAATAATTTTTGTGGGTATAAAGGTTTAGGTTTAGGCTTTTGAATGGAAATTCATATATAATGTAATCAATGGAAAAGAATGGAATATGAATTGCTGTTCTTATTTTGTGTGAATGATGTAGAACGAGCTTTGATACTAAAATTTGACGCAGATGGAAAATTTCAATAAAGAAACAAAGACGAAAAATGATAAAAAATTAAAAACCTAGGAGTCAGTGACGGGAACGTAACTGGCAGTTTCCTTTAAAGAGTTCTATAATTTGGGATGTTTCAGACGACGAAGAGTTCTATTGGGACCTTCCTTAGTCTAAAGTTAAATTTACTCTTATTTGATTGCAGTTTCCTTTAAAGACTTTTTAATTAGGGAATTTCAGATGATGAAGAGTTTTATTGGGACCTTCCTTGGTCAATCTAAAGTTGAATTGACTCTGATTTGATTGTTTGTTTTTGTTTTTCCCTGTTGGATTGCTTTTAATTAAGTTCTCCCAAAATAAAGACAATTTGGTAAATTCTAGGTCATCTCGAATGGGCTGCCCTTGGCTGCACCAAAGGGCTTGTCGCCTCACACCTTAGGGCGTCGGGCGATGTAAGGCCTTGGCACCTTAAGGTTGCCTTTCACCTTTAACTACGTTGACCTTATTTCTAGTTGAGTTAGGAAAGCCAACTATTGATTTACAAAAAATGTGCCTGATTCGAAGAAAAGAAATGAATTACTACGAACCTAATTTACGACCAACACTTGACCAATAAAAATATAATTGACTTCTAATATTAATAAAATATTTAATTTGTAGGTTTCATACATTTTATGTACATAATCGAGTTTGCAGTTGTAGGATAGAAGAATATTTGACTTCTTTTTGTAAGGCTTGTGGCTTTTATAGAAAAATGCTAGATAATCTATTTTTTTCTTCTTATTGCAAAAAATTTAAGAATTCTTTTTCCATTTCTGTCTCGTTTGTATCCATAATCTCAAAATTGTTTACTCTTGGATTGTGGGGTTCATAAAAACAAGTTAAGAAAAAAAACCCAAAAGAAAAGAAAGCAATGCTCTTGGACTGTTATGGTCATCAATTCAGTGTTCATTTGACACATAACTATGTGCACACCATCATTTGATGGTATAGGTCTCACAGTTGTTTAATTCATTTAATTAAGTTCAATATTAATTTGATTATTATTAGTTGCCTCCAAAGCTGTGATTGTGAGTGAGATGTCCATTGCACTAGGGTCTCTAATGGCACCTTTGCCTACTTCCATGTTTGTCTCCCCTTTTTTTGTTGAAAACACACCTTAGTAGCCACTAAGTTACAATGAACCCTTTTCAGTTCTTGCTTTATGAAATAAAATTTATTTTAGAGTGTGATGTCATGTACGGAAAAACTTAAAGCTTAGGGGAAAAACTTAAATAGTACGGAAACAACTTTACACTTTGTTTAAAGAAGGGACTTTCTAGGTAGGGCCTGTTTAGGGGTAGTTGGGTACCTTTTACACAACTATGTTTTAGTATTTTCCAATGGTGTTTTTTGTGGTGCTTAATTGATTCATCGGTTTGCATTTTGCTGTGTTCATTTGTTGGTTTACTTTGTTTGATTTAGACATTGATTTGCACATTGGTTGGTTGGTTAGGTTGCTTATACATTTTGCAACTATGTGTCCTTTTTGTTTATGCCTTGCAGCCATGAACATTAGGATCAAGTTAGGCATATATGCTTAGGCTAGTTGTTTTATATTTTACTGTTTTAATTTAACTCTTCCTTGATATGATTAAATGGATTGAAAATCAGTGTATATATAGAACAATAGCAAGATGTATAATTCAGTTGAGCAATTATATGTTTTCAATTTTATGTCAAATCTCTCTCTATTTGTTTCTGTCAATATGTTCTAGAACATTCAATCACTTGCTTGTGTTTACTTGCAAAAGCCAAGATTTTCTTTAGTATTAAACATAGAACTACGTGTCTAACATGATTGCATGCGCGTCAGATATGCAGCAACTGCAAAATGTGGATCCTGGACCCACGGTAAATACACAATTGAGACAGTAGCCGGGTCATCGATCCATAGCGCTGTGGGAGACGCCTGTCGGTCAGGTACGTAGTTGTATTGAACTTCGAACATGTCGAAATCAAGTCTTTTTATTTCTTTAGGGTTCTTTGATCATTTGTAAATAGATGTTGGACATGGTAGCATTTCTCTTTTGGTTTAGGCAGAATTTTATTTAATCCAAAGAGAAAATGGTATGAAGCATAAATAATCGTGAATTTAAAAGCACTCTTTTATTAACAGCATAAAGAAAATGGTATGGAGCAGAAATATTCAAAGTCAGTAGATCTCATTTAGAAGCTATAGTAATCAATTAAAATGAATCCGCTGCCATTATTTTCCCAAATGTGCACACACAATTAGGCGTGGCTACACATAAGACAACTGACTTTGATTCCTAATTCCCTACTCCATTTGACATAGTGAGGCACTTTGTTCATTCATTTCAAAACATAATGCCCATCACCTCAGTGGTAATTTTAAAAAATGTCATTGACCTTGAATTGATCCTATCTGCTATTAAGTTAGAGTGAATAACCAGTTAACATCATAACTAACATATTGCAAAATGTTCGTAACTATCTAGTTAGCCTACTATTTCTTGCATATCCTAAGACAGTGCTCTTTCGTGTGCAGGTAGCACCAGACGTGCTAAGGTGCAAACACCGATCTTGCAAGTTACCCCGACATGGGCTAGACCCTTGAATTGCACAATACATAACTACGGCGGGTTTTGAAGGGTCATTCAAGGTTCCAAACTTGGAAGTGGATCATGCGTTGATCACAGCACTAGTTGAGCGTTGGCGTCTGGAGACGTACACATTCCACCTACCGCATGGAGAGATGGGCATCACCTTACAAGATATTGAGGTGATGCTAGGGGTTCCTGTTGATGGGTTGCCAGTGACTGGGTGTGTTAAGCTGTGGTGGCCAATGTTGTGTCTTGAGTTACTGGGTCATCGTCCTCCGGATCCGGTATCGCATCCTAATGAAAACAAGTCTATCCTTGCTGGGGCGAGGCTAAGAGTCACCTGGCTGGAGGCACATTTTAGAGCTCCTCTAGCTGCGGATGCTACTAACGAGGTAGTGCAGCAATATGCGCGCTATCACATACTTCTCAGATTGGGGACCATTCTATTTATGGACAAGTCAGGGGATCGGGTGTCAGTGAACGCGAAGAGGTATAGTTGGGGTAGTAGAGCATTAACCTGGTTGTACAGGTAGTTGTGCAAGGCATCGGAGATGAAGGCGATGCAGATGGGAGGAGCATTGCTGTTGGTGCAGCTCTAGGTGTATTCGAGGTTCCCAGTGATATGCCCTGTTGCGAGGCCGCCGCAACTGCCGGTGGAGGCAGGTCCCCTTGCCATTCGATATGTTATTTGATTAGTTTGATACAATTGTCATGCCATTTGTCATTCATCGTGCACGTGTCTATAGTTGGACAAAATCCCTGCATGTATGTCACTTGTAACACATTCACTAAGGACACTGCTGTCGAGAAGTAACCTTTGTTTCAAACCAAAAGTGTAATTGACATTAATTTAATGGATTACTTAACAAGATAGCATGCCAATATACACTGTTATGAGAGCAGAAGAAAATTACAAATACAAAATACTTTGTTTTAATAGATAATACAAAATACAAATACACTTAGATGCATCTATTAGTGCAATGGGAATCATAGTCACACACGTCATTCAGTACTTAATATGTACTCGGCCACAATTTATTAAAATAGGTTGTACAAAATATTTGTAAATAGTATATAATCTGATCATATTTAAGTTTAATATTGAAGATGTTTGTTTTTTAATTTTGGCTAACTCATGAAAAACTCTTTGTAACAATTTCATTTGGTAGAGTATGTAAACTGGTCATTTTTTTTTCAACAAGGACAAAACGGGTTGTTTGTTAACCAATCTATATACTGTGTTCTGAATTTATATCTAAATTTGTATTATTATGAAACAATGAATTTGTTTGTGTTTATTATATTTTCCAAAGGCATATTTGTATGCTCAGAAATTCACAGTGTAGACTTTGTTTTGAATTTTTTTTTTATAATAGTAACAAGTGGGGATGAAACACCTAAACTAAAATGCTCTTAATGCCCTTTGTGTGCGTTTGACTCACATGTAGTGCAGTAGACCATGGTACACCAGACCATATAGCTCCAATTTCAGTTTCATGTTTATGACAACATCGTAATTCATTTTTTCCCCCTAGAAATGCGTTGTTTGCAACAGTTCATATATTGTAACTTCATCAATTCTAATAAGTATTTTTTCTACGCATTTTTTCATCAATTCCCCCTAGAAAGCTAATTACTGCCTTCATTTTTTCTACGCATTTATTGTCGTGGCAGCATTGTTGTTTGATATTAACTAGTGACATTGTCTGAAATTGTATGTTTACTAGATGGAAGGGGCCGAAGAGCACGACAGAGCATGCCACACATGTGCTAGCTGCGTATCGGGCGTCATTGTCGAGTATACGGGCACACCAGGTATTTTATCGGTTCATGTCAGAAGGATACAATTATCCATATTTTTGTTTTTGACTTGGTAGGGTTGTCAACTACTGCATGTGTATAGTTAATAATGTAACTTCGGTCGATTAGACCATAGATATACAAGGAATTAGTGACAAACATTTCAAAAAGGTGGGCAGTCAATATAAAGTACCTTCATTCGTAATACCCACTCCGATGTTTGTCATTTTGATTCCACACATATTTAGCCGTGTACCCTTAAAATTGTTCCCTCAGTTGTAGCCAATGCAACCAGTAGTATCTGGGGAAATAGGTCAAGAATGTCTTAGGATTTTTACTGAAGTGGTTCCTCAATGGTCTTCTACATATTTGCTCACATTGATGATTAACACAAATAAGTACGTATTTGATTTGTTTTTTTGTTGACCATTTATGCAGGTTGTTTGGGAGCCGTACATGGATGTCCTAGACTCGTTACCCCCATATTGCACTGCCGGCCGACATATATGGAGGGCCATTGTGCCGTTGATCTATTTTTGGATAGTAGAGGATCATCATCCCAAACGTGTCTTTTGTCAGTTCGGGATGAAGCAAGCGCCACCGGATATTGTGGATACATTGTTTGATCTCCATAGAATCTCCCTCCAAGGTAAATTAGACAGGTATTGGGTGCAAGAGCATGCTATATACATTGACCGGTGGGCCCATAGAGAGGAACATCTTGCCGATGCACCGATATTGGATGGGGACATGACATACCTTGCTGCTTACATGGAGTCATACCGAAGGACGACCAGACGGTACATTACACGTGAGTCGGCGTATTGGGAAATCCTGGTAAGGCAACAATTCGATGCTTCTTTGATGGATTGACAATTTATGTGTGTTGCTGCATGCAATCTGAAAATTAAAGTGCGACCACAAGCCATTGAATCAATATTTTGACATTCATTTTAGATAACATTTCATTTCTTGCCACTAGATATGCATTTGTCACTAGCAATATGTACTGCTATGCCATTTCAATGTTCATATATATATGAATAAGCTGAACATGCATAATTTGTTTCCAAATCGGTCATGCATAACACAAAAGTAACTAGAAAATTTTTAACGGGACTCCTTTATTTCACAGGTTCAGTCCAATGTGGAATTACTGTCGCAATGCGAACCAAACTCCCAAGTGTACAACCACCTGAAGAGTACGCTGGATCTTGTCGGAGAGTTGAGCCGAGTGGCATTGGAGAACGCGCGTGCCATGGCGAATGAGGCGAGCACACAGGCCACAAGCCGTGGTGGGAGAGGTCATGGGTCTGGAGGGCGTGGACGCAGTGGAGGTCTTAGAGGTGGTCATGAGGATGAGGATGACTTGGGTAACTTCTAACTCTAATACCTCCAATTCTTACTGACTTCCACTTCTACTACTTTGAGTTGTAATTTATTTAGAGGACGTATTATAGTAGCGACACATATATCAATTAGAGAAGTAGTTGTTAGGGTTAATATGCACTTCCTTTTTAATTATGGTATAATTAGTTACAAGGTTATCCCAAACTTTTTTGTTGAAACTAAGCACTTTAAATATCGACCAGCAGGTACGGCTTATTAAGTTCTTCCAACCAAAATATATATGTATTGAAATGTAAGACATGCAAACCTGTTTCATTCATTCCTTATAAACTACAATCACAATAATATTATCCACTTTTAACATATACCCATCAATGCTAATATATTTAACACATTGATGACAAAACAGCAAGTTTATTTAGTTAATCGAGTATAAAGCACAATAATCTATTTGCTAATGTAATTCCTTTTAAAAATATTTCTATGCGACCATGGAAATAAACTTAGATGTATAAATGCGGAAAATTCAAAGTTTCATAACCCCATTATGCAGTTCATACAATTAGAGTTTAAAAAATTACTGGTAATAACAATGATAGATTACATACAGGTAAACAAAGCTGGACTTTGTAATACAAAGGTTTTTTTTTTATAATTTTTTTTTAGTTAATTACATATGCTAATAATGAATTAAAAACCTACAGTCTTATTAGATTTTATCAACAAAACAAGGTTAATATAGGGTAGTCCAGGTGTCCTAAGCATTAGTTTTATTGGGTAGGGTTTACACTTGACAATAGTTATCGGATTCTATGAGCAACATGTACTAGGCAAGGGTCTATTTGGATTGCTTACGCATTTGGCATTACGTAGGGTTTACACTTTACAACAGATATTGGATTCTACCAACTTACTTACGAATTAACCTCTCCTTTATACTGTCTAGTTTCTAGGGTAATTATACATGTTGAATCTTGTGTTGAAAACAATGTTTTATTGTTGTTGTATCAGCTTTGTAGCTGTTGTGTGTTTTCAGCTCTGTTCTAGCTTTGTTTTTGCACTTTGTTGTCTTACATTTTCAGTTGAATGAATGCAGATTGTTCCAATACCAAAAAAAAAAAAAAAAAAGCCTTTTTTTGGATTTTTATGAGTAATGCATTAACTGATAGTGTAAGTAATCTTTCTCCACTCTTGGTTAGAAAATTGTTTCCATCCTAAACATTTTTTTGTGATAATTTGAGCCCGTTTGGATAGGCTGTTTACAAATCCTTAACGCGCGTTTTAGACAAAACTTGATTTGCCAAATCGTTTAGCTCCACAAAATCAGCACGTTTGCGTTTCCAAAATCCAGATTTTTCACATTTGCAAAACACTGCAAAGCTTCACATTTTCAGAAATGCATATGGGCCAATACAATAAGAAATAGTGCCAATATGATAGGAAATGCCAGCTTTATCCCTTCCCCCATGTATATCTTCTCCTTTATTTTCTCAGTTAGTCTATACTCCTCCATGTATATCTGCTACTCTGTTCTCTCAATTTCCACAGGATCTCAATTCTCTGTTCCTACTTTTGCTTCGTTCTTCATCTTGCTTGCCATGTAACAATTCTCTGTTTCTCTTCTGCTGAATTTATGTCACAGATTTGGGCTTTTTCCTGGTGGGTTACATGATTGTTTGATATTGAAATCAAAATTTTAGAACTTATTTTGGCTGAGAGATTTGTTGCTGCTGCCATTTTTGTTTCTTCATGGGTTGTGGATTTATTTGGGTTTTTGGCTACTTTTGAGACCTGCCCATTTTGGGTTTTGATTATAATTATTACTTTATATTTGTAGACACATAAATATCATTGGAATCAGACCCCTGTGTTTGTTTTTGGCGGGTTGGGAATAAATGGATGAAGGAGTTTTCTTTATTATGTTTCTCATTCAAGAATCACGATTGTGTTTATGGGCTTTTGATAATAATTCAATTTTTAACATTCTTTAGTGATAAAATGCTTAATGGGTTTGTGTAAATGCACTTCGAGTATAGTGTTTATGTATCCTCTCTATTTATGTGTGCTGCTGGGGAGTTGAGGGTTAGATATGTCTATCTCTATGTGCTTGTAGTAGGCATAGTTCTAATAACAAAGGTGAGAAGAGAAAAAATACTATTTATTGAAACTAACAATTTGCTGTTATGGAGAAAATTTGGATTGATAAAGAATTTTACTTGTGGTCTTTACCAAGAAGTCTGCTATCATGTTTGTCAGCTTCTACATGACTAGATATTGGATTCATCCTTTACATGAACCATATAATTCAATGCACGCATATGAACCATATATTTTAGCTGAGTTTGTAGAGTTGCACTTGCCCTTGGAAATGGGTGTTTTTCCAATATTTCAACTTTCATGGCTTTTAGATTCCAAGAGTCATGTTGCCTCACCTTGTTATTTTCACCATGTTAGATTGTGTACAAGTATTAGAGGGAGAAAGAGAGAGAGGAAACACACCAATAATCACTGTCCAAATTTTTAATAGTTTGGTTACTAGGTTCTACGAACCCGAGTGGAAATCAGACCCCTACGGTACCAACAGGGAATCTTTCCATTTCTTTGTGCCATATGAGTATCATTCCCCAAATTAAATCCCCTGTAAAGGGCCAAATGCCATTGATTCATATCTATGCTGCAGATAGTAATACATTTTTTGACTGAATCCCTTGTTGTCGTCTTAATAAATACAGCTGTTTTTATACAGATGATGAGGCGTTGGAGGGCGACTGGGGCATGTACATGGATGGCGTCGGGTCATTGCGATGCACGTTTGACGCTGCTGCCCAGCCATCCCACCCCGCTGGCTATGACGATAGTGCAGAACACACATCCTATGCTCAAGCCGGCCCTCGGTCCCCACCACCCACTCGGCTGTCCCCCCAATTGTTCAGCGGTTCTGCCCACGACGGTGGCTGTATATTTGTACCCACACCTGGCCGACCGACCCCACCTGTAGTTCAAGCTGAGCCCACCCAAGACCCTTCACTTCCTTACCCCGACGAACCGGCTGCACAGATTGAACAGATACCGAGTGAGAATATTGAGGCAGTACATGGGTTGCGAAGATCACTCCGCACTGACATACACCCCCCTGGTTGTGGGACTGGTGACAGTAATTATTTGCACAGCTAGGACAGCATCTTTCTTAACTGCTATCTGTGAATTAGAATGTTCAAATTAACAATCCTGTGCTCAGTTTGCATTAGATATTCTTATTTAGCCAGTGCACCTCCATGCTATGTAAACCGTTTATCATTTACCTTAAGTCACATGACTTGCATATGATGTTGTTTGCTTTAAGTGATGATCATACTCAGATCAAACATTTTTTTATAATTAAATTAAGCCGAGGGTTCGTCGAATATTACTCACTTCACTTGGCAGATATTTCAAAGGCTTCATCATCAAATGCATAATCCAAGAGTCTTAAGTATATCCTCTATAGTATTGAACTACTATTGCCATTGTTGTAATGTAGTTAATAATGTATTGACCATCATTATTCGTGGTTGTAGAATTTGTAGTAGTCATGTGACATTGGAGGTGTACCCAATCCATCACCCAACTTATTACTACTGTCAAGGGTGATCAATCACTGCTATAGAAACCACTAGCCTTAGTTTTTATTTTTCCATTTCACAAAATCCTCACAGAATTTGCCCAATGATGTAGCCTATTGAGTGTTGACCCCTATTTGGTGGATGAGTAAAATAGAAGCTATATAGCTCCTTTCCACATCATTGTGGCCTTAGAGAAGCTATAAACTCTACTTTGGCTGTTAGGGAACGTGTGCATTCAAGTAATGTGCTTTGCTTTGAATTTCAGGTAAGACGAGACCGGCGAAGGCAGCTATAAGGAAACAAAAACAGCGTTGAGCTATTGATGCTGTGGAGCATATGGGGGTAAAACCTTGCCCAATATCTGGACTTCTTAATTTATTTTCAGTTTTTGATGTTCATTTTTCGATAATTGCAATTCACAACCAAAAAAAAGAGAAAAATCAAAAACAGTATTAGAGAGTTCCCCTTTTTCTTGGCTATAAAAGGAAGTGGTTGCTTTGAAGCAACTGAATTTCTCTCTCCTCTTTGTAGATATACATAAGTCGAGCATGGCATAGAAATTGAACGTGTTTAGTTCTGTTTATAAATTTCCTTCCTTGATTTAAGCTTTGTTTCATTTGCAAGACAGTGTTGGAAAAAAAGGTGCCCTGCATATCAAATTATTATTAAAATCAGCCCTGCACATCAAACCATACATATGTGCGTATGAGTAAGAAATTTGGACACAGACACAACACAATTGTTATGTATCAGCTTGGACATAGCATGTTAGAGCCAGGAACTTGTTAATTTCAGACCATACATATGTCGTAGGACCAGCATACTTGGAACAAAGAGAAGGCATTTCTTTTTGTCTTCGAATTGGTAAGTGAAAAATAGAAAAGGCATTTGTTCTAAATTTTGTGAGTAAGAAGAAACATATGTTAGGATTAGTGCCCTTAAATCTTATTGTATGAAACTGTTCAGAGTTTCCCTTCAAAAACCGTTGAAACTGTTCAGAGTTTCCCTTCAAAAAAACTGAAAACACGGGTTTTTCGCGGGTACGCTTAGTCGCGAGATACTCGCGAGACAGTAGTGAAAGTTTCTGTCTGAATTTTGAGTTTTTACTATTTTGCATTAACTCAATTTCGCGGGAAGAGCTTAGTCGCGAGATACTCACGAAAATGCCACTGAAGGGAATTTTTTTGACTTTTTCTAAGTGTTTTCACATGTAAAAGGAGTAAGACTATGTGTAATTAAATTATGCATGTTTTAAAACTAAAAAAACCTTTCCTTTAAAACATCTAATGGGAGAGAGATACAAGGGTTGGATCTCACGGCCTCCATTGTCGGTTCATAGTAGTATGGAATAAATACTTTGTCTTTGCCTTGTGCTTAGCATTCCATGTGAAGAGTATTTATTTCATGGTCCTACAAGATTGAATTTCTTGGTTTATAGTGGTTTGATCAAACACCTTGTCTTAGCCTCGAGCTTTGCATTCCATGCGGAGGGTGTTTTGTATTATGGTATTACAAAATAAGCTTGTTAAGGGGATGAAGTGTGGCTACACATGATTCTAGACAATGGTATACACTAGACTAAATATTATAGTATCCTCTATGCTGAGTTCTTACTATCATTATTTAGAGGCCAAATGTATAACGATATATTATTAGTGTTTGATAAGAGTTATCATGATAGCACTAATGATGAGAATAGTTCTCAATCAATCATAGTATTTTATATTCACTCTATGCTGAGGGATATTGAATATGGGAATGGGTTGTCGTTGCATATATTATATTATGGTTTTATTAAGATTCCATACTATATGTTGATATGCTAAATTGATAATGTCCAGTTTGCTTATTATATTCATGTTTATTATTTTCAGATTTGAACATGGCATCTTTTAGCCCACTTGTAACTATTCTTAATCAAAACAAACTGATTGGATTCAACTATGTTGACTGGAAAAGAAATTTGGACATAGTTCTCACTACTGAAGAGCATAAATATGTGCTTACTAAACCATGTCCCAGCTTTCCTTCATTAGATGCTCATCTTGAGGAAAAACAACGATATGCTCGTTGGCAGAAATCTAATGAAATAGCCAAGTGCTACATCCTAGGATTTATCTCAAATGCTCTACAGCATTAAATGCAGGATGTAGAACTAGCTTCAGACATCATGCTAAGTCTGAAGGAGATGTTTGGTGAGCAAGGTCGTTCTGCAAGGCAAGAGACCATGAGGCAAGTTTATAATACCAGAATGGCTGAAGGAACTTTAGTGAGACAGCATTGTCTTACAATGATCTCTAATCTGAATACATTGGAAGTTTTAGGTGCCGATATAGATGGAGAATCCCAAGTGGATATGATACTCTAGTCGTTACCGAATCATTCAAGGAATTCAAACTTAACTATAATATGAATAAAAAGATTTATACCTTGTCTGAATTAATGAATGAATTGGTAGCGGCAGAAGGCATTCTTGGTACTTCCAATATTGAAGCCAATGTTGGTGAAGCTTCTACTTCTCAACCTAAGTCGAAAGGCAAGGGTAAGAAGAAGAAGAAGAAGGACTTCACCAAACAAGAGGGTAAACAAGTTGCCTTAGGGGTTGCTGATAAAGGAAAGAAGATCAAAGAAAAGTGTTTCCATTGTGGTGAGAAAGGACATTGGAAGAGGAATTGTCCAATATTCAAGGCTGCCAAGAATAAAGGTATGAATAATACATTCCTTCTTGAAATATGTGTGGTACAGAATCCCACGGATTCCTGGTGTGTGGATTCAGGTTGTACTAATCATATCTGCAATTCTTTGTAGGGGTTCCAGGAGACCAGAAAACTTAAAGAAGGGGAATTGTTTCTTACTTTGGCTGATGGGAGCAGGATTCCAGTTGTAGCTGTTGGTGTTTTTAATTTGTGTTTTGAATCTAGAGTTTTAATATTAGAAGACTGTCTGTATGTACCTAATGTTCGTAGGAATTTAATTTCTGCAACTTATTTGGGTAAACATGGATATTGTGTTATCCTTAAAGACAATGTAGTAATAAAGAAGGGTAAAATGTTTATCTGTTCTGGCAATATTGTTGATAGTCTTTATATTTTAACTCCTGATAATCATGAATTATATAATTCTGAATTAGATAATAACTCTCATGTAAAATCATTAAAGAGAAAATTTCCTTCTATAAGTGATGCATATCTTTGGCACTTGCGTTTAGGTCACATTAATTCCAACAGAATTCAAAGACTGATCAAAGATGGTCTTTTACAGCCCATGGACTTTGATGAATTTCCAGTTTGTGAATCTTATTTGGAAGGTAAAATGACCAAACGACCTTTTAATGCAAAAGGTAGAAGAGCACAAGATTTACTAGAACTAGTACATTCAGATGTATGTGGTCTTATGTCAATCCAGGCAAGAGGTGGCTATGAGTATTTCATTACTTACACTGATGATTACTCTAGATTTGGTTATGTGTACCTAATGAAACGGAAGTCTGAAGCCTTTGAAAGTTCAAAGAGTTTAGAGCTGAAGTTGAGAATCAATTAGGCAAACGCATAAAGGCCATTCGATCTGATCGAGGTGGCGAATACTTTCTTGGGGATTTTAAGGATTACTTAACTAAGAATGGAATTGTATCCCAATTGACTGCACCTGGAACTCCACAACAAAATGGTGTAGCAGAAAGAAGGAATATGACTTTTTTAGATATGGTTAGGTCCATGATGAGTTATTCAACTCTATCTATTTCTTTTTGAGGATATGCCTTAAACACAGCAATGTATCTTCTGAATTTAGTACCTTCGAAGTCTGTTCTTAAAACACCTGTGGAGTTGTGGAATGGGCGTAAGCCTAGTATGAGACATCTCTATATTTGGGGTTGTCCAGCACATGTGTTAAAAGGAAAGTCTGACAAGTTACAGTTTAAAACAGAAGTGGTTTTCTTTGTTGGGTATCCAAAAGGAACTGTTGGAAGTTTATTCTATAGTCATAAAGATAATAAAGTGTTTGTTAGCACAAATGCCAAATTCTTGGAAAATGACTATATGAATGATTATACTCCTAAAAGTAGAGTTGTTTTGGCTGAAATGAATGAACCTGTAAATGAACAACCAATAGATGAAATTAGGGATGATGTGGCTGTACAAGATACACCACAAGATACTACTCATGACATGTCTAGTACTCAGGTGCCTCGTCGTAGTGGGAGAATTGTTCGGCCTCCTATAAGATTCATAGGTTTGGGAGAAACTTATGAAGCTATCTCAGAAGAGGTTGAATCGGATCCCTACACATATGATGTAGCAATGAATGATATAGATGCACATCATTGGGTCCAAGCTATGAAATCTAAATTAGATTCCATGTATTCCAATCAAGTTTGGGATCTTGTAAAGGCGCCTAACAGCATTAAACCTGTTGGTTGCAAATGGGTTTACAAGAGAAAGAGAGGGATAGATGGAAAGGTTGAAACCTTTAAAGTAAGGCTAGTGGCGAAAGGGTATACACAAAAAGAAAGTATTGATTATGATGAAACTTTTTCTCCAGTAGCAATGCTTAAATCTATCAGAATTCTTTTATCCATTGCTGCTCATTTTGATTATGAGATTTGACAAATGGATGTCAAGACTGCATTTCTTAATGGCAATCTTGAAGAGGAAATCTATATGATGCAACCGGAAGGTTTCATAGCAAAAAACCAAGAGCATATGGTATGCAAGTTTCAAAGGTCCATTTATGGACTTAAGCAAGCATCTAGGTCATGGAACATCAGATTTGATCAAACAATCAAGACATTTGGTTTTGAACAAAATCTTGATGAACCATATGTGTACAAAAGACATCAAGATAAAGTAGTAATGTTTCTAGTGCTTTATGTTGACGATATTCTACTCATTGGAAATGATGTAGGGGCAATGTCATTGGTAAAGGTTTGGTTGTCAAGCCAATTTGATATGAAGGACTTGGGTGAGGCTAACTTTATTCTAGGGATTAAGCTTTGGCGAGATCGCAAGAATAAGATGTTAGGCTTATCACAATCTGGATATATAGATAAGGTTCTAGAACAGTTTAGCATGCAAAACTCCAAGAAAGGATTGCTTCCTTTCAGACATGGAGTTCCTCTGCCTAATGACCAAAGGCCTAAGACTCAAGAGGAAGTGGATATGATGAGACAAGTTCCTTATGCTTCTACAGTAGGAAGTCTCATGTATGCCATGCTTTGTACTAGACCAGATATCTGTTATTCAGTTGGCATGGTCAGTCGATATCAATCAAATCCAGGGCCAAAACATTGGCAAGCTGTAAAGCATATTCTTAAGTATCTACGGAGAACGAGAGATTATATGCTTGTTTACCGTTGTCAGGATTTGATTCCCATTGGCTATACAGATTCAGATTTTCAATCGGATCTAGATTTCAGAAAATCCACTTCAGGATGTGTTTTCACCTCGGGAGGTGGAGCCATTAGTTGGCGGAGTATTAAGCAATCTTG
Source organism: Quercus glauca (assembly GCA_023736055.1). Lineage (NCBI taxonomy): Eukaryota > Viridiplantae > Streptophyta > Magnoliopsida > Fagales > Fagaceae > Quercus > Quercus glauca. The sequence goes on along the minus strand of CM043315.1, from coordinate 11,130,720 downwards.
TATTGCAGACTCCACCATGGAAGCAGAATATATTGCTGCTTGTGAAGCAGCAAAGGAAGCTGTATGGCTCAAGAAGTTCCTTTCTGACCTTGGTATAATAAGAATGGAGCAAGTTCCAATCACATTGTTTTGTGATAACAGTGGAGCAATTGCACAATCTAAAGATCCAATGAATCACAAGAAAGGAAAGCACATTGAGAGGAAGTACCATATCATTCCAAATATTGTTGCTCATAGAGATGTGGTGGTAGCAAAGATTGAAAGTGCAAACAATCTAGCAGATCCATTTACTAAAGCCTTGCCTCAAAGGACTTTTGAGTCGCATTTGGAAAGAATGGGAGTTAGATTAGTGCACAATAGTCTTTAGGGCAAGTGGGAAATTGTTAGGATTAGTGCCCTTAAATCCTATTGTATTATGCTATGTATGATATTAAGTGTGACATTGTGTTTGACATTATGTATGACTTAATATTATGTTTAATAAATTTGTTTTATTATTATCTAAAATAATGGTAACATGAATATTCGGACATTATCATATAGTCCATGAGATGTATAGTATGCGATTTATGTAAAAAGTCACAGAAGATATAAATCACAAGTTCTTTGTAAACTCAAAATTATAGTTCGTAGTCGGTGATGAAATTGGGCATTTCATCTGCGAAGACTATAACATATCAACTATGATAATTTGTCGTGATCATGGAAGTGGAGACTTCTAGTTGATGTGTTAATATGTTTTAAGAGTTAAGACATATTGAACTGGACCGCTGTGAGATTTATTATTCTCCTAAAGACTGTCAAATGAATAATAAATCTCACGACTTACATTTGCATGAACTCTTAATCCTGAGAGAATAATGGACTTGATCATAAGGTGTAGGTTGCTTTGATATATCAGGAGTGAGATCTAAAGTAACGGTCAAAACCTCAGTATGTTGGGCAGCCACATTTAGTGTTGATGGAACATATATTCTCAAAATGGAATTCATAGTCTCTTAACGGAGATATAAAATATTCCCTTGAGATAAGTTTAATGAGTTTATTATTCAGAGAGTTAGGCCTAACCACTTTAGTAAGTAGTTACTAAAGTATATATTTATGAAATTAGATTTCATAAATATATGATGAATAACTTAAAAGATTAAACCGGGTACTCAAAGATCAAGATGTAGTAATTTACAAAGTGGCAGTCTACATTAATGACTTTGTATTACTATGAATATTTTATGAAGGGGTTGCATGTATAATAAAGTCTTGAGATATAATTTATAGATAAGACCTAGAGTGCAACTATATTTATATAGTGGTATTAAATATAGTTAATGGTAACTTTGGACTTATCAAGAGTTGACAGAAAAGCCCAAGACCCATTGGAGCTAATGTCTTATTGGTCCCTTTTGGTCCCACTCCAAGCCACACACTTAAGCCCAATTGGAAAGGCTCAAAAGGCCAGCCCAATTAGATAATTGGTTAGATACAAAGGGAAAAACGTTCAGAATTTTTCATGTAAGAAACATCATTGTGAAATGGTGTGTAGGTGAGTGTTTGTCACTCTAAAATCATCCTTTTGTTACCAATTGAGAGACCACACGTCTTGGGCGTTAGTGGAATTGGAGTGAAGATTAAAGGTATTCCCAAGTGCTTCAATCTTTGTTTTGAAATTTACCGCTTCAAGGTACACTCTCTTGTTCTCTAATTCTGAAACTTATATGGCACATGTTATCAATTGTGAATGAAGTAGATCCGTTTAATTAATTTTTTCCGCTGCGTACACTCATATTTCCATCAACATAAACTAAATCCGCTCACAATTTTTGTGAACAGTAAACTAAACCCACACGGATGAACACCCATAAACTAAATAAAAGTTAGGTGTGCGTAGACGTTATGAATTTTTCTATAACTTGTATATTACTATTTGTTTTTTTTTTTTTCATTTACTGATTTATATTTGGTGGCAGATTTTGCAGGCTTCAGTAGATATCCTAATATTGATAAACTTTGAAAACCACCATTTTGGTTGATGTCGTCGTTTTTTTGCCTGGTAGTTGGACAATGTCTTGTTGTTGATGTAACAGCTAGTGGACACAACTTTGACAAGATTTTTTGGACATAGAAGAGTTTGACAATTTTTGGAGAGCATATATGACAATTTCAATTGATTTTTTGGACAGCTGATTTCACCATTTGGTTTATCTTTTTATACACATTTTGTAACTAATGAAGCTACTTAACCATCTTAGGTCCTATATGTGAATGTTTGAGTGGATATTTTCATGTGAAATGGAAAACGTCATTTCTATATATTTGTATCTATGTACCTGCAAATTTGAACAAAGGCAGCTTTAGACAAATGCAATATAGTGATGATGGATGGAAATTTCATCCACATAAGTTTAAATTTAGCAATACATTTGTTGATGTCCATTCCTTTTATGTGGCTCCCTTTTATAAGAAAAATACTCTAGTGCAAATTTAGCTATAGATTTGCTCAGGATGAATGCAATATAGTGTGCATCCCACTCCAATGTTAGCTCCTTAAGGTGCTCCTTATCCTTCAAGTTTGCTTCCAACGCATTAGTTGAGTATATCACATTCTGGAGATTCGATATCACAATGACTCCCCGAAGATTTGAAAGTTTTCCTAACTCTTCAATTCGGAATCCAATGTCCTTGCTGACAGCAAATTTGGTCGAAGTCTGAAGACATTCTAATCGACCCATATGTATTGGCATATTTTTAAAGCTAGTTCCACTAATATAAAGATGATGCAAATTAATGAGATTTCTCATATTTTTTGGCAACTTAACTAGAAATTTGCATCCTGATAAATTCAACATTTGTAAGTTGAGCAACATACTTGTAGACTCAGGCAATCTCTCAATCTTAGTAAAAGAGACATCTAAATAGCGTAGATATTTGAAATCTCCAATTGACTCTGGAAACTCTATATTACAATAATGTGAAAGAGAGAGCACACGTAAGAATCTTAGTTTCAATAATAGATCATGTGGTACCCTTCTTTGTTAAGTAGAACCCCGAACCCTCCTCATCCTTGTCCTCATGAGCTTCTTCTTTCATTTGTAACGAAAGGAAGGTGCGTAAATTTTTAGCTTTGCACAAAGCCGTAAACTTCTCTAGGATGTCATATTCAGTTCTTAAGTAGGAAAAATGACGAGTTTTATCTACAATTTTGTTTGTGTTATCCCCTTCCTATATGAAACAAAATTGGCCAGATGAAAGAATAGCTAAATCATGTACTAGGTAAGTCATGCATTAGAAAGCACAATTTGCTTCCATTTGATCGTTGTAAAAGTGACCTCGATACTAAATCAAGGAAGTACTTAGCACCTATGACTTCCATTTCTTCATTATTGTTGTGTTGTTGCAGGAAACCCTCTCCCATCCACAACTGAACAAGTACTCGATTTTTGAATAGATAATTCTTTTTGGAATTTTAAATTTATTGTATTTGTTCTTCACTGCATTATATATATATATATATATATAAGTGAGGCACATTTCTGGTGTTTGGATACTAGGAATTTTTATAAGTGAGGCATATAATTTTTAAAAACTTATATAAATATAATCCTTATTTTATATTATGCTTGGGCATTGACTAAGTAACTATCTAGGTTAATTTTCCTTCTTCTTTGAGAAACACCCAACTAAATTGCATCTTAAAAAATTAAAATTAGTAGTAAGATGTTGTATGGGTCCATTTAAGATTGTTGAAATATTGCTGACAGTTTTTTTCTTTGCAAATCGACATCAACACGTGTATGGGAAATTGGTGTGAATATTTGAAATTGTAAATTTTGAATAATTATAAAACTCGATACTAGATAACTCGAGTAATTTCTTGCCCACAACTCGCTACCCGTGTACTCAAGTATCGGAAAAATGCCTGCGTCCAGCCAGACTTCTCTGTAAAAAACGATTGCTGATCGATCGGGCCTTGATTGGTTGCCAAATAAAACTCGGTTTTAGAGGAAGTGAGTATGATTGTACTCGGCTATAAAATCATCGAGTATTGTGCTTTTTCCCTTACCCTCCCCAGACTGAAGTACTCGGTCTCTATGGATACGAGTTAAAAATACAACTCGCTACCGAGGTAGTCGAGTATTAATTCAGAATTTCGATCAGTCGAAATTGGGCTTCGACCTATCGCGGACCATGCATCGGTCTAACCAGACTTCTCTGTAAAAAATGATTGATGTTCGATCGGGCCTTGATTGGTCGCCAAATAAAACTCGGTTTTACAGGAAGCGAGTATTATTGTACTCGGCTATAAAATCATCGAGTATTGTGCTTTTTCCCTTACCCTCCCCAGACTGAAGTACTCGGTCTCTACGGATACGAGTTAAAAATACAACTCGCTACCGAGGTAGTCGAGTATTATTCAGAATTTTGATCAGTTGAAATTGGGCTTCGACCCATCGCTGACCCTACATTGGTCCAACCAGACTTCTCAGTAAAAAATGATTGATGTGCGATCGGTCCTTGATTGGTCAGCAACATTAAAGTCGACTTTACAGATATCGAGTATTGATTGAAACTCAACATCTGTGTATCCGAGTATTAAAGCGATTACTTCGCCCTAATTGCTCTTCCCCTCAGAATTATTAACATCTCGCCTCTCTCAATTCTGAATCTCTGCGTCTCTTTGTTATCATCGTCAACCTTTAGTCTGTCTGTGACTCTTCTTCTCCTTCTCAAAACCCCACCCGGTCCCCTCTTTCATCTACACTACACTCTACACTATAAAATCAAAACCGTAGCCTGAAGATGTCTCCCAACCTTCTACTCCGTCTTCCGTTCAAATCCCTAGCCGACCTCTCTAATTTAGCTTCTCCTAAAAACCGTGGCTGCCTTTTGTTCTTTGTATTCAACTTTGAACCACCGAATCCACTACCAATGTACCATTTGTTATATATTTTTGTTTTGTTTACTTACTAATGAGTTTTTTTATAAAATTTGTAGATTTTGTCTACTGTGGTAATCATTATCATGTCGAATGTTTAGTACTAATAGTAGTAGACTTGTTTGTTTACACACGTTTATTTTGATTTTAAAAAATCCCTTAATTATCTCGCCCTATGATTTCTGTTCAAGTTTCTTTGTGGCTGTCATCTTAAAACAAAATAATTGTAGATCCATTCGTTTATGTTGTTAATCGCTATGACGTTGATTGTTTTTTCTTTCTTTTGTAGACTATACTTTTTTTTTTTTTTTTTTTCAGGTAAAAGATGGATGTTTTATTACATCACGTTTTACATCATGTTCAGCAATGTCATCATAATTGCATAAAAAAAGCTCCTTAAAAAAAAACATATGTTGGTACTTTAGGACTACTGAAACTTCATATAATTAGTTCTTTAGTAACATTATGTTAATTATAGTAATATAACTAACAAACTAGTTAGAACTTTGGTAATGGAGTCTGATTTATAGTAGATTTAAACATTTAAATGTACTTTATGGTGAGGTGAGATATGCTGTTGGGATAAGAAGTCTTATTAGTTGTATACAATCAACTAATAAAGATTGTCCGCATGGTTATATTTTTACATTGATTACCTACAGAGAATGCTTTACGTTTTGGACATTTTTGTTGTTCCCTTCTTTGTATATAGAGTAGATCTTTTGGCAGTTTCAAAGAGGCCTCACTTGCTGCACTCTCTGCCCTACTTTTGCCAATCTGCCACCCTAAAAATTAACACTCTGCAGATAACAGATACTGTGCAGAAATCCATTTGTTTTCTGTTTTTACTATACTGGTGATTTTTAGTACTAATAGGAGATCTTGATATGAAAAATATAGTTAGATCTGTTTATTTGTTGCTGATACCAAAGATAATAATCTGTCATACCTCCTTAAGTTTTTCCAGTTTTTGACATGACTTAAAATAAAATAATTGAAGATCCATAATCACTGTAATGTTGGCTGTTTAGTAGCAATAGTAGATTTGTTTGTTTGTTTTGTTGATTTTAAATTCATTACTATTTTCCAATTGTTCGTAGAATTGGTAAATTCCTTATGAATAACTATTGCATTTAAATTGGTCTAGATGAAGAGTGATGAGAAGATTCCTACTGACTAGCGTGAAGGAAAAGACATAGACTTAGATGCCCAACTTCATGAAGTGGCTGAACTTCCTCCGCCAAAGAAGGCTAAGACTGAGCTCAAAGTCTACAAAAGGAGGACGAGGACTTCAACTGTTTGGAGTTACTTTCAGATTCTTTCGACAAAAGATGAAGGAAAGCCTGCTTGCAAATGCAAGAAGTATGGAAAGGAATTTATTGCTACCGGAGCAGATGTTACTGAAAATTTGAAAAGGCATTTGGACTAGGCTTGTCCAAGGAAATTTGATGTGCCATTGACCATTCCTGTTTCTACACCCTCTGATATAGGTAATGTATTTTTGATTTATATGTTGACTGCATGAGTTCTGAGTTATATTCGTGCATCGAAAATTATAATAGTTTATAGATTTTGTTGGCAGACTTGGTAGACAGTAGTCACTACAACTTTATTACCAATAATCTTTGTTCTTACTACTATGCAAATGACTTATTTATTTTAAAATATAATTGCTTCAATTGCATAACTTGACCCACGGTTTTTAAATTTCTTATTTATGATGCATTGATAAGTTTTTAATGAGGTGAGAAACAATTTCTTTGATGTAGAACTTGCACAATCACCACGACCAGAAGAGCTGACTGAAGAGAAAATGAGCAAGGAGACAACTAACGATGACCACAAGGAAGGCCCCGGGTCTTCAATGGAACCCTCGAAGACTGGTACCGATGAGCACAAAGAAGACAAATAATAGACGTTTCTAGTAACTTGAAGCTTTATGGTTGAATGACATAATTATTTGAGAATATTTTGGGATTATTTGAACTTTTATTAATTGATTTATGGTAGACTTATGAATTTATATATATGGGAGTTGATAAATAGGTTATTTGAGTTAAGTTCAATGTTTAATTCAACAAGTTGTTCGGGTCATAATCAAACAGGTTGTTAATAGGTTATTTTTAGTCATATTTGAAACTTATATGGTATGTCAATGTCATGACCACAATATATAAGGATCTCATAAAGTAAACAATGTTTTAATAATAAAAATGTTTTATAATTTCCATCCATAACCCTTCCAAATGTTTTACAGCAACATTTCACTCTCTCCATACTAAAATGTTTGGATTATCCTTCACCTTAATGGTTACTAAGAACTACCCAAGATGAATTATCTGTTTCCTAACTGGCACTATCAAATGACAAAAAATTAAATAATCAAGCATATAATGCAACATAAAAAATGAAAAACGTTATAAAATGAAAGAAAGAAAATATAATAATCAAAGAACATGGTACATGCCATTTAGTTAGTAAAATGTAAACAAAATGATCGAGTGGGACAAATAACATTGAGTTCCATTGATTTTTTACGAAATCAAATAGTTAGCAATATTAGAAATTTTAGTTGTGTTTTTCTTTTTTTTACTCAACGTGAGGTTTTTTGAAGAATATAATATTAGAAATGTGTGTTAGACTAAATGGGTTAACCCTACTATTTAAGCTTTACAAAATGGTAAATTTGAGGATATTTTGGACATAAAAATTTAGGAATCAGGTTGGGGAGAAGCTCCTTAAATAATACTAGTCGTTAACCCGTGCGATGCATAGGAAAATTTTTGCATAAATGTATAATGTATTTTGCATAAATGTATAATGTATTATGATGCAAAGGATTCATAGCTTAAAAATTATTGAAAAAAAAAACAAAATATATAAGACTATACTACAAATAAATATAAGAGAGCGAGATAAGGTACACAAAATACCGTATTTGATTATACAGGTAACATATCGATCGCATTTAATTTCAAGCATTACTTCGAACCAAAAAAAAAAAATATCTCAATCATACATCAATGCATGCAATTGCTAAAAGAGTATACAAAATACCGTATTTAATTATACAGGCAGCATAAGGAGAATTCCTATCAATTTATGCATCATCTTCCAATGTAACTCTACTTTTCCTGCAATATACACCTGCTATTTTGTTTGTTTTTGAAGATTCAAAAACACAATATGAGAAATATTCTCTGTGTTTAGAATATAAAGGTAAAAAAATTGTGCTACAAAAACTAACTTTTTTGACAACCAATAAATAAAAAAACTGAATTCTTGGTGTACCAAATACAAAGGAAAAGAAGGAATGAGTTGAGTAGAAGATTGTTCCTATTTCCATCTTAAGCTGTTTGTTGATGGAGCAATCACTTAAAGAGGGCAATATCAACAAACATAATTAAGATAATCACAGCTGATTGAAAGGTAAATTTTGTAACCGTCATCTCCCCAAATGGAGGAGTCTGAGATAATATAATGACAAAAAAATGCACTAAATTAACAATGACATGATGATTGAAGACTCTTATTGCACAATATTGAAAAAATGTGAGAAAAGAATAGTATAGAGATACTGACCACAATAGTTATTAATAAATTTTCCAGCTCTTTCAATTAAAAAGATACCTTAGCTTGAGGTCGGTACACCAAACATCAAATACCAAAAGCTTTAACGAAACTGGACGGAAGAGATTAAGAGAGATACTGCAGGGAAGAGAGGCTTTGATGAGAAGGGAGTGAACGGAATAAGCTGGTTATATTGTTCTAGGTTTAGGGTTTTATTTTTCGATAGCGGCGTGTTCTAACTATAATAACTGAGGATAATATCTTATTATATTGGTGAAGATTAGTGTGCAATAAATCAAATAAGTGAGGATGTGATTCACTACTCCAATTATAATAGATTACACAAACAATACCGATCTCTCTAAAGAAAAGTTTAATACACAAAAAAAAATACAAAATCACAATTATCTTCATCAAAAATAATAAGATAATGATAATGAGTTTAAGTTTAAGCTGGAGTTATTAGAGAAATAGAATTTCACTCCTTATTAAGTTAGAATTAAACAAAAATAACTAATAAAATAATAATTTTATTTAAATAGTGTGCTGACGTGGAAAATTGTGAGAGCTTCAAAGGCTTTGTTTTTATATGCATATATATATAGATTATATATATGCATACTTAACTTATATTGCTGCATTATTTCTTCATTCATGAATCATAATTTCATTGTTTATAAATGTCTAAATTAATTTTGTTTTAAAAAACAAAAATCAAAATTAAAATAGTACTTCATAGTTAAAAGTCAAATTATCTGAAAACTTAAAACTACCCAAGATGAACGTTTAACCACGTACAGATGTGTGTTTTTGGAAGACTAAAAGTATACAATTACGAGTTTGAACTATGTAACTATGCAAATATTGTTGCAAGTGGCCCCATCAGATTGCCCAAAGCCAAGTACAATTACGAGTAACGTGTAGCCAAAAGCAAACAACAAAACTCGCAATTACAAGCCAACAGGCCAAGAGAGATTCTAAATTCAAGTTCAAAAGATAAACGAAAATGCTATTCAACAACATGGAAAACTTCATCTGTAGTGCACACTTTAGGCATAGGGGGCATACAAACACATGTCATTAGTATTACTATATTCATGAATGCCACAAGCAGGAGCCATGATTTCGCCATCATTTTGCGCTTCCTTGTCCTATCGAATCATGAACTTCATCATCCCCCATAACATGGGCTCCCACTTCACTGAGCATGTTAGTACTCAAGATTGCAATTCTCTTTGCGTGGTCACACTCCTCAATGGCAACGTCTAACTGATACCTCAGCAATCTGTTCCTCACGTCTCCATCGCAATAGCTTGTTCCTTCACTTTGAGACATCCCCCCTGGGCTTGGTGTCGACATGGTAGGCGATGTCTACGATGGGGATGCACCATAATGCACGTTCCTACCATTACGTTGCAAGAACTCCATATATGCACATTCTGCTTCCCGTCGATCTTTGTATGACCTGTGTTCAGCATTTGCGAATTTATGAACTTGTCTACTTGCTTCTTCCCAATTGTCGTATATGCCAGGAGCACGACCAATGAAAACAACATAGTATCTGCCACCCTAAAAGAGGAACATACAACAACATTGTATGTCAAAATTGCATAGGGTGTTGCTGGGGTTAGAACTTACCAAGTATCGAATCTGAGATATTAGATAAACATGTACCATGTCGCTTTAGCAACAGGTGCCGGTGGACTACAGCAGCCTTGACGTTGCTTGTTCGAAAATATGACAAACAGTTGCATAATATATAATTGGACAGTGGTAAATTTTTTAATGACAACTACCAAAAATGTTGGCATGTTACCTTTATAAGCAAAGAAGGCTTCTCTTCTCCATCTCTGTCTGTTTTCTTCTGCTCATACCCCCCAACCAGAATGACAGGAAGCTGTCTTTATATGTAAAGTGCATAATACTCGATTATCAGAGTATCGAGTACATAATAACTCGCAATTCCCACAGACGAGTATGTATAATTGCTGCCCAACTGAATTAGGTGAAGATTAATAATACTCGATTTCTCGAGAGCTGAGTTATATTAAACTAGCTGCGCACCGTACCCATTGTTAATAATACTCGATCTCCTTATGACCGAGTTACATGTACTCGATTTACTTAAAATCAGTACTATGCAGTGTATGCTAATAACTCCATGACCTTCAAGGACCACTGACTAGATTTCATGCACGAGCTGGGCTATGTGGGTTCCCCTCTGAACGCGGACTGGTCTGAGCATTCTACCATTGCGTCAAACTATAATATTGCCAGTTCAAAGTTCAGTTGACAAGCTGCACAACGTGCATTATTTGTTCTCCACACCTTCTCCGTTTTGTCAACATCTCACCTGATAGGTAAACAACTGATAACAATTTATAACAAAACAAATTCATTTGTTGTGTAATACTGTAGTACAAATTCCTGGGGTCACAAATTTTTTGAAAGAACTGTCTTCAATGGGGGGTATCATGAGTCCAATTTATGGTAATAGGATATTCTTTGACTAAATTCTGTAAAATCAGTGAGGGGTCATTGTGAATAATTATGTGGTACATTTAACTGATAACACAGATTCTTAACACTCTTGTGCTTTGAATGCTGTTGGTCTTCAAAGGAGGGTATGTAAACGTAGTAATGTAGTACAAACTCCTGTTAGCACAAATCTAATGAAAGCACTTAATTCAATGGGGGGTATCTGAACATAATAATGTGGTACATGTTGCATGGTAGGAATTATTCCCGTTATTTGCAATGCTGTCAGATTTCTCATTTGTTTAATTTGATCACATGAAATTCTCAACTCGATTGTGCGAACATTTTTGTTTTCGAATTTAGGTGTCTAATGGACTAGATGATACAATTATTCAATAGTATTTTTTAGCATCAAGACTTTATGACTCGCCTAAAATTTATGACAAAAAAGATGGGTTTTTTTAGCAAAATTTGTTTTGGTTTGTTTAGCTGCATGAAGACCTAAACATAAGGCATATATAGTTAGCCTATGGTTTCACAATATTGTACAGTGTATGATACAACTATTATTATTTCTGGTTCAGGCCCGTTATGAGTCCGCATTACTTCTACGTTTACTACGACGGGGAGGCATATATTAATGATTTGCATGGACTATTATACCGAGGTCCGAACCAGAAGCAGACGCTTCTTAAAGTGAAACGTGGGATACACACTTTGGGGTTAGACAAGGATTCCCACGACATCTCCATTGTATTTCGGGCTCCTCAGCAACTGGTGGGTACCTAAGTTTTCTACAATTCAATTCCGTTACAATGTGACAATGATGTGGACATAATGTGGGGAGTGATAAAGCAGGCACCGCAATTCATAGGTTCTGACTTGTATGTCACTGTTGACACTGTTGGGTTTAATGTTGATGGGGTTCGCAGTTTGGCAATAGCGTTGGACAGCAAGAATCAGTTCCTGTAACCATCGTGTACCGAGTGTTACAACCGAGACGTCTTTGCCAGACAATGTTGGGCCATGCAATGTGGAAGCTATGGACAATATTGAAGACGCCGAAGTGTATACTGAAGTAAATGAAGATATCCAAACCAACTTCAATGAAGCAATCGAAATGGATGACACTCGAGACATGTACAAGGAGTTCATTGATAATGATGGACTAGAGGTCAATCCGGAATGTTTAGATGAACTACAAGTTGAAAACAATGTGGATGCTTACCCTAATCCGAACCCTAACCCCGACTAGTTCACATCGAACACATGGGATAACATTCATGATCCATCACCTTCCCTGGAAACAGGTTTGATGAGTTGGCGGCCGGGGGACAAACCGAGGAAGGGGATGCTATTCTTGAATAAAGCTGCGGTTCAACATGCGTTAACCATGTTCTCTGTGGGGCTCAATAAGAAATTTAAGTACATAAAGTCAGACCTCGGGAGATTGGTTGTAACATGTGTACACGATGCATATCTGTGGTCAGTTCGAGCTATCGACAGCAAAAGGCACAAGTTGTGGGAGATCACAACATGTAAGGGTCCCCACACCTCGTCACTCCAGGTGGATCTGATGGAAGGATGATGGATTCGAAGTTCATTGCCATCACACTTGAGTCGTACGTACGGGAAGACATTTCAAGAACAATAGCAACCCTGCGTAGTCTTTTGCATGCGAAGCACGACCATTAGGAATCTCACTATAAGGTTTGGGATGCAAAACAAAAGGCGGTTGCGGCCATCTACGGGGATTTCGATGAGTCATATGCAAAATTGCCTCAGTTTTTGGCAGCATTAAAAGATGCAGATCCAACCACAGTGACATAATTGAAGTGTGACAACCGTAACGTGCTAGGAACTTGCACATTTAACTGTGCCTTTTGGGCTTTAGGGCAACAGATGCTAACAATGAGGCTTATCCACTTGCGTTTACCGTTGTTGAGAGTGAGAGCAAGGAGACATGGGGATGGTTCTTGGCATGGTTGACCGATATTACGGACCGGGCCAATCTTTGCATCATCTCTGACCGACATTCGGGGATAAAAGATTGCTTTGATGACACAAGTATGACTTGGTTGCAGCCTCACAAGGTCCATCACCGGTATTGCCTCTGCCATGTAGTCAGCAATGTGAACACAAAATGGAAAAATTTGGAGTTGAAGAACTTGGTATGGAAGGCAGCAAGTGTGAATCAAGTTAGAAAGTTTGAAGCCACACTGTAATTAATTCGTAATGTCAAGCTGGCTGCACACAGGTACCTTGAAGCTGAAAACAAACAAAAGTGGACACTTGCACATGACGGAGACCGTCGATACGGAGCAATGACAACCAACCTATCGGAGTGCTTTAATGGAGTACTGAAAGGTGCACGCAGCTTGCCAATAACGGCAATGGTGAGGTTCACCTTTTTCAAAGTGAACTCCTACTTTGACGCTCGTCGTAATCTCACTCTAGATTAGTTGGAAGCGGGTCAAGAATGGTGCAAGTATGCCATGGATAAATTCGAAAAATATCAAGCGAAGGAGAAGGACCATATGGTGACACAGATGTCCACACAAGCGCAGATATATCAAGTTGACACACCGGGTAGTCCTCTATGTAGTGGGGGCAGACAACACACGCATAGGGTTGATCTTTGGAATATGACATGCACTTGCGGGAAATGGGAAGCGCTCAAGATCCTGTGTTCACACGTAATAGCAATTTGTGCTAAGTATAAGCACGATGCGCAGCAGTTTATTGATCCTTGCTATGAACCGGTATTCCAACCGTTGAAAGACAGATTAGCATGGCCGGATCCGGAAGAAACTAGACTAGTGATGCCCAACCCACGATTGATCTGGAACAAAGGTTGGCCAAAGACCACACGTATTCGCAATGAGATGGACGAGGATGATAATGATAGGGAGTTGCCGAGCTCCTTATGGATCGAGAATGGACTAAAATCAAGATGTGGGTTGTGTCGCCAAGAGGGGCACAACCGTAGAACATGTCCTACTCGAAATGCGGAGTCAACGAGTGGTGGAGCTGCATCATAGGTAAAGCTTCCATTTCTTAACGACTTTTGTCATATAAATCGTTACGTGATTGTTAACAACTGAGTAGTAGTAAATTCTTATCTATTGCCATAGTACGTATTTGGACTATCCATGCATGAACAAACATTGGTGTTCATGCATGGATAGTCAAATGAGTCAAGTTGGTAATTAAAAATGATGCTGGAGAATCGCAAAATGAGGTTGTTCAATAACTTATATAGGTCATGATTCTGACCGTTGTTGTGACTGTGTTTAGTATGATTTCCAGCGTCTACAACTTTCATAGCTAAATTGTTTATAGCAGGGGCAATCACAAATTTACTAGATCTATGCAATGCACAGGCGCTATATTAATGATTTGCCATAAACTTTCATCGCTGGTGTATTGATACAACTAAGCTGCAGATAACATCGAAAGAGATTTCAAGAGAGGCAGGAAACTCGATGTTAGGAATATCGAGTAGAATAAAGTAACTCGATATCCAAAAACACGAGTAACGTGAAGTATAGCCATCCATCACGATTACCACGTATTACTCGATCTCCCTGGAAGCGAGTTTATATTTAAAGAACTCGATACCAAAAAAGCCGAGTATGGATTTCAGAAAACATGCACCCATCGAAAAAATGCCTGGGTCCAGCAAACGTCTCTGTACAAATCGGTTGGTAGTCGATTGGTTTTCGATCGGTCACACTTAAATAACTCGATCATAAGCATAGCGAGTAAAATTACGTACTCGATACCAAAGATCACGAGTAACGTGAAGTATCGGCCACGATTATAGGGTAGAACTTGATTTCAGAGGAAGCGAGTTATATTTACATAAATCGATACTGAGGAAGCCGAGTATTGATAAAGAAAATGCAACCCATTGGAAAAATGCCTGTGTCCATCAAACATCTCTGTACAATTTGGTTGCTGTTCGATTGGTCCGCGATCGGTCAAACTTTATAAACTCAATATTGTGTATTGCAAGTATTATTGTACTCGAATTTGGTAATATCGAGTTATGTGCTTTTTTAGTCACTATACCATACATACTTATTTCTGGTGTTGGATTGCTGCATGCGACTGCCTTGCGATTGCTCTCGATTCCTCCATCTCGAAAACGACTGCCCAGTCTCCAAAGCCAAAGCTACTTGAAATGCTCTATTGTCAATCAACCTTAGTAGCCATATCCTGTCAAAACCAAAACAGAAAACAAAGACATGTAGTTTAGTTTAATATCTATTTTTGAACAACATAAGCAAAGGGCAGAGTTATAATTTTTAGCACTATAGACCTGAGTTGTCCATGGGGTTGCCAGCAGGCATTGGTTCCAGCTCCTTGATTTCAACAACTACACAATCTGACATGAAGAATGTATTTGCTACCGAGGATGCACGCTTAGGGCAACATCTAACCACCTGAAGTAAGACAATGCAAATGTTTCGGTAAATAGCTTCAATAATAAGCTATCTTAGGAAAAATATGATAAGTTATGATTCCCTTAATTGACATGCAGATTTGGATGATCATCTAAATTGCATTGATTCCAAATTTGCCCAAAAAAAAAAAAACCCATTCAAGTCATCATGGATGATAGTACCTGCTTCGCTTGTATTGAGAAAGTTGGGAAGCATATGACTCTAGTTCCAGTGAGTCAACCACCTATCCTGATGAACTATCCAAATACGAATAACTCCATTTGAACATCCTGTCATGATATCGCCATTGTCCAAGAATTTGGCATCCCAAACGTAACCAGGATGCTCTATGGTCTGAACACAAACTCCGTCTAAAACATGACAAGATTACCAGGTAAACATTTCAATTTCAAGCAATATAGGACATATTACATAGCAAGAACCAAAATTTAACTTACCCAAATATGAAGCTTTTGCTAATCCCTTGTCCATTAGACAAGAATGTTTACAATCCACAATAGAAATCATCACATGACATCCACTTCTTTTTTTTTTTTTTTTCTTTTTTTTATAGGTAGTGTAAGGTTGAATTTAATCAACCATCTTGTTGGTTTTATTCCATGCCAAATTTGCTTGTAATTCAGCATTTAGAAATCCTGTATTTATGTGGAAATCATGTAAGGGTAGTGTGTGAGAGAGTGTGAAGAAATGCTCAAGACTGTGCAGTGAAGCAAGGACTCGCGACTGGATCTCACGGGTGGCTCGCGACTTTCAAGCCGCCAGAAGAAGCACACGAGTGAAGCATGCAGAGAAGTTGAATCATCATGCCAGCTGTAGCACTACAGGATAAAAAGTCCAGACTAGCCATTCAGTTAGCTCGCAGCTTGAACTCGCGACTCAGTCAAGTCGCGAGGCCAAGTTGCCAGCCAGCTCTGTCTTGGAAAAATGACTCTTCGTATTCCAAACACTCACCAGTATATATAGACCCTTATACCCACGAAATGTAAAGAGCTTTCAGAGAGAATTTTGAGAGAGAAACCCCAGAGAAAACTAAGATTGACTCATCCATAATCTTTACATAGAGACTCTTCAAATTCCTCTACTCTCACCCTCTCCATTGTTACATCCTTGAGAGGTTCTTGGCCAAATCTTTTTCTCACCATACCCACATATGTTAGAAGGCTTTTTGGTGCTTTGGGAAGCAGTTAAGAAGGAACCAATGGTTATTAGTTGATGCTATAGGCTATAGCAGAATCCGGTAAGTTAGAAAAGACAAAGGTTCGGCGTAACCTCGTTGGAGCAAGAAGCTTGGAGGGCTTAGGTATACTGGGTAGATTAGGCTTGGAGGGTCTATTGTTGTTCATATATCCCAACTACATTTTCTAGTGGATTATTGATCGCTTGGAGGGCGGCGGGGAGGTTTTATGCCGAAGGCTTTAGTTTCCTCTTCGATAACACATCGTTGTGTTGTCCTTGTGTTTGTATCTCTCTTCCCTTAATCTTTGCCATTTAGTTTCTGTTGTGGATGTGATTTTGATTGATTTAGATTGTTTATCAATTCTATTATTCGCTTATGTTCATTTTCCTCACATATATTGTTTGACATTAAGCTTAAATTGATAATTTCGTAATTGGGGGTTTAAGCGTTCATAGTGCCTTATACGCTATTTGAACTTTCAGGCAGACATCCACGTCTTTTTACGTTAAGAAATTCCATAACCGCAAAATGTATAAATGGGCATTTAATATTGAAAGTGAAGGAAATGAACAAAAGTTACTGAAGTTTCCTATTTTCTTTTCTTACATTTGTTTTTTTTTTTTTTTTTGGGGTGGAGGGTGGTAAGGGGGATTGAATTTGAAATGTAAGAAATAGTATGGGTCAAAACAGCCAATCTGAAATGGTTCTCCCAAAACTCTATAAACCTTATTGAGCATGGGGCCACCAATGCTCAGTCTGTGGTTGACAAATGCACAAAATAAATCTGAGCCAGGCAACAACACAGATCAATTACTATTTCAGCTTGAACAAGAATCAAATGTGAGAATCCAAGCACAAATAACTTCTCCAAAAAGAGGATGAAAACCAGAAATAACAACCTTTCCATATCTTTCTGAACAATCTTCACTACCACTGACAATAAGTCCAGAGACATGTGAATCAACTGAATAGACAATGGAAGTATGACCAACCGTCTCCATTAATACTACACAACTTAATGCCCATAATCTTATGGAACTGTAGCAATGAAAACAAATTAAAAATTAGGGACACCTATTACACAAAACAAATGTGGGCAAGATTAATTTGAATATTCAAATGAGGAATTGAAAAATAAAAATTAGGAGCAAAATTAAATAAGAACAAAAATTTTTAAAGTAAAAAATTAAATAAGAACAAAATTTCCAAGAGACAACAAAAAAGCTTGCATTATCAACAATATCTGCAACCAGTTAAAACACCAAGTATGACATCTAGTTTAGTTGACATGGAAGACCCTTTGCTAGCATTATGCTCTAAAAATCACAGAAGCAGGTAATTAATTCTATAATCACAAAACTACTATCTAGTCAAAGAACTCAACCTTTTTTTGCAATATGTATGATCAATCACGAAAAGAAGAAAACAATGAAGTCTGTAATTTGAAAACTTCAAGACTTGGTGGGGACCATAATCAATGTCAAAACTGCTAGCTGTTTGTTCCCTTTGCCATCGAACTAAATCCAATATGTTGGTAATGTTTTGTTCTTAATTCTGAAAGTTACTGTTTGTTTTGACTGAACTACCTTTCACTTTAACCACTTATCCCTAAGGCATGCTCTTCATGCAAATGTACATTAAAAACTGATGATGCCGAAAATCTTCAGTAAGCCACACAACACTCACATGCTTGAAACAAGGCTTGCAAAACAACAACAAAGAAAAACCCTAGGAGAGTACCGGTGTGGTACCGGCTAAAGACCCTCCGAAGATCAAGTCAGAATACCTTTCTACAACTTTAGAGTACTAGAGTTGGGGTGAATTATGTGTACCTTGACTGGTGAGAGTTTTGGTGCTTTTATAGTAGTAAAGGGTTGACATCTCCTCCTTGATTTAGAAGTCTTTTCCTTATAGGAGTCCTCATAAGTGTATTTTGTGGAATCCTTTCCTTGTAGGGATCTTTTTGACTAACACTGAGCGTGAGGCACAAGATATTTCCTTATACACGCATGTGTAGGGGCCAAGTTAAGATTATGTTAAAGCCGTCAGTCTCGTGCATCCCCTTTAGCTTAGTTGCATCAACTTTCCATCTTCCCTGAGTTTGCCTCCATCAACTTAGAGCTGTAGACTCCCTATTGTTGTCACTTGTCAATGGTCACAAGTAAGATCGACGAGTTTGTTTGGAACGTTGCTTTATACCTTTCCATTAGTGAGTGTTATATTCACAATTTTATCCTTATCAAAAACAAAAATACCAGATAGAACTGATCAAATCATTATAAACAGAAAAATTATTGCAGCAACAACTACCTGTCATGTGATGCAGAAAGGATCCCCAGATCAAACATCACTGCCAAACCTCGAACAGTATCTGCAAATCCACAACGTGTAGAAGCACATGCTTAAGATAACAAATTAATAACTGCCCCATTTTAATACTAAAATGTTGAGCAACAAAAGTATAAAAGTGCATTAACCAATGTCATCCTTTACATTTAAAACATACAACTAAACCTACAAAAGTACCCACTTGAAAAAAACTTCCTCAAAAGTACCCACACATTTCTCCCATCACTCTCAACTCAAGCCAAACCATTATTACATTTACGCCCTAAGAAAAATCAATTACTCTGTCCATATCCAATTCAAAATGTCTTGTTTTCCTTTTAGGGACATCGTATTAAAATGTGTGTTTACTTTCTAAAAAAGGAAATTATTGCCTCTCTAATTTCTTCCTTACCTTTTTAAAAAGGAAATAAACAATACAAAAACAAAAACAAAAACAAACAAACAATATTATTCTTCAAGGGAAAAACTAATGTACAATTCTTACAATGCAGTATGTTAGGTTTCCCAATCAAATACGAACACAAGGTTGCATTGAACAATGAAGTACAAATAGTGTTATTGATTAAACAGTGTTACCATTTAACAGTGTTATTGTTTCCAAGGACAATTAAATTCAATGCAACCTGTGTTTGAATTTGATTGGGAAACCTAACATAATGCACCTAAGGAATTGTATCTAAATTTTACATTTTATTAAAATTCCTGCCACCTCAAAAAACCAACCTAAAACTCACAGGCAGTGTGCTGAGGGACCAAAAAAAGCCAAATCATAAAGCAAGTTACAACTATCAAGCAAATCAGCCGAAGAAATAAAAGTAAAAACACCCAAAGCATTAGTCCGCTTAGATAAAGTCCGGAAGAGCAACTTCAAATCAAGAATCAATCACTCACTTCCGTCAAAAGTGCAAGCATTCCTTTCCCACCAAATCTCCCCAGGAGAAAAAGAGGGATCATCATGTCTAAATTTTTTAGCAATCAAACCATGTAAAGCACTAAACATATGAGGATTACCCATGTCAACAGTTTGATCTATTAAACCATGTAGATTAGAAGTCTTATTAAATGCTACTTCCACTTCTAACTTATAGGAAGCTCAAAGAAAATATGTTTGATGATAACCAAACAGACATGTAAGAAGAAAATGTTACAGCAACGTTGGTTTGCAAAATCTACAAATATTTTCATTCCCACATGATTTCAACACATTGCAGATAAGGATATATATATATATATATATATATATATATAAAGCACGATGAAGGCAAATAAATGGAAAAAATACCTGTATGCCCAACAAAAGTATGTGTACATTTGCTTCCTCTCCAAAGTTTTAAAGTTGTATCACTTGTACCTAAAATCGTGATAGCATAAAAATGAACCCCATAAGTTCATAGTGAAAGACATAGTTGTATCTATGAATTCCAATCTGATGTGACCAGTTCCAACTACCAACAAAAACTATAACAATATCTAGCAGAACAGTCATCTACTGAATCATATTATACCTGTAACAAGCTCGCCCGAAGGCAGCTTTATGACTGCTTGGATTCCTGCCTTATGAGCCTCCCAGGATTCTGTAGGTTGGCCATTTCTCCAACGTCTTAATGTGCAGTAGTGAAGGAGACAAATTAGATACTAACCAAAAATTATTGAGAAAATATGCATATACCTTCGTAAGCATAGATAATAATTCAAACCCAACAGACGGCAATACACAAACAATAAAAGTAACATTCAAACAGTATGCAAATTTTTTAAATACACTCAAAGGAAAGGAATTAATCAATTCAATAATACTGACCAAGATAACAGCAGCAACAACTTCCTTGTTGGAATATCTACCTCCAGCTAATGTCGCAATTGTATCATTCACCTAGTTCCAATAATGTACGTTAAAACCATATTGAAAACAAAAATATAATATCATGAAGTATACATCACCAGATTGAAATTGATGGAATTAAAAATGTGCGCAGCGGAAAAGTAAGTTTTGAACGGATCTACTTCATTCTATATTGTTAACACGTACTAAGTAAATTTCAGAATTTTGAGGACAAGAGATTGTACCTTGAAGCGGTGAATTTCAAAACAAAGATTGAAGCACTCGGGAATACTTTTAATCTTCACTCCAATTCCACTGATCGTCCAAGATGTGTGGTCTCTCAAATTGGTAACAAAGGAATAACTAGTGAGTACCAAAAACTCACTTCCACACCACTACAATGGTGATTTTCTTACCAATAATTTTCTGTACGTTTTTCCCTTTGTGTCTAACCAATATATCTAATTGGGCTGGCCTTTTGGGGCTTACCAATTGGGCTTAAGTGTGTGGCTTGGAGTGGGACCAAAAGGGACCAATAAGACATTAGCTCCAATGGGCCTTGGGCTTTTCTGTCAACTCTTGACAAGTCCAAAGTTACTATTAACTATATTTAATACCACTATATAAATATAGTTGCACTCTAGGTCTTATCTATATATTATATCCCAAAACTTTATTATACATGCAATCCCTTCATAAAATATTCGTAGTAATACAAAGTCATTAAAATAGACTGCCACTTTGTAATTTACTACATCTTTATCCTTGAGTACCCGGTTTAATCCTTTAATGTTATTCATTATATATTTATGAAATCCTATTCCATAAATATATACTTTAGTAACTACTTACTAAAGTGGTTAGGCCTAACTCTCTGAATAACAAATCCATTAAACTTATCTCAAGGGAATATTTTATATCTCTGTTAAGAGACTATGAATTCCATCTTGAGAATATATGTTCCATCAACACTTAATGTGGCTGCCCAACATACTGAGGTTTTGACCATTAATATAGATCTCACTCCTGATATATCAAAGCAACTTACACCTCATGATCAGGTTCATTATTCTCTCAGGATTAAGAGTTCATGCAAATACAAGTCATGAGATTTATTATTCATTTGACAGTCCTTAGGCAAATAATAAATCTCATGGCGGTCCAGTTCAATATGTCTTAACTCTTAAAACATATTAACACATCAACTAGAAGTCACCACTTCCATGATCAAGACAAATCATCGTAGTTAATATGTTATAGTCTTCGCAGATGAAATGCCCAATTTCATCACCGACTACGAACTATAATTCTGAGTTTACAAAGAACTTGTGATTTATATCTTCTGTGACTCTTCACATAAATCACATACTATGCATCTCATGGACTATATGATAATGTCCGAATATTCATGTTACCATTATTTCAGATGATAATAAAACAAATTTATTAAACACAACATTAAGTCATACATAATGTCAAACACAATGTCACACTTAATATTATACATAGCATCATTCAATAGGATTTAAGGGCACTAATCCTAACAGAAATATCCAAAAAGGAATACCAATCCACTGCACAAGGCCATATATGATTTTCATCAAGAATAACCAAAGGGATCACATTAGTGTTTTTATGAAGAAGCCATTGAATTTGACTAACCAGAGCTGACACACGCATATCAAGGCCTTTCCTCTCCATTGCTCGTGTATACCAAAATAAATAGAAAAACATAACTATCTAAAAGAGTTCATATTTCCAATAGAGATACAGAAGGTTTTAGAACATCAAGCTTTGTATGTTGTTTCACTAATATTTTTATTATTATTATTGGTAAGTTATTCATGCAACCATGCATCCAGTGGATGTTAAACCCACAACCTCACCCACCACTTCACTCCTACAAAGGAATAAGGTATCATTTGAGTTACCTTTTTTGAACCTTACGCTGTCTCGTATAACGTTGACCATGCGGAGGAGAAGGTCTTGCATGTCCTTTGTCAGATGCCTCGTGCCCAGCTTTGTGTTCATGTTTTTGCCCCCTTGTCCCACAAGGAGGTGCCCTTGATATGCATTTTGGCCAACCTTCTGGCTCTGCAGGTAACCTAACAGCCTGCTCAGCCTGAACATGGGGTGGGTCGATGCTCGAAGAAGCGCCAGTAGACGTACTATATGTTGAGGTTTATGTCCTAAAATCCAATTTAATAGCATGTCATAAATAATTAAATTGTTTAATTATATGTGACTATTTATAAATGAGCTAATGGGACATTATCTTAGTTCATGAGATACATAGTATGTGATTTATGTGAAAAGTCATAGAAGATATAAATCACAAGTTTTTTGTAAACTTAGAATTTTAGTTCGTAGTCGGTGATGAAATTGGGCATTTAATTTGCGAAGACTATAACATATAAATTAAGATGATTTGTCTTGATCATGGAAGTGGAGACTTCTAGTTGATATGTTGATATGTTTTAAGAGTTAAGACATATTGAACTGGACACTGTGAGATTTATTATTCTCCTAACGACTGTCAAATGAATAATAAATCTCACGACTTCTATTTACATCAACTCTAAATCCTAAGAGAATAATGGACCTGATCATGAAATGTAGGTTACTTTGATATATCAGGAGTGAGATCTATAAGACACGATCAAAACCTCAGTATGTTGAGCAGCCGCATTTAGTGTTGATGGAACATATATTCTCAAGATGATATTCATAATCTCTCAACGGAGATATAAAATATTCCCTGGAGATATAAAATATTTCATTGAGATAAGTTTAATGGGTTTAGTTATTTAGAGTATTAGGCCCAACCACTTTAGTAAGGAGTTACTAAAGTATATATTTATGAAATTAGATTTTATAAATATATAATGAATAACATAAAGGATTAAACTAGGTACTCAAGGATTAAGATGTAGTAATCTTCAAAGTGGCAGTCTATATTCATGACTTTGTATTACTACGAATATTTTTATGAAGAAGTTGCATGTATAATAAAGTCTTGGGATATAATTTATTAATAAGGCCTAGAGTGCAATTATATTCTTACAGTGGTATTGAATATAATTAATGGTAATTTTAGACTTGTCAAGAGTTGACAGAAAAGCCCAAGGCCCATTGGAGCTAGAGTCTTATTTGTTCCCTTTGGTCCTATCTCAAGCCACAAACTAAAGCCCAATTGGGTAGGTCCAAAAGGCTAACCCAATTAGATAATCAGTTTTTATTTAATAAGAGTTAAAATAAAGAAACTACCAAGGTAGTTAGTGTATATGTATAATGAAAAGAAAAGAAATCAGTTTTTCTCCACAAGGAGAAGAAGAAGGATTTTTCTTTGAGAATCTATGTACAAAAAGACTGATTGAGAGACCGTACTTCTTGGGCACCATGTGGGATTGAGATGAAGATTAAAGGTATTCTCAAGTCTTGGTTTTGAATTTCACTGCATCAATGTATACTCTCTTGTTCTATATTCTGAAACTTACATAGTGCATGTTATCAATTGCGAATGAAGTAGATTCGTTAATTTTTTGCTGCGTATATTTTGTATGCGATACAAACATGTGATTTTCCAACACTGTGGAAGGGTGGCTCACGTTGCATGTCGAGAGGGTTTGGATCAATACCAAGTCAAAGGATGGAATAGGTGACAGCTCAGGAAATGATCGTAGGGTAGGTGGACGGATGTTAGACCCAAGACATGGATGTGGGGTTGGTGGAGGGATGTTGGGGGTAGGAGATGGATGTGGGGTGGGTGAAGGGATGGTGGGGCTAGGAGATGAATGTGGAGTGGGTGAAGGGATCGGGGGTAGGGACAACTCGAAGGGTAGCAATAGGCGGACGAGAGCCACGTTTGGCAGGAGCTGTGCTTGTGCTTGGCCTCTCAGTAGTGCTTGGCCTCTGAGTAGCCACTGCCACAGGAGTAGCTGCCTCCTCATTTGGGGCCTCAGGGATAGGAGGTTGTACACAGTCAATCTCCTGAATGGCCTTCAGCACATCAGTAATGTCAATATAGTCCTCCGTGCCCACTGGGTGACACCTCAACAAACAGATGTATCCTTCAATCTGCACATGGAAAAACGACCATATTAGTAATGCAATACCAAATCAATAATGCCAATCAATAATAAAATAAATGTTGGTTCTGAATTGGTTCTGCTAGTAATAATTGCAAATTATAGGGAGACCAAGTGTTATCTTTGACTAAATTTAAATTATCTTTTATATTAAAGATGTAGCTAGCGGATAGAGTAGACAAAAATGGTAATTTGTCTAGTCAAATGAACAAAAAATTAAAAATAATTAAAATGGAAAGAAGAATGTAATCAATTTTTTCATCCAAATACCAAATATATCAAATACAAACGAGATTGTTGTTGCAATTCTGGCAATTCTTCAATTTATTGTGTTGGACCAACATGCATCTCATATAAAGACAAGCCCCATTTTCAAAATTTGGTGCTGAATTTCGATCTAACCAGCCAAATCTGAAACATATACAAATAAATGTACACCATGTCATGCCCCTACACCTAAGGGTGAGTTTGGTTCGGCTTTTTGTAAAAGTTCATAATGAAAAAGTGGAGTTTTCAAAAAGTGCATAATGAAAAAGTGTATTTTCAAAAAGCTAAGTGTTTGGTAAAAGCAGTTAAAAAGTGTTTTTTGAAAAAGCTGAGTGTTTTTTGGCTTCAGGAGGCAAACCTAGCTTGTGAGAAATTGTTCCCACCTTCTGAAGGACTTGAAAAGGTCTAAAGAACCTTGGAGATAACTTCCACTTGCCCTTATAGGCCAAAGTTCTCTGTCTATAGGGTTGTAACTTCAAATAAACCCAATCACCCACTTCAAAGGCTCTGCCTTGTCTATGCTTATTAGCCTGTGCTTTCATCCTCTCCTGGGCAGCAGCTAAATTGGCTCGAAGAGTAACCATAATAGCTTCCCTTTGACTCAATAAGGTATCCAAAGCAGCCACCTTTGTAGTATCTGGCATATTAGTTTGCATTGTAGGGGGTGGGAAGCCATATAGAGCTTCAAAAGGGGTTAACTTCAAACTTGTATGAAAATTGGAGTTAAACCAATTCAGCTAGGGCCAACCATTCAGCCCATCTATGTGGAGTGTCACTAGTGAAGGCCCTTAAGTATTGCTCCAAGCTTCTATTGACAATTTCTGTTTGACCATCACTTTGAGGATAGTAGGCAGTGGACATGGCCAAATTAGTTCCTTGCAGCTTAAATATCTTTGACCAAAACAAAGAAGTGAATGTGGCATCCTTGTCACTCACAATAGAAGTTGGCAAATCATGCAATTTGAAGATATAGTGCATGTATAAAGAAGCTACCTTGGCTCCAGAATAGGGATGAGATATAGGAACAAAATGGGAGGATTTTGTTAACCTATCTACCTGTTAAGAGCTTTACGAGTTGCTGATGATGGCATGAGGAATTGGAGTGCTTGGACAACATCAGGCCAGTCACATGGCTCAATGTTTTCTCAAGACACCAATGGCTCCTCATGCCTATCTAGTGAAGCTCCTAACTGCTCATTGAGGGGGACAAGCCCAGTCTCCTTGTTGGATTCAAAGTGATGAGCATGATGAGGGGCAGCATGTGGAAGTACCTTGCTCCATATGATGCCCTAAGGCCATGGCAGAGAAGGGCCATGGTGGGCAGAGACGGATTTTGATGGTTGGCAGCAGCAGTTGGTGCTGACCCTATAAGATGGTGCATGACAATAGTGGCTCGGCTGATGGTTGCTTTGTGTGTGGGCTTGGTGGCTTGGATGCAAGGTAGTGCTGGGCTGTTGTGATGATGATATGCTGTGCAAGGCATTGGGCTGGTTGGTGTTGGCAGAATGCATGGACTTGAGTGAGTGGGCTGATGGCAGTTACTTGGTGTGTTGCATATGGACATGTTATGTGGGCTGTGATGCTGATGAGAAGGGCTTGGGCAGGGGGCCAAGCCTTCTAAACCGTGATGGAACAATTGGTTTGGGCTGGTGAAGCATGGGCAGAAGCTCTATGATAATGTGCTGATACATGGGCTGGCATGTGCAGAGTGTGCAGCAGTAGTTATCAGCAGTTATCAAGCAGTTCCTAGCTTTCTTGATGTTTAGACCTATTGTGTAGGGGCTGGAAACGTGGAGAGCAGGCCAAGACAGAATCAGTTAGAGGTGTCCTAAGTCAGACCACATGTGGCAGCAAGTCCTGGACAAGGGGCAGTTACTTGGCAGTAACTGCTATGACTGTTATTTCTGTATATTTATCCTAGGCTATTGGGGTTGTCAATAGTAGAGGGTGTAATTTTGCTTAGAGAATTTCGTGTGTATTCTCCAGGCTTCCTTTGTACTTGATATTGAGTAATAAAGGTTGGGGTTGGTGCCCTGTAAATACTGTGTGTGCTTTGTGTATGTGAATTTTCTTAATAATTATGTTCTAAGTGTTCCTGTAGTGTGTGTGTGTGGAGTGTTGGCTGAGACTAAGTTAGGGGCTTAGTGCCATCACAGGCAGTAAAATTTAAAAGAAAAATTGACCCTATGACACTACCACAACCAAAATTACCTCATACCCTTGAGACTTGGTTAGGCCTTCAACAAAATCCAAGCTTACATCTGTTCAAGGAGTGGTAGGAATCTCCAAAGGTTGAAGCAAACCAACTAGGGCAGATATCTCAGACTTGATTTGTTGGCACACATCACATTCCCTTACAAAAGCTTTTATGTTTGCCTTCATTCCATGCCAGAAAAATTCCCTTTTAGGCCTCTGATATGACTTAAGGAAACCTGAGTGCCCAGCCACAGGGCTGCTGTGAACTAGCTGCAACACTTAAGTCTTTAAAGGGCATTGAGGACCTAAGAAAAATCTAGTCTTAAAGAAAACCAAATTATTTTTCCAAGTGAATCCTTTGGAAGCAGTACCAGCTTGAATAGATTGAATCAGTTGCTGCATAAACTGGTTTTAAGAATAACTATCTCTAAGAATATGCAACCAAGTAGGATCAGGCACTAAAAGAAGCAACATACAGCTGACCTTAGGAAACTCCTCATGCTGACCTAACAGAGACATATAATCAGACCTCTTTGAAAGGGCATCTGCCACTTTGTTTTCAACCCCCTTTTTGTATTCAACAATGAAGGCATACCCCAGCAACTTAGCCAACCACTTCTGCTGAGCTGGTGTGGCAATTCTTTGCTCCAATAAGAACTTCAAACTCTGATGATCAGTTCTCACAATGAAGGGCCTGCCCAACAAGTAAGGCCTCCATTTCTTGACTACAGTGGCCAAGGCAAGCAATTCAGTCTCATAAGCAGACAAATGAAGATGTTTTCCCTTCAAGGCTTGGCTGTGATAAGCAATGGGCCTATGCTTTTGCATCAAAACAACCCTAACCCATACCCTGAGGCATCACACTCAATGATGAAGGGCTTTGAAAAATCTAGAAGAGCCAACACTAGAGGCTGAGCTACTGCAGACTTGACCTCATTGAAAGCAAGAAGTGCTTTGTCTATCCAATGAAACCCATCCTTCTTGAGAAGATCAGTTAAAGGCTAGGCAATAGCTCCATAATTTTTGATAAATTTTTTGTAGTAACCTGTGAGACCAAGAAACCCTCTCGAAGACTTAGCATTTTACAGCCAACACCCCAACACACATTTAGATTGCTTAGCATATAACTGATGAGATAGTAAGACCTCTAACACAATCCTCAAGTGAGAGAGATGGTCAGAAAAATTGGAACTGAAAACCAAAATGTTATCAAAGAAAAATTGTACAAATTTTCTCAAATAAGGCTTAAAAATAGCATTCATGAGAGCCTGAAATGTTGAAGGAGCATTTTTTAGTCCAAAGGGCATTACAAGGAACTCATAGTGACCCTTATGAGTCCTAAAAGTTGTTTTAGGAACATCCTCAGGTTTCATACGGATTTGGTGATACCCTTACCTTAAATCCAACTTAGAAAAGATGGTAGAACCTGCAAGTTCATCTAGCAACTCATCCACCACAGGAATTGGAAATTTATCCTTAATGGTGGCCTTATTAAGTGCTCTATAATCAATGCACATCCTCTAACTACCATCAGCCTTTCTAACAAGTAAAACAGGTGAGGAAAAAGGACTTTGGCTAGGTTGTATTGAACCAAGTTCTAACAATTCATTTACAATTTTCTCAATTTCAGACTTTTGGAAATAAGAGTACTTGTAGGGTCTTTCATAGACTAGTGGGGTGCCATCTTTTAACACAATCTGATACTCAGCCCATGGATTGGGGGTAATGCTGTAGGAATTTCAAACACCTTGGGAAATTGAGCCAAAAGATCTGACAAGGCAGCAAGCAGCAAAGGCTTATCCTCAGAACTAGAGCTAGTGACAGCAGCAATATGGAGAACCAAGGCCTTCTTTTCTCCATGAGAAAACAAGTTTTCTGCCTCTGAAGAGCTTGAAATTGACAGATGTAGGCCTTGCAGAAACACCTCTTTACCCAAATAGCAAAACCTCATGGTTAAAAGCTTAAAATCCCATACAATAGCACCCAATGTGCTCAACCACTGAGTACCAAGGACCACTACACAGCCCCTTAAATGCAACACATTGAAATCCACAACAAATGTAGACCCTTGGACAATAATGGCTACTCCATGACAAACCCCTAAAGTCTTGATAGTATTGCCATCAGCCACCTTAACTTCTAAAATTTGGGAAGCATCTAATGGTAAATTCAGAGTTAGCAACTCAACAGCATCCAAAAAATTGTGTGTGCTCCCAGAATCAATGAGAGACACAACCTCATGATTCTTGATTCTACCCTTCACCCTCATAGTCTGAGCAGATGGATTACCCACCAAAGCATACAAAGTGATCACAACAGGTACATGTTCAGCTACTTACACATGCTCTTAAGGTCCCAACACCACCCCATCTTCCTCCAACTCCACTAATTGAGCACTAGAAAAATGCTCAATGTCCATATCCCAGCCCTCAAACAAAAACTGCTTTGCCCCTTTACACTTATGTCCGAAATGCCATTTCTCATCACAATTATAACACAAGCCATGTTTCCTTCTCTCCTCCATTTGGGCATTAGTTAGCTTTTGCAATGGAAGCTTAACCTTAGAATCATTCCTGCCTTCCAACTTAGGTAACCCCAAAATAGAAGGTCTACTAACATCTGTTATAGGTTTAAAAGACTTCCTATTACTGATTTAGAACTCTTCTTGAATCTTAGCTAGGCCAAATGCATCATTAAGGGACGTAGGAACTAACATCCTCACAAGCAATCTAATCTCATCTTTTAGACCACTCAAAAAACAACTAAGTTTGTGAGATTCAGACAGCCCTTTAATTCTGTCAGAAAGAATTTCAAAGTTACCTTTATAGGAAACCACAGAAGTAGTCTACTTCAGCCTTGTGAGTGCCCATTGGATCTTCATAGGCTGAGGTACCAAAACCAGTTTGCAAGGCTTTGATAAAAACCTCCCAACTAGAAAAGCCACCTACTTGTTCCAAATCTTGAAACCAAATAAGAGCTTCACCATCAAAATGATAAGAAGCTATGAGTACTATTTGATGTTCTGGAGTACCATGGAATGAAAAGAACTTATTGGTTTTGTAAATCCAACAAGTTGGATCTTCACCATGAAACCGAGGGAAGTCCAGCTTTAAGTTCTTGATGGCACACACTGAAGAAGATTCTAGGTTGGTGGTATTCCCAATTTGAAGAGATCGTGTTCCATTATTGGGAGAATTAAGACGTCTTTCTTCATTCTCAACTATTCTCTGCATAAACGAATTGAGGGTTTGCAATTACTTCTGTATCTCTTGTAAGGTTTATTCATGGCAGTCTAGAACCTTGGACATGGTGGAGATTTTCTCAGTGTTTTGGGAATTGGATCGTGTTTCAGTCATGGTGGTGAATTGGGATCAACTAGGCTCTGATACCAATGTTAAGATTCAAAATGGGGGATTGATTTGGTAGATCACTTCGAGGGGATCTTGGCCTCCAAGAATAGAGTATAGAAGGAAATGTAAAGAATTAGAGAGAGGGAGAGAGATATTACCAATTTGGACATATTATTCAATGAATGCCTCTGTAACTACTCATACACATTTTATACACCAAATCCCTAACTAACTAGCCAACTATTCCCAACTGGCATTAACTAACTAACTACCTCCGGGTAAGCAGTGCACTTTCCTACGCACAGTCAAGCAGCCACACACGCACACTTCATCATCATTACACGCACACCCACCTTGCATCAGTACATGCACACCCCCTTGCACATGCACACGCAGACACTTGTACTCAAATACACATACACAATAGAGATGCCTATCAAATTTCTAGCAACATTCACTTTAGCTATTTATTTCAGAACTAATACCACTCAGCCCTTTCAAAACACCATAACAATATGCTAAACTAAGTAAAATCAACAATTCTAATCATTACAAGTAATCTCTTCAAAATGGCCAACTAGATGTGTATCTTTGTGAGTCTGAAAAAGCATAAGGCTTCTAACTTTACTGGTCCATTAACTAGACAATTTAATGCTTTTTTCTCAAATGATTTTGAAGTCTCTTATGCCATTACAAATTTACAAGAAATTAAATTCAAAAACAAATAAAATGACCATCAATTCTGCTTTTTCTTTGCATAAATGTCCTTAGTATCCCACATGAAAGGGCCCATTCATTTAGAGAAGAGAATAGGAAGTGAAAAAGACCCCCAAATATGCAAATCAAACAATGTAAATGAGAATATATACAAATCTGAAACATATACAAAAAAGAACCCTTCAAGGTCTCATAAAAAGCAAAAAAAAAAAAAAAATCCAAATTCGGTGTTGAATTTCTAAAGATCCTACATCACTTCACCATTGTTCTTTTTCATTCTTAGCTGCTTGTAGGTTGCATCAAAGTTAAACATGGTTATTCTTAGGCATTAGAGCTGGTTCGGGAGTTCAACATAATGGGCTGCACATGGACAGTGTAATTTATGGGACACTTCTAGCTATTTGTGCTTCAAATACTAAATTGGAAGAAGTAGAAAGCTGTTTTAACTGGATGAAAGATATGAAATGTGCAGGGTTAGTACCAAATAAAGTTTGTTTTCATGTTTAATTTGCCATTTCCAATTCCACAAAGTTTCCACAATGTTCTGAATTGGATTAAAGCAAGATTAAGATCCAAAACTGTAGTAGAGTATGTACTATGTAATCTCTCAGTCTAGGTCATGAATTTTTTGACCTCAAATTATCTTCAATTCAAACTTAACAGTCCATGGCCATACTATTTATATACCAACAAACCAATGATCAATATAGCATTTCACAAAATAAAGCACACTTGGCACTAGGGTAGTGTAACAACCCTATATGATTGACACCACAGGTAGACTTTGCTGGTTAATGCATCATTATTAGGATTGTGACTAGGAAAAAGGATAAAATAAAAACCATTTTCAGCTTATATATATATATACCATAACTCTAAAGGTTGAAACAGGAAAAAGGTGGTTTTTAGAGCATCTCAGATTAGATTTTTAAACCAACAAATTTCTCTATAAGGAATCTTAAGTAGACCACAGCTTTAAAAGGGAGGTTTCACGCTAAGAAGACATTGGACCACATATATCATGTTCACTAAACAGTGGTTTCATGCTAAGAAGTACGGTAAGATGTAGAAGACATGGAGATGTTGTTGGAAAATTTGGTTTTGCATCTCATACAAAACACACAATGGAAGCAATAATCACGAATCTACTTCATTCATGAGAGATAACATGTGACCTTGAATTATAGAACAAAAAATAAGAAGCGCGTACCTTGGTGTGGTGAAATTCAAAACCAAAACTTGAGAACTACTTGGGAACACTTTTAATCTTTACTCCAATTCAACTTGATGCCCAAGAAGTGTGGTCTCTCAATCAGTTTCCAAGGGAGATTAAGAGAGTGGCTTACACTCACACATACAAACCATTTCATAAAGATTTCTCTCTATGTTGTTAGTTACCAAATTCTGTATGTTTCTCCCTTTATATCTAACTGATTATTTAATTAGGCTAGCCTTTTGGGCCTTTCCAATTGGGTTTAAGTGTGTGGCAAGAGTGGGACCTAGAGGGAACAAATAAGACTCTAGCTCTAATGGGCCTTGGGCTTTTCTATCAACTCTTGACAAGTCCAAAGTTACCATAAATTATATTCAATACTTCTATAAGAATATAATTGTACTCTAGGCCTTATTAATAAATTATATCCCAAGACTTTATTATACATACAACCCCTTCATTAAAATATTTGTAGTAATACAAAGTCATGAATATAGACTACCACTTTGAAGATTACTACATCTTAATTCTTGAGTACCCGGTTTAATCCTTTATGTTATTCATCATATATTTATGAAATCCAATTCCATAAATATATACTTTAGTAACTCTTTACTAAAGTGGTTTGGGCCCAACACTCTGAATAACCAAACCCATTAAACTTATCTCAAGGGAATATTTTATATCTCCGTTAAGAGATTATGAATTCAATCTTTAGAATATATGTTCCATCAACACTAAATGTGGTTGCCTAACAAACTAAGGTTTTGATCGTGTCTTATAGATCTCACTCATGATATATCAAAGCAACCTAAATCTCACGATTAGGTTCATTATTCTCTTAGAATTTAGAGTTGATGTAAATAGAAGTCGTGAGATTTATTATTCATTTGACAGTCGTTAGGAGAATAATAAATCTCACAGCGGTCCAGTTTAATATGTTTTAACTCTTAAAACATATCAACTAGAAGTTTCCACTTCCATGATCAAGACAAATTATTTTAGTTGATATGTTATAGTCTTCGCAGATGAAATGCCCAATTTCATCACCGACTACGAACTAAAATTCTAAGTTTACAAAGAACTTGTGATTTATATATTCTATGAATAAATCATATACTATGCTTCTCATGGACTAAGATAATGTCCCATTAGTTCATTTATAGATATAATTAAACAATTTAATTATTTATGATATGCCAATAAATTGGATTTTAGGGCATAAACCCTAACAAAAATTACTATTAGAATCAATTTAGCGCTAAGGTGATCAATGAACCTCCAAGTTACCCTTGTGAACTAGTCGAAGTACTCATGCTGTGGAGGCATATCACCAAGCATTGCTTCACAACGCCGTTGAAGGCGATTACCCCACTCGATGATATGCCCAGCATGTTTCTGCGTCCAATCAACACCGACTTTCCCCCTCAAATCAAAGTTATGAAGCACTGTATCAATGTCAACATCACTTGGAATTTCTTGGATCATCCCAAATTGACGAATGACACGATCTGATGTATGCTTTTCTATTAGGTGGAAACATACAAGCAACACCATTTCCGTCCACATAGCCCTCCTTGCAATGCACCACGGTGGCAAGTCCTCTAATTCAGCTTCATACGGTTGCCACACCACCTACAATGGCCAAAAATCAAGTATGCAACACATTAGGCAACAATATTTTTATTTCAAAGTTCACCAAATGTATATCTTGTTCCTAAACATGTAAAATAAGGCATTTTCATACCTGGCCTGGCAACATTGAAGCTATTTTCTCGCGATACCTGTCCCTGAAGATGTGGGCAGTCCTGTTTTTCTTGTTTGGGACCCACAACCACCTACAATCAAGAACAAGGGATCAATATCTACAACTTCCCCACTTTGTATATGCATATGATTAAAACTATAATGTAATCATTCTATAATGTAATCAAGTTAATGTAATGAAGTTGTAGGAAACAATATGCATATAGACTCTTTGAGTTCCAAATCATGGTCATTATGGCTAACTATAACACGTTATTGGGGAGAGTTTGGTTAATGTACACAGTAATTTTAAATAAAGTATTATAACCTTAGCCCACCCACTCGCTTTTCACCTAATCATTACAAACGCACATACTTTGTTATGCTGCATTTAGAGTATGTTTTTTAATAAGACAGTTAATCTAGTAAACTAAAGCTTGGTTAACTAAGTAGCTTTTATATACTTATAAAATAATAAAAAATAAAAAATAAGAAGAAGTAGCATATATATTAACCTAATCATATAATTTAGGAAATTTGACATAAAATTAGAGTATATTAACCTAATCATATATATTGAACCTCTATTTAAAATTAAAAAATTTTAAACAATTTTTTAATATTGACTTAAATAATTCCTAGAAGCCTTTAAAATAAATAAATAAATTCAAGTTACATGACGTGTATGAGGTAGAGATTTATTTCAGGGACAGTGGACCATGCACTGGAGGACCATAAGCACCCACTGGCGGGCCACGCTCAACTGTCGGGCACAAATATGGGAACTTGGCCCATGCCCAATACTAGACCAACATCAAGCACCCACCAATTTGACTGGCTGTCTTATCGCTTGCCCTACATAGCTCTCTGTACAACCATGCAAGGCAAGCACTTCCCCAACTGTACCTTGACGGGTTGCGAAAGTCCTCCAACTGCGGCCCTACATTAGATGCACCCTATCGTCGGATTTGTCCATGAAGATCGTGTCCCCTAGTAGCACTAGGATGTAGCATTGTGTGTACTTATGGAGCTGATCCTCTTCAGCATTAGGCGGCAATGGACCGGTAACTTGCTTTAAAAGCCGTTTGATGACAATCCTCTGGCCAGTAGGTTGCTTTGTGTCATCACTTATAGGAACAAAGCCAAGGAAGTCCCGACACCCATCCCGCCATACTTTCTGCGTGCTCCTTGTTATAGGCTCGCCATCAACAGGAAGCTTGAGAAGAACCTCCACATTATGCAATGTGATGGTGACCTCACAATGTGGCCTGTGGAAGGTGTGAGTCTCGGGCAGCCATCGCTCCACTAAGGCCGTTATCAGGTCATGGTCAATCTCTCTACCCAGGGTCCTGAGGAGTCCTTCCAAACCAAGTTCCTTAATGATGTCAACGACTCGGTCGTCCACCACTGGCTCTAGCTTGGAGAACTCTTCACTACAGCTGCGGCAAAGTAAGGGCCCCCAGATCCTGCACAAAACAGAACCATGAATTAATATATGACAGCAGGTGTGTGTACATTTATGAATTAAATGGGGTACCATAAGAAGGATGCAGTTCAGAAAAACACATTCCAAAATATCAAGCGGATGGAAAAGGAAAACCTAAAGAAGCAGAAAGCAGTGCAAAGTAAATCTACTCCATGCATAAAGTGCATACACAACTTGACCAAGCCTTAATCTTAATGAGCATATAAAGGTTGTACCTAATGCAAAAAACTCACAGTTAATGTGCATGAAAGATAGATTAAAGAGAAGAAAGATAATGCAAGGTGACACAATAGCAAGTTGTATAACAATGTGTTGGATATTTTTATAAAAAATATTATATTTATTTTAATACTCATTTATGTGTATCAATTATCCCTTAATGTCAGATACGTTGATTGCTAAATTTTGAAATTCAAATTTAATTCAAAATTTGAATGCTTTTGTCAATGGTTTTAATCAGGAAATTTATGAACATTAACGTAATATTAATATCATAATTGCCAGCATATTTGGTTTTATTATCTTATTTGAATATGACATAATAATGTCATATATGGAAGAATTTCAGCACTTAAATTTACAGCTATTGCTAAATTATTTTATGTTACCATATATATACACAAATGTTTACTATTTGGTTTAATAGACAGTGGTCAAACTGTTAGCAATTTTTTGTAACATATATTCAGAAAGAAAACTTTTGAAAAGATATTGTAATAATAGGCCATTAAATGCTTGGCATTATGACCCTTTCTTTTCTTGTTCAGCAACGTAATCTATGGGGCATTCAAAGATTATGATTTTTTTTTTTTTTTTTTTTTGTTCTCAACGTACAAAAGCATTTGATGACTGGTTTATATAATATACATATAAAGGAAGCTATTGATTAAATATATTAATTTCAATAACTTTATGACTATTTAATTGATATCAAACTTTTATTTTTGGCTAAGGACAAGCAACGTGTCTGGTTATATATATATGGAAAGAAATAAAAGTGGGAGACACACAATATTTTTGAATTACAAAGCTGAAATCTTTTCAAAAACAAATTTTTATTGTCCTAAACACTTACCATCTACTGCATTTTACTACTCACAAAAATATTCCATCTTTTACAAAAATTTTTGGGAAAAGAGAGTACTATAGAGAGCTTATATCCTACGAGCAGTGTAGGCTCGCAAGGATAATCAGCAAAGGTGGCTGAGCTGTTGTATCTGATGGAATTAAATGAGTGCGCAGCGGAAAAGTAAGTTTTGAACGGATCTACTTCATTCTATATTGTTAACATGCATAAAGTAAATTTCAGAATTTGAGAACAAGAGATCGTACCTTGAAGCGGTGAATTACAAAACAGAAGATTGAAGCACTTGGGAATACTCTTAATCTTCACTCCAATTCCACTAATCGCCCAAGATGTGTGGTCTCTCAAATTGGTAACAAAGGGATGATGTGTGAGTACCAAAAACTCACTTCCACACCACTACAATGATGTTTTTCTTAGCAAAAGTTTTCTGTACATTTTTCCCTTTGTTTCTAACCAATATATCTAATTGGGCTAGCCTTTTGGGCCTTACCAATTGGGCTTAAGTGTGTGGCTTGGAGTGGGACCAAAATGGACCAATAAGACACTAGCTCCAATGGGCCTTGGGCTTTTCTGTCAACTCTTGACAAGTCCAAAGTTACCATTAACTATATTTAATACCACTATATAAATATAGTTGCACTCTAGGTCTTATCTATATATTATATCCCAAGACTTTATTATACATGTAACCCCTTCATAAAATATTCGTAGTAATACAAAGTTATTAATATAGACTGCCACTTTGTAAATTACTACATCTTGATCCTTGAGTACCCGGTTTAATCCTTAATGTTATTCATTATATATTTATGAAATCCAATTCCATAAATATAAACTTTAGTCATACTAAAGTGGTTAGGCCTAACTCTCTGAATAACAAACTCATTAAACTTATCTCAAGGGAATATTTTATATCTCCATTATGAGACTATGAATTCCATCTTGAGAATACATGTTCCATCAACACTTAATGTGGCTGCCCAACATACTGAGGTTTTGACCATCTGTATAGATCTCACTCCTGATATATCAAAGCAACCTACATCTTATGATCAGGTCCATTATTCTCTCAGGATTAAGAGTTCATGCAAATACAAGTCATAAGATTTATTATTTATTTGACAGTCTTTAGGCAAATAATAAATCTCATGGCGGTCCAGTTCAATATGTCTTAACTCTTAAAACATATTAACACATCAACTAGAAGTCTCCACTTCCATGATCAAGACAAATCATCGTAGTTGATATGTTATAGTCTTCGCAGATGAAATGCCCAATTTCATCACCGACTACGAACTATAATTCTGAGTTTACAAAGAACTTGTGATTTATATCTTCTGTGACTCTTCACATAAATCACATACAATGCATCTCATGGACTATATGATAATGTCCGAATATTCATGTTACCATTATTTCAGATATTAATAAAACAAATTTATTAAACATAATATTAAGTCATACATAATGTCAAACACAATGTCACACTTAATATCATACATAGCATCTTACAATAGGATTTAAGGGCACCAATCCTAACAATCTCCCACTTGCCCTAAAGACTATTGTGCACTAATCTAACTCCCATTCCCTTCAAATGTGACTCGAAAGTCTTTTGAGGCAAGGCTTTGGTAAATGGATCTGCTAGATTGTTTGCACTTTCAATCTTTGCTACCACCACATCTCCACGAGCAACAATATCTCGAATGATATGGTACTTCCTCTCAATGTGCTTTCCTTTCTTGTGATTCCTTGGATCTTTAGATTGTGCAACTGCTCCACTGTTATCACAAAACAATGTGATTGGAACTTGCTCCATTCTTATTACACCAAGGTCAGAGAGGAATTTCTTGAGCCATACAGCTTCCTTTGCTGCTTCACAAGCAGCAACATATTCTGCTTCCATGGTGGAGTCTGCAATACATGATTGCTTAATACTCCGCCAACTAATGGCTCCACCTCCCAAGGTGAAAACACATCCTGAAGTGGATTTTCTGAAATCTAGATCCGATTGAAAATCTGAATCTGTATAGCCAATGGGAATCAAATCCTCACAACAGTAAACAAGCATATAATCTCTCGTTCTCCGTAGATACTTGAGAATATGCTTTACAGCTTGCCAATGTTTTGGTCCTGGATTTGATTGATATCGGCTGACCATGCCCACTGAATAGCAGATATCTGGTCTAGTACAAAGCATGGCATACATGAGACTTCCTACTGCAGAAGCATAAGGAACTTGTCTCATAATATCTACTTCCTCTTGAGTCTTAGGCCTTTGGTCATCAGACAGAGGAACTCCATGTCTGAAAGGAAGCAATCCTTTCTTGGAGTTTTGCATGCTAAACCGTTCTAAAACCTTATCTATGTATCCAGCTTGTGATAAGCCTAACATCTTA
This sequence comes from Quercus glauca, assembly GCA_023736055.1. NCBI lineage: Eukaryota > Viridiplantae > Streptophyta > Magnoliopsida > Fagales > Fagaceae > Quercus > Quercus glauca. The sequence continues at coordinate 11,091,376 of CM043315.1, read as the reverse complement.
TTCTTGCGATCTCGCCAAAGCTTGATCCCTAGAATAAAGTTAGCCTCACCCAAGTCCTTCATATCAAATTGACTTGACAACCAAACTTTTACAGATGACATTACCCCTACATCATTTCCAATGAGTAGAATATCATCAACATAAAGTACTAGGAACATTACTACTTTATCTTGATGTCTTTTGTACACACATGGTTCATCAAGACTTTGTTCAAAACCAAATGTCTTGATTGCTTGATCAAACCTGATGTTCCATGACCTAGATGCTTGCTTAAGTCCATAAATGCACCTTTGCAACTTGCATACCAAATGCTCTCGGTTCTTTGCTATGAAACCTTCCGGTTGCATCATATAGATTTCCTCTTCAAGATTGCCATTAAGAAATGCAGTCTTGACATCCATTTGCCAAATCTCATAATCAAAATGAGCAGCAATGGATAAGAGAATTCTGATAGATTTAAGCATTGCTACTGGAGAAAAGGTTTCATCATAATCTATACCTTCTTTTTGAGTATACCCTTTCGCCACTAGCCTTGCTTTAAAGGTTTCAACCTTCCCATCTATCCCTCTCTTTCTCTTGTAAACCCATTTGCAACCAACAGGTTTAATGCCATTAGGCGCCTCTACAAGATTCCAAACTTGATTGGAATACATGGAATCTAATTCAGATTTCATAGCTTGGACCCAATGATGTGCATCTATATCATTCATTGCTTCATCATATGTGTAGGGATCCGATTCAACCTCTTCTGAGATAGCTTCATAGGTTTCTCCCAAACCTATGAATCTTATAGGAGGTCGAACAATTCTCCCACTACGACGAGGCACTTGTGTACTAGACATCTCATTAGTAGTATCTTGTGGTGTATCTAATACAACCACATCATCCCTAGTTTCATCTATTGGTTGTTCATTTACAGGTTCATTCATTTCAGCCAACACAACTCTACTTTTAGGAGTATAATCATTCATATAGTCATTTTCCAAGAATTTGGCATTTGTGCTAACAAACACTTTATTATCTTTATGACTATAGAATAAACCTCCAACAGTTCCTTTTGGATACCCAACAAAGAAAACCACTTCTGTTTTAGACTGTAACTTGTCAGACTTTCCTTTTAACACATGTGCTGGACAACCCCAAATATGGAGATGTCTCATACTAGGCTTACGCCCATTCCACAATTCCACAGGTGTTTTAGGAACAGACTTCGAAGGTACTAAATTCAGAAGATACATTGCTGTGTTTAAGGCATATCCCCAAAAAGAAATAGGTAGAGTTGAATAACTCATCATGGACCTAACCATTTCCAAAAGAGTCCTATTCCTTCTTTCTGCTACACCATTCTGTTGTGGAGTTCCAGGTGCAGTCAATTGGGATACAATCCCATTCTTAGTTAAGTAATCCTTGAAATCCCCAAAGAGGTATTCACCACCTCGATCAGATCGAATGGCTTTTATGTGTTTACCTAATTGATTCTCAACTTCAGCCCTAAACTCTTTGAACTTTTCAAAAGCTTCGGACTTCCGTTTCATTAGGTATACATAACCATATCTTGAGTAATCATCAGTGAAAGTAATGAAATACTCATGGCCACCTCTTGCTTGGATTGACATAGGACCACAAACATCAGAATGCACTAATTCTAACAAATCTTGGGCTCTTCTACCTTTTGCAGTAAAAGGTCGTTTGGTCATTTTACCTTCCAAACAAGATTCACAAACTGGAAATTCATCAAAGTCCATGGGCCCTAAGAGTCCATCTTTGATCAGTCTTTGAATTCTGTTTGAATTAATATGACCTAAACGCAAGTGCCAAAGATATGCATCATTAGTAGAAGGAAACTTTCTCTTTAATGATTTTACATGAGAGTTAGCATCTAATTCAGAATTATATAATTCATGCTTATCAGGAGTTAAAATATAAAGACCATCCACAATATTGCCATAACAGATAAACACTTTATCCTTCTTTATTACAACATTGTCTTTTAGGATAACACAATATCCTTGTTTACCTAAGTAAGTAGCAGAAATTAAATTCCTATGTACATTAGGTACATACAAACAGTCTTCTAATATTAGAACTCTAGATTGAAAACACAAATTATAAACTCCAACAGCTACAACTGGAATCCTGCTCCCATCAGCCAAAGTAAGAAACAACTCCCCTTCTTTAAGCTTTCTGGTCTCCTGAAACCCCTGCAAAGAATTGCAGATATGATTAGTACAACCTGAATCCACACACCAGGAATCCGTGGGATTCTGTACCAAACATATTTCAAGAAGGAATGTATCATTCATACCTTTATTCTTGGCAGCCTTGAAAACTGGACAATTCCTCTTCCAATGTCCTTTCTCACCACAATGGAAACACTTTCCTTTGATCTTCTTTCCTTTATCAGCAACCCCTAAGGCAATTTGTTTACCCTCTTGTTTGGTGAAGTCCTTCTTCTTCTTCTTCTTACCATTGCCTTTCGACTTAGGTTGAGAAGTAGAAGCTTCACCAACATTGGCTTCAACATTGGAAGTACCAAGAATGCCTTCTGCCGCTACCAATTCATTCATTAATTCAGACAAAGTATAAATCTTTTTATTCATATTATAATTCAGTTTGAATTCCTTGAATGATTCTGGTAGCGACTGGAGTATCATATCCACTTGGGATTCTCCATCTATATCGGCACCTAAAACTTCCAATGTGTTCAGATTAGAGATCATTGTAAGACAATGCTCTCTAACTGAACTTCCTTCAGCCATTCTGGTGTTATAAATTTGCCTCATGGTTTCTTGCCTTGCAGAACGGCCTTGCTCACCAAACATCTCCTTCAGACTTAGCATGATGTCTGAAGCTAGTTCTACATCCTGCATTTGATGCTGTAGAACATTTGAGATAGATGCTAGGATGTAGCACTTGGCCATTCCATTAGATTTCTGCCAACGATCATATCGTTGTTTTTCCTCAAGAGGAGCATCTAATGAAGGAAAGTTAGGACATGGTTTAGTAAGAACATACTTATGTTCTTCAGCAGTGAGAACTATGTCCAAGTTTCTTTTCCAGTCAACATAGTTGGATCCAGTCAGTTTGTTTTGATTAAGAATAGCTACAAGTGGGCTAAAAGATGCCATGTTCTAAATCTGAAAACAATAAACATGAATATAATCAATAAACTGGACATTATCTTTTTAGCATATAAACATATAGTATGGAACCTTAATAAAACCATAATATAATATATGCAACGACAACCCAATCCCATATTCAATATCCCTCAGCATAGAGTGAATATAAAATACTATGATTGATTGAGAACTATTCTCATCATTAGTGCTATCATGATAACTCTTATCAAACACTAATAATATGCCGTTATATTTATTTGGCCTCTAAATAATGATAGTAAGAACTCAGCATAGAGGATACTATAATATTTAGTCTAGTGTATACCACTGTCTAGAATCATGTGTAGCCACATTTCATCCCCTTAACAAGCTTATTTTGTAGTACCATGATACAAAACACCCTCCGCATGGAATGCTAAGCTCAAGGCAAAGACAAGGTGTTTGATCAAACCACTATAAACCAAGAAATTCAATCTTGTAGGACCATAAAATAAATACTCTCCGCATGGAATGCTAAGCACAAGGCAAAGACAAAGTATTTATTTCATACTACTATGAATTGACAATGGAGGCCGTGAGATCCAACCCTTGTATCTCTCTCCCACTAGATGTTTTAAAAGAAAGGTTTTTAGTTTTAAAACATGCATAATCTAATTACACATAGTCTTACTCTTTTATCATGTGAAAACACTTAGAAAAAATTTCTGTTTTTCTTTCTTTCGATCGATCGAAAGTGCCCCTCGATCAATCGAAAAAATTAAGAAATTCGAACTTGATCATCTGACACTTTCGATTGATACTCGATTGCTTTTCGATCGATCGAAAAACAGATTCGATCGATCGACTAGCAATCGAAAAACTATCGTTCTAAAGCGTCTAATCACTGTCTCTTTCGATCGATCGAAAATGATTTTTGATCGATCGAAAATCGCGAAACTCAAATTCCCAGAAATTTTCTAAGGCAGTTTTCTACGGATTTTCATGAACAAACATCTTGAAAACGAACATGATAGACAGAGATCAATGTCAAAACTGAATTCTATTGATGTTATAGCCTTAAGATTGAATTTAACATACTTAAATTTAAAATTAAACAACATCATAACACCAATTTCAGTTTTCATCAAATCATAGTTTCAACAACATGCAGAAAATTAAAAAAAAAACTTAATCTTCTAACAATATGAAACTATCTTCTCCAATTCTAAAACTCACAAACATGTTAAACAATACGAAATTGAAGACCGCTCTGATACCATTTGATGGAATTAAATGAGTGCGCAGCGGAAAAGTAAGTTTTGAACGGATCTACTTCATTCTATATTGTTAACATGCATAAAGTAAATTTCAGAATTTGAGAACAAGAGATCGTACCTTGAAGCGGTGAATTACAAAACAGAAGATTGAAGCACTTGGGAATACTCTTAATCTTCACTCCAATTCCACTAATCGCCCAAAATGTGTGGTCTCTCAAATTGGTAACAAAGGGATGATGTGTGAGTACCAAAAACTCACTTCCACACCACTACAATGATGTTTTTCTTACCAAAAGTTTTCTGTACGTTTTTCCCTTTGTTTCTAACCAATATATCTAATTGGGCTAGCCTTTTGGGCCTTACCAATTGGGCTTAAGTGTGTGACTTGGAGTGGGACCAAAAGGGACCAATAAGACACTAGCTCCAATGGGCCTTGGGCTTTTCTGTCAACTCTTGACTAGTCCAAAGTTACCATTAACTATATTTAATACCACTATATAAATATAGTTGCACTCTAGGTCTTATCTATATATTATATCCCAAGACTTTATTATACATGTAACCCCTTCATAAAATATTCGTAGTAATACAAAGTTATTAATATAGACTGCCACTTTGTAAATTACTACATCTTGATCCTTGAGTACCCGGTTTAATCCTTAATGTTATTCATTATATATTTATGAAATCCAATTCCATAAATATAAACTTTAGTCATACTAAAGTGGTTAGGCCTAACTCTCTGAATAACAAACTCATTAAACTTATCTCAAGGGAATATTTTATATCTCCATTATGAGACTATGAATTCCATCTTGAGAATACATGTTCCATCAACACTTAATGTGGCTGCCCAACATACTGAGGTTTTGACCATCTGTATAGATCTCACTCCTGATATATCAAAGCAACCTACATCTTATGATCAGGTCCATTATTCTCTCAGGATTAAGAGTTCATGCAAATACAAGTCATGAGATTTATTATTCATTTGACAGTCCTTAGGCAAATAATAAATCTCATGGCGGTCCAGTTCAATATGTCTTAACTCTTAAAACATATTAACACATCAACTAGAAGTCTCCACTTCCATGATCAAGACAAATCATCGTAGTTGATATGTTATAGTCTTCGCAGATGAAATGCCCAATTTCATCACCGACTACGAACTATAATTCTGAGTTTACAAAGAACTTGTGATTTATATCTTCTGTGACTCTTCACATAAATCACATACAATGCATCTCATGGACTATATGATAATGTCCGAATATTCATGTTACCATTATTTCAGATATTAATAAAACAAATTTATTAAACATAATATTAAGTCATACATAATGTCAAACACAATGTCACACTTAATATCATACATAGCATCTTACAATAGGATTTAAGGGCACCAATCCTAACAGTATCCTGGGGACAACGTGCAAAAACTATTTGTCTAACTACATCGGATATACCGTAGACGGCACGATTTGTCTCAAGATAGTGACTTGGTCCACGCCTCATCTCTGCCACCTCCTTTTTTGGTAATATCAAATTGTGTAATTTCCAAGGAAAATTAAGGTATTATCTCTCCTTTATTTTCTACACAATGCCTAATGGCATGTTTATATGCAAATAAAAGGGAATTGAAAAAAAAAAAATCTAGACCCTATTTCTTATGATTTAGACATATTTTATTAAGAACAAACTAGCTGCAAACAAGCAGTATAGTACTTCGTGCTACAAATTCCTTCAAAATTAACAATCTTATTCAATAGCCATCTCACTCAATCCCCATCCTCATTAAGAGAAGTATGATACCATTACCTTCTTTCTTAAAACCAAATAACAATCTTATCTAATACTATATATAAAAGCAGAAGTCTTTAAAAACGTACTACCACGATAGGAAAAAAAGGCCACTTAAAATGCTACCACGTTATTCTTTAAAATAACGTACGGTGCGTTTGGAAGTTCACTTTCATCAAAGGATTTAACTTTAAAACACTGTTTGAGGTGCGTTTGGAAGTTCACTTTCATCAAAGGATTTCACTTTAAAACACCGTTTGAGAGAGGCTCTCCGTATATAAATTAAAGGCAAAAATGCAAAACTGACCCTCTAACTTTCAGCTTTTGTTATTTCAGTCCTTTAACTTTCAGTTTTGTCATTTCAGTCCTCTAAGTTTCAATTTTTGTCAATGTAGTCTTTCGTTAGATCTCAGTTATCTTTTTCTGTTAAGTGATCAAAACTACACCGTTTTGACTTTTTTTTTTTAATAATAATTTTCATAGTTAAAAGAAAAAAAAAGCTGTAAAAAAAAAAAAAAGAAAAGGAAAAAACATTCGGAAATGGCGAATGCAAGATTTGTGCAAAACCTGTGCCTCTGTTCTCAACCCTTACGCTTACGTCGTCTTCGCTGCCAAGATCTGGATCTGTCGCTTCTGTTACCAGCGCAACCATTCCCCTTTTCACTATTCCATGATCTCCGATACCAATCTCCCCAAGTCCCTGGCGAAGTCTACGCTCAACACACCACCGATCAATACACTCCCCGAGTCCCCTTCAAGAACACTCGCTCCGTTATTGTCAACGCCATGAGGTGTTTGAGCGGGACCACCGCGATCTGAGCCGAGATTGATGTTAGCGAGAGAGGCTCTTTGCGGTACCAGAAGAATTGGTTGAGAAATGAGAGGACCACACACGCTACGCTCCCTAGAATCCATGTTCGGAATGTGAAGCATGGGAGAGAAGGGTCGTTGGTGGTCGGAACCGTTAGAGCTACTTGCTCAATCGGATATTTCTCGGTGTCGGTGGAATTTTTCGAATTCGATACTCGAGAGTTCTGGACTATGTATGAATGAGAAGATTTTGAAGCTTAGCTTAGTGTTTAGAGAGGTGGAAATATGAAGAGAAAAAAAAAAGAATTGAAAGGAGGAAAGAGATTATGAAAATCTTACTGAGTGGAGCTTTGATTTCTTCGTTACTGTTTATCTCGTTCGAAAACAAAAAAGAGGAGATGGGCTATGTCAAATCGGCTTTGAGGCGTGAGGCGTGCCATTGGCTTGTTGCCCGAGAACGCAGCTACGTTTCATTTGGGACTTAGATTCAGGTTCGTGGATTGGACTTCTCCGACATGTTCAAGGTTTTGATTTCTCCGGTTACTTGTTTGTGTGTTTTTTTTTTTTTTTTTTTCATCTTTTTTTTTCTTTTAATTATAAAAATTATTATAAAAAAGAAGCTAAAAGTTAGAGGGTCATTTAACGGAAAAAGATAACTGAGTTGTAACAGAAAACAAAAATTGAAACTTAGAGGACTGAAATGACAAAACTAAAAGTTAGAGGACTGAAATGACAAAAGCTGAAAGTTAGAGGGTCAGTTTTGCATTTTTGCCTAAATTAAAAATAACTGGTTAAATCAGTAAAACCCAAAATTATCTCTCCCGATAAACCTTTTCTTCTTTTGCCTCTTCCTCCGTGTTGAAGCGTTTTCTCTGGCTCTCTCAATTCTCAAAACCCCTAAACCATATAAACAACTATCAAAAGACATGCCTAAAATTCATTAAAAAACAATCAAAACTAGTCATTCTGCCATTTTCCCCTACTGTTTGGAAGAGAATGAAAACGTTTCACGCAGAAAGGCCGGAACCACTACCGGTGAGTTTTTATCTTTGATTTAAGTTTGTTTATTAATTATGATTAGGTTTTGATATTTTGTTTGGATTGGTTTCGATTTTGGTATTCAAATTAAGTTTTTCTCTTCACTTTTCAGTTTGACATTTTGATCAGCACGCCCTCAAGTTCAGCCAGGTACCAATTTCGAATCAATCAGATTCCAGATCGCTTAGATCTACTTTGATTTTTTTTTTTGTCGGATCTAGGGTTTATCATCTGCTTTTTGGATGAATATATTGCTTTTGTTTATTGGTGGTGTTAGTACTCTACTTTGAATGTACCGATTTCAATTTATATCTCCCTCAATTGTTCACATTCTAGATTTCAGAATCGGAATGATTGGGTTACTCGCTAATGGTGAAATAAGCCGCATCACTTCCCAATGAAAACTTCAAAGTCACTGTAACTGAGATCTACTCTTCCGCCTTGTATCGTTTCTTCTCTGCAAGTCAGAATGGCATGGTTAATTTTCCTCTTTCGGATACTCTCTCTTATGATTTGGCCCATTTTTTCCTATTTGCATGTTCCATTCCAAACCAACAAACAGAGGAAAAAAGAAAATCCAAAAGTAAGCGCAAAAAAAACTACTCAAAACTGACAAAGCCCATGGAAAAAAAGACTTTCCCAAGTAAACAAAAACTGGTAGGGAAAAATGCAAGAGACCGAAATACGTATATAAACAATGCTGTCCCAATATGCAAGTATGTTTGATCATCTCAATTTATTGAGATCTGTTTCTTCGATTGTTGTATTGGTTAGATTTTATTTTTGTTTGGCAGATATTTTTTAGGTTTGCACTTTATTGTTTGCCTTTAGTGTAGATTTATTGATGATTTTTCTCAAAGCACTAGAATTATTTATGCATTTTTTCAACAGAAACAAACAGATAGATAACAAAGATTTTGTTAAATACTATTTTGCCACATTACTCAATCAAGGTTTAAGGTTTGGCTACCTTTTCCCCTAATCTCTCATTTATTTTGTCAATTTCTTGAGTTTTGTTTTGTTCGATTGTTGTATTGATTAAATTTTGTTTTTTTTTTTGGCAGATTTTTGTTAGGTTTGTGCTTTTTTTGCTTAGCCCCTAAAATTTGAATTGATTTATGCTTTGTGCAGATCTATGTTTTGTTGAATCGTTCTCAAAAGAAAAAAAATGTTGATTACTAAGAGTACAGTTATTTATACTTATCAAAAAAAAAAAAAAAAAAAAAGAGTACAGTTATTTATAATTTTTTTAAGCAAAATTATTGGATTTTTAATGTTAATTACTGAGTTTTTGCATATTGAACCGCATTTTCTCTGATTGCCTCTGTTTTTTTTCTTCTTGATATTTAATTTTATTATTGTTTCTCTATTGATATATGTCTCTATTGATATATATATTCATTGTTTTGCACCTTCTGGCTTAATTTATGTGGTATCATTCTATTTTAATAGATTAGTCCGTAAAATTGTTTGAAATTTGGAATTGCTTTAATTTATTTATTTTTCCCTTTTTACAGCAACCTTATAGAAGGTTGGAATTCTCCTTAAATTTTTGTTCACTATGCTTTGTAATCAATTTGACTTATTTGTGTTTGTGAGGTTTTACTCAATTTCAAGCCAATTTTGTATATTTAGTTTGTGTTGTCTAGCATAGTGTTTCATGTACTGTAACTATTGATTTTTATAATTCACATAATTTTTCATATGTGCGTGCAACCACCCTTTGGTGTTAGTTCTTAATTTTTATTGAGAATTTTGCTTCGCAACCCAATGAAGAGATAAAAAGAAGGCAGTGGGCTGATCTTCTATGGATGAGTAATGGAATTCTCAGGGATGTGCTTTAGCAATACAACATTTTGAATCAAAAGAAAGGGTCACATATTAGGTTTTACTTGCTCATTTATTATATTTGTCGTTTGCTTTGTTAAGTCTGACTAATTAATTCTTGCAATATTTAAAATACCTTGAACTACTCAAATGTATTTTTTGATTGAGATCCATGGAGGAGTGTACCAACTATAGGTTTCACAATAGTAACTTTTTGTAATATAGTTTCTAGAATTTCGAAGGCCACTATTTTATGAGCTTATGATTTACAAATACTATAATGAAATGCAAGAATAACCTACTAGGAAAAGCTTACAACAAACCGATACATTATTGACATAAACTTGCTAGAATTATAATCTTAACTTCAATGTTTGTGACTAGACTAGCACATGAGATACCTAATACATCAATTAAATAATCCCGCGCATTGCGCGGGTTAAAGACTATTAGTATAATAGCAGTGTTGTTAATAGAATCGAATTTTGTTGGTCCAAATTGTCTTATCAATTTATTTTCTTGCCAATTATAGTCTACACAGTCCACCAATATTACGGAAGAAAGTGGCCTCCATGATACGTAGAAGGTAGAAACACTGTATTATTGTTCTAAATTCCTAATACAGACATTGGTTAAATCAAATATTCAGTAGTTACCCGAGTTCTATTAGACTTGGTTTCTGTTAATTTTTGTATTGCTCAGGCTATTAGGCTTAGTTAGTTGGTAGGGTGTTTTTTTAATGTTGTTGTTGTTAGCTTTGCTTATTTTTTCTATTCATTTGTTTTTATTGTGTATGTTTTAGTGTTTTGGATTTGAGTACTTATAGATGATTTACTTTTATTTATTTATTTTATGAATAGATGATTACATAATAATGGGTGGAAAGTTTCATGAATTCCATAACTTGGGTGTGCTTATAATCTGATATATCTCTTTTTGCAATTTTGAAGTAAAGCCTAATAAATTTGAGGAACCTTTGTGTAATTAATCTTGATTCTTGCTGTCGAAATTAGAAACTGTTATCAACTTCCTTTCAATGACTATTTCTGACTTTTTTTCCTGTAGTCTCTCTTACACTATTCCCCTATTTTTACTATCCCTTGTTGAGTACTTATATATGAAATAGGACATAGAATTATTTTAGTGTTATTAAACTTCAATTTGGTTTTATTAGATGTTCAGATTTCTTGCTGTTCACTTCAAATAAACCTGCCATGTTTTGTGTTTTCAATGATATTTTTATTCTCATGTGCTATTGTAGATTTATCACTGCTTTATTTAGGATATTTGTGTCACATTTGGTTTGCTTTTGTTTAGAGTATTTGGATTAATTGGTTTTGGGTATTTGTCAATGATGTAATTTTACCATTTTCTGCCATCATCAATTTGGCCCACTTTTTTACTGTTTGCATTATCTGTTCCAAACCAACAAACAGAGGAAAAAAGAAAACCAATAGCATCTCTTACAATCTAACCCATCTTGGCTTAGAATAGAAAAAAAGAGAGAGGTTAATATGCATTCTAGAACAGCCACTAAAGAGAGAGAAATCTCAGGGTCAGCGAGTTTTTTTGGTCCAGCATACAGAGAGAGAGAAATCTGAAGGACGCTGCCACTGTCAAGCCAGCCTCCTGAACCGTATGACTCTAAAATGTCAATGATGGGGGTTATTCAACAATGAAATGGGCCACAATAGCTTTTATTGGTAAGCTATCTGAAGGACGCTGCCACTGTCAGGCCAGCCTCCTGCACCGTATGACTCTAAAATTTCAATGATGGGGGTTATTCAACAATGAAATGGGCCACAATAGCTTTTATTGGTAAGCTAATATAATCTTCAAATCCTACAATATATGTTTCGTTGCTTGCTGCTATGTCTATGGTGTTACTAAATAGGACCTGATATGAATTTTTGGGTTACTTTGAAAGTAGATGAAAATTTGCATTGTTCTATATATGTTATTTTGGTATTCTATATATTTATTGCATTCCACATGTTCGATGAAATCCCTTTTAGACTTAATTAGTGACGATTGGATTCAATTTTTCCCGCCCTCATACCATAATAAATCTAAATGATTTATTCATTTATGAACAATGAATTTGATCAAAAAATTTCATGGATGAAGTCTAGAAGATAACAACAAGGTGAAAAAAATGAATTATGAAACAAATGTGAGGCAATTGGTGGTATTACATAGCATGTACATTTTTTTTTTCATGGCTGTGCAATTGACTGGGAGGCTTTTCAATACTACTCCTACAGCTCCACTACCAAAATACACATCTATTTCCTGGTATCCACAAGCCCTAACTTTGATAATGACCCATGTAAAATTTGGATGACAAAGAAAAGAATTTGAGTGAATGGAATTATTGAAATTCAAACTTTAGCACAAAATCAGAGTAAAAGAATGCTATTAGTCTTATTTTATTGGTTCCTTCTTGATGAGAAGCAAATGTAGAAGCCATAGAAACAGTTCCATTCTTGGTCTACACCATTGAGAGATCAGCAAAATCTTATGCAACTTGGAGTCAACAAGCCTACAGCTCTTGCTTTTATGTTCTTTGCTTTCATGTGTAAATTTCAAGTTCTGCTTTTTTTGCTATCTAGGTATTTTTAGTAGATTTGGTTTAGCTTAGCTTAATTGCATGTTTGGTTTTATTTGTGTAATTGTTTAGGTGTGTGTTAGTGAAGATTTTTTTTTTTTAAAATTCTTTATAAGTTATTGAGTTTATCAAATCTGAAAAAACACGGTGATTCAGGTATAAAATGAGTTAGAATGAGTACCAAAATTAAAGGTAAGTTTTTACAAATTTTCCCAATTATTTTCCCGGTTCTTAATTTATACTTCTGTTAACAAGTGGTTGATTTTGTATTTACATTTAAAAACACCAAAACATTGTCACTTTTCGTTTGGTGCATTAAGGAAACATTTCAATGATATTTTTCACATTTTAATGATGTTCAGTCTCTTCGATAGGTATCTCTTCTTTCTCCCACCATTTTTTCCCCTAATTTTAATGGTTAATTTGACATGCTTACTATTTTTTATTTTTAATCTCTGTTTTCTATGATTAATTGTTGTGTTTGGTTTTAGGGACAACTTCAAAGCATAAAAACCTAGAACCATCTGAAAACCAAAACAGCAAGATGTTTTTTTTATTTTCGTTTTTCGTTCTGCTTCCAATTTGTGTTCTGTGTTTTCTTTATTTCATATATTTCTTTCTTTTTTGGCTTTCACTTTTCAGGAAACAGAGGTCTCTTCTCACGAAACCTTGCAGCAAGTTGTTCTCCTAGGTCCAACGCAGATTCTGATGTGTACCTCTCAAACTTTCAAGACTTTGTTTGCTCAAGTAATCAATTTTATTGCTCTCCTAACTCATTATTATTCTCAACTTTATTCCTATCATCTATTAGAGTTTCAATTTTCATTTGATTTGGAATTTGTTCTGCTCAGATTGAAATTGCTGATTTATGCTCAATATGTTCAGAATGGGAATTTAATCTAAAGTTAATTAATATACACTTGAATATTGTCTAGGCAACTTTGGTTAGATATGAGCTCAAATTGCAAATTTGGAAGTACTAATACATACGTGTTTAGGAAGTTTTTTTGTTACATTTGAATTTTACAATGATTCATTAAGTGTTGTTTCTTTTACATGTACACAAGCTGTTTGATAAAATTCTTAAGTGATGTTTGTTGGCCTTTTTTATTCTCTTCCCCAGTGATACTATTAGCCCAAAGCACTGACTCCTTCAAAGTCACTCTTTTCCTCCCTTTCCGACAAAATTGCATAATATAATTGTGAATTGTTTTAACTTTTATTTAGTTTTACTAATTCTTTCATTTTCAAATTGCTTTTAGTTCAAGTATTGTTGATTTCAAAAGTCAATTTGGATTATAAGACTAAAATCTGCACCTAAGAATCAGTTAAATTGTTTGTTCGTTTTTCAGATTTCAATTTGCTTCCATTAAGGTTCCATTTCTTTATTTCAGCATGTTTTCTTTCCTTTTTTTTTGTTCCCCCTTTTTTATTGTTGTGTTTGGCTGCAGAGAAAGTCTCTGATATTTTCAGAAGTATAATATGAGGTTTTTTGACTGGTAGGTGGTTGACAACTTTCATTGTGATTTGATGGTTGGGTTGTGTACATGAAAGCTTCTTAGAGAGCAACTTGGCTATTGTTGGTGGTAGTGTACAGTTAATGAGGAAGGATTGTCAAGGTAATAAAAAGTTTCCACCTATTCTTGAGTGTGAAAGGATTGTGGGCTGTTTTTTTATTTTTTGGTTTTTATGGGTTTTCTTAATTCTTTCATGTTAAAGTTTATTGCATTGATTTTAGCAATACTAATGAATTTTTTTGGGGGGAGGGTTTGTGTATAATATGATTGATAAAATTCCTTAATGAAGGAGTGGTACTGGTATACTATATAGATTAAAAAAGAGTTGTAGCTGTAGTTTCCTTTATTTTAATTTTTGTTTGTAAGCGCACCAAGGAGATTAAATTTAATCTCAAACTATTGATATTGAACCATACTTTTATATTGTTATTTTGTTGTGGAAGTTTAATACGTAGAACAAGCTTCTTCTTCTTCTTCTTCTTTTTTGTGTGTGCATGTTATCTCATTTATAAAATCTACTAAAAATTGAAACTATCTATGTTTGGTATGGTTTTTGGAGCCTAGATAAGCCTACTGTGAGGTAATAACTTTTTAAAATAAAAAAACATAAAACAATGAGAAATGCTTTTGTCATTGATGATGGAATTTATATAGAAACTGATATCTATTGGTAAGCTATCTCAGTAAGTGAAAAAGATATTACAATACATAGTCTTCTGTCATATAATTTATAGAAATTACGATTGCAAACTACAATATGAGAAAGCATGGTTTGTTTGGCTGATACTAGAAAAATGTAGCAAAAGGCCATAATGTTTCTATGATTGAACACAATATGATATTTCGGTTTTGGTTTTTTCTATTTATTTTTTTTTTTTTAATATTGTAAGAGCCAATTGCATTATCAATAGAGAATTTTTTGTGTCAAGGATATATTAAAAAGAATTTTGGACCCATTAGATTGAGAAGTCTTTTTTACTCATAAGCCTAACTTTTAGTTACTTCTTGAAGTATTTTTCTGTAATGCTTGGTTTTTATTTATGCAGTAAGTTTTGGATTTCTATTGCTTTAGTTTCTATAGGTCAAATTTGTATGTGCAATTTATCTTTTTAATAAAAGCTTATAGAAATTGCAATTGGTAAATCAATTTCACAAACACATTTACATCTTTGATTAGTTTTGGTGATAATATGTTTTTTCTTTCAAAGATTTCCTTTTAAAAATATTGTTTGCTAATTTGTGGGTTGAAAAAATAGAACTTGAATAGTTTTTTTTTAATTTTTTTACAGAGTTGGTCTAAAATTTCCCACAGCCAAGGTGGGATGCAAAATTGGGTGTGGATACATAGCTTGAGGTCATTCACAGCGAAAGCTCCTACCTATGCCTTGGAATTTTTTTAAGAGCATGCTCTGTGAGTACTTTTATTCTGTTTTGAGATGATTAAAGCTTTATAATAATTATCTCATTGGAATTTTGACATGGTTAAAAAAAGGGGTAGCAAGGTATATAAATGTGCACATGCATAAATATTTGTATGTATCAGTCCTGCCAATTTGTAGTAAAGAATTATTATCTTCAACTATAAGATTTAAAAATATATATATATATATATATATGTATATATTGTTTCTTTAGCCAATCTGATCATTTTGGTTTTGATGTAATAATATTTTTCTTATTTTTCTTTTTGGAAGGCATAACAAATTGAAGATGTACTATATGATAGTAGGTCTAAAACAAAACTAAAAAAATTAAACTTTATATATATATATATATATATATATTGTTTTGCTTTCAAAGTTGGCTAAATTAATAATGTCTACCATGTGTTGGATGGAATTCATGATATATGTAAACAAAACTAAAAAATTAAACTAAAATCAAAGTAGAAGTTTTATTCATATATATATATATATATATATTGTTTTGCTTTCAAAGTTGGCTAAATTAATAATGTCTATCATGTGTTGGATGGAATTTATGATATATGTAATGGTTAGTGGAACTGATTTGCTATTTCATATATCAATGTTTAGTATTTTTAAAATAGGCAAATACTTCCATTCTTCATATTTTTATAATAGGTCTTGATGCCTACAACGTCCCATTAAAGATTATGCCACTTAGTTCAGTGTTTTGAAGTGCATTGTTTTCCCATAACGTTGTACTGTAACAAGAATAACTCAAGATGTTGGTTATTGTGTCTTTTATATCACAGAGGTGTAACAATGTATATTTTCTTTATTTGTACGCAGTCAATTTACGTATTTGCAAGCAAATTTAGTTAGGACAAGTGAAATGATTTGTTGGTGGTAATGTAGTTGAGAAGATTTTGGATTCATAAGTCAACCTTTTTTTTTTAAATGTGAGCTAATATAATTTTTTTTTATTCAAGGTTTTCTTATGTATTGTTCAATATACATTTGGCAATCAAACATATTCATTTCGAATTGAATAAATTTTTTATTTCAATTGTCTTCAATAACTGAAATTTAGTTTGCTTTTGGACGAATTCTGTCAGTTCTTCAGCAATAAAATAGTGCAGAAAACTGGAGTACAATGCACAATTAACCACCACAGGAAGATATTTTTAGTAGTTGGGAGCTGCCTGAGTGGGTGCTGTTATAGGAAATTCAATGTTTCTTCCAATGACTGCTATGCAAAAAAAAAAAGAAGAAAAAAAGACAATTTGATAATCCTTTAGAAGTTGAACTGGTAGCTGTTTTGCATTGCTAGAATTTTGCTCATGAAGAACAAAAAAATGCTTATATTTTAGAAGGTTATTCAGGTATTGTTGCTTTGGTATATGAATGAAAATTATTAATTATCTACTGAGTTTCAATTTTTTTTTTTTTTTTTACATATTCTGTAGTATTTAATAAAACCCAATTTTTGGATATGTAAATGCAAGTGCTATTTGAGAAGAATAGAAAGTAGTTTGTACCAACTGAGAAATTTTTTTTAATGTTGTTTGTGCAGAAATGGAAGTGTTTTTCTTTCAAAGTTCCTTTTGATAAGTAATTAAAGTAGAATTAATAGTCTATTTAAAGTGAAGGAAATGTCTATACTTGGTGAAAAAAAGAAATTTTACCTCTATTCTCTGATAGTCTAATGTAAAAAGTTAAGAAAACAGAAAATATTCAAATTGCTTGATATGTTTAAATTTTTTAAAGATGATATTTTAGATGCAATTCCTCTAGCATGTATGTGTTTCAACCTTGGAGGACATCGGTTTAGTATAATTTTCTAAAGAACCACTTGAATTACAACTTATCAAAAAATAAAACCATTTGAATTACAAGAGCTATGTGCTTTTAATTATTAAAAAAAAAAAAAAAAATCTCTTGACACTATAATGCTTATGACCATTACACACTTGAAACTTCCATAGTGAAAATTTGGTGGCTAGGATTGTAAGATTCATTAGTGAAATAGAGCTGGCATTTATAGTACATCTGGCCTAGCTAGAATATGGCTTTACTCAAAAGATGTTTTTTTGGTTAATAAGTACTTAAGACTTTATTTTTTGCTATGGGGAATTTTGGACTTTTGACATTGTTATTGAACTTGACTCTACATCACACAATTGTAATTTTTGTTTTTTGAATTGATTGGCATTATTAAAACAAAGTCTTTAATAAACATATTAATATTTGTATTTTATTGTATTGTTATGTCAATTTGATGGTATTTTAAAAGTGTAAAATTTTCCCCGTGCATTGCGCGGGTTAAATGCTAGTTCTTATAAAAGTTGTGCCACCTCTAAAATAAAGAAAATGACATTTTCAAAGTCATTACATCTTTCTTCCTATCAATAATCATATCATTTCAAACCAAGACATTTAAATTTAAATTGGGAGTAAGTAGTTTCCATTAGAATACAAAATCAAACCAAGTGCAATCCATATATAGAAAACATTTAAAAAAACGGCATGTGAAGTAAGCACGTACATGCCACTGGCCATAGGTTTCAAATATAAATTGGTTTAATCTTTAGTGTTGTGTTTTACTTGCCCATTCTATATAGCTTTTGACCGTTGGTCGGCCCGCGACGTCAACACCGAGTCGTCAATAAGGCTAGGTTGCACATGATCAATTTGTCCAGCATTTGCAATAGTCATACTGCACAAGAAGGATAAGCAATTAGCAAGTAATAGACATAATTGAAAATGAAAGTTCAAATAGTGTAAAAAACACCAATGAATGTTTAGACCCCCAAATACAAAATTACTAACACAAGCTTATAATCAAAAAATATATGTGCGGAATATGAAATATAAGCTATATCCAAGATGGTAACACACTCTAAACCATAATTAATTACAAACACATCAGCAATTAAAAGATAAAGAGAAAGGAAAGAGAGATGCAAACACAAAGATAACACGGTAATGTGTTATCGAAGAGGAAACCGAAATACTCGGCGAAAAACCTCTCCGCAGCCCTCCAAACAGTTAATAATCCACTAGAGAATGAAGTTGGAATACATGAATAGCAGAAGACCCTCCAAGCCTAATCAACCCAGTGCACCTAAGCCCTCCAAGCTTCTTTCTCCAACAAAGTTATGTCGAACCTTGTCTTCTCTAACCTACTGGATCCCGCAATAAGCCCATTGCATTAACAAAATAAATTGGCCCCTTTCTGAATTGCTTCCCAAGCACCAAAACACCTCCTCACTGATATGGGTATGGTGATATAAAGATTTGGCAAATGTACATACCTCTCAAGGATATGTCAATGGAGAGGGTGAGAATAGAGGAATTTGGAGAATCAAATAATAAAGATTGTGGATGAGTTAATCTTGTTTTTCTCTAGGGTTTTTCTCTCAAAATTCTCTCTGGAAGCTCTCTACATTTTATGGGTATAAGAGTATTTATAGGAGTGTGTATGAGGAATGTGAAAAGTCAGTTTTCATCAAACAGGGCATTCTGGCGACTTAACCTCGCTATTGGAAGTTTTGTCCTGTAGTGCTCCAGTTGTCGTGACCCTTCAGCTCCACTGCATAGTTCACATGTGTGCCACCTTTGGTGACTTGCCAGTTGCGAGATCAAATTGCGAGGCTCTTCTTGAGTGCACACATCTTGAGTTTTCTTCACACTCTCTCACATACTACCTTTACATAAATCCCACCTAAATACAGGGTATCTAATTACTAACTCACAAGCAAATTTAGTACGAAATAAAGGCAACACATGATTGAATAAATTCAACCTTACAATCTCCTCCTTTGGCTATTCGGTGACAAAACTCTAAAACAGATTCTAGACTTAACATGTGAGTTGAGAACAATTGCTAAAACTCACTCACATCTAACTCTAGAAACTGTGAAACTTTTGAACCATACTAACAAGTTTTTCCTGAAAACAATAACACAAGACAATCATTGTAAGCAGAAATCTTGAAATGCATATGGAGAAATGAGGGCAAGAGATGAAGGTACGAACAATGATAATGATGCATGAGGGGTACGAGATGAATGAAAAAATGAAGCTCAAACCTAAGACAAAACAAAATGCTAAAAAGCATAAGGTAAACATGACATGTTAGGATGAAGAAACAAGGTATAGACCAATGCATGACAATGGTAGTAAAGGTGTGTGCAAGAGGTGGCTATGTGCAATGCATAACCAAAGCATGGAAAGTGCACATGTGGGGCAAGGTGTGTTAAATACACAACCAATGAACCAAACATGTTCCTAATGAGGAAACATGAGAAATCCCAAAGTTTGGTACTCATCAAAGTCAAAACAAGTGAGAAAATGTCTAAGAGGCATTTTATCAAACACCCAATGTGCACACTATGAACAACAATGTAAAACAATGCATGAACATCATGAAATCCACCCTTAATACATGTTCTTTTTGCCACAAGGGGCCAACATCAAAAGCAAATCATCAAAAGAAACCAATCCCATACAAAAATTTGACAAAAATTAGTTTCCCCAACAAATGATGAAAATCCCAATCAAGAGCACAAAACTCTCCAAAATATAATCTAAGGATCCAAAACAATGAAAAGAGTTTAAAATTATCTTAGAGATGTTAATGGAATGAAAAACCATTCAAATTGATTGGGTTTTGATGTAAAAATATTGAAAGAGGGGTTTAAGAGAGGATGAGAGAGGTTTAAAACTGGTTTTCCACAAAAAACACTTTAAAAAGCTATTTCTAGGCGTTTCGTGATTGGCGAGTCGTGAGATGAGTTGCGAAAATTTTCACGAGTTGCAAGTGAGTCGCGAGTGAGTCATGAAAACTTCTGGATGAACTCGCGACTGGGGTTTCACGATTGGGTGAGTCGCCAAAATGAGTAGCTAAAACTCGCTACTCATGAGAGTAGCCAGAACGAGTAGCCAAAAATTCTGTCACTTGTTTTTCAACACAAAACATGTTTAAACAATGAAAAACAAAGTAAACACTAAACATGAACACAAAGAGTGATAAAAATCACTTCCAAATACATATAAAATGATCAAAAATATTTTTGGATTGATCCATATATAGTTGAGCACGCACACATAACATTTAAACAAGTATAATAGAACAAATGAATAAGGCATTCATTGAACATTAGGCATGTTGTTGTGTGTGTGTATCAAATGTGTAATAGTCCTTAGTCTACAGTGAAACTTCAATGATCAATTCAATTAAGTCATACACAACTAGTACTAAGTCAAGTGGTCTATCTCAATTATAGAAATGAACATATATGACCTCCCACAAGAAAATGATTATATATTTTTGAAACTTTTCATTTGGCTTCTTTACAATTCATAACATTTAATCATTTTTTATCTTTACATCTCTTTTTGCTATCGATGCCTAAAATTTTTGATATTTCAATTTGATGAACAAGCCTTTGGCTTTTGGGCACCATACATTTTCATTATAAGTCACTTTCCATTTTTCCTAGTCGAATACTAGTATTTGCAACGGCTTTTGCAACTCATTATCTCTTTTCGAGATTTAACATTTGTTGAGCTCTTTAAGCAAAAAAAAAAAAAAAAAGAGTGGGAAGAGATATAGGCACAAGTCTACGCATGTATCAAGATCAACAAAACTATTGATTAATCATTCATGACAAGTTTGAAGATCGATTTACAACAATCATGCATAGATGTCATGATTTTTCCCACAGATAGATGTGTATACAAAACAAGTAAAGCTCATAAATGTACTAAGCCAATTGTACGAATGTATTAGGCTAAACTCACATGAGATATGTGCTCAAACATATACGATCAAACTTTTGAATTTTTCACCTTTTATATGTTTTTGGATTTTTTACTCACACAAAACTAAAACATAAAAGTAAGATAAAAAACAAAAGCAATGCATACAAAGAAATGCAAGATACACAAAATGCATGAAGATATGACATTCAATGCATGAAGGGTCCTACAAAGATCGAAAGAATTAGATCAAGGACCAAAAGAGTAAAAGCTCAACCATAGGAACCCTTCTTCATCCAAACGAAACAATTTTTTGGAATGAGTGTCTCATGAGAAGAGAGACGAGGGTTGGAAGAGTGAGAATTGGAGATGCATATCGACAAGGAGGTAAGAATATTAAAAACTTTCTTCAACAACTTACCATTTTTCCCTAAAACCGGTTTAGCTTTCATAGCACAACTTCCAAGAAGCTCAAGTTTCTCTTTTCTTCTGATTCTTTTAAGAGCATGAAACTTAGAGCAATGAGGTCTAAGATGACCAAAGGTACCACAATGGTGACAAACAATGTGTTTAGGCACAATGGTGACAAACAATGTGTTTAGGTCCACTAGGCATTTTAGGAAGGGACCTAGTAACATAGTTTTGTTCTCTCTTCAACTTATGACATTGAGGTCTTATATGACCAATTACACCACAATGGTGACAAATTGGAACAAACTTAGATTCATCCAAAACCTTAGGTTGAGACCTAAACAGAGGCTTTGACTTAAGAGCCTTTCTCTCTACCTTTTGATTTCTTTTGTGTGAAGGAATGTACATTGATTTGTCCTTTGAGGTAGAACACATAATAGGCACAAAATTGGGTACCACAACATGATTGCAACAAATATTTTTATTCTTTTTATTAATAGGTTCAGCAATCAAACACTTGGCATGCATCTTAAGAGAGTCATTTTCACATTTTAGCGCACCAACAAGTTTGTTAGACAGAACAAGTTTAGCATCCAAGTCCATATTCAAACTTTCAAACTTTTTCAGCTTTTCAAGAGAATTTTCAGCAAGTTTCTTATATTTCTTAACCAATTTGTTGGATTCAATGTGCTTAGCAATCAAATCATCATTTTCACAAAATAATTTGCTTAAATTCTTATGAAACTTCTTAGCCTTTTTCTTCAAGAGTTTTATGTTAGGAATATTAACAACACCCAAAGATTCATGTAACATAGCATCACAATCATGAGGATTATCACTCGTAGAGGCATTTTCACAAATACATGGCATGTTACATTCATCATCAACCAAATCATGCATAGAGGTATACAAAGCACTATCCATAGCAAATAAACACCAGGGGTCAAGGATCACACTTAGGTATTTAAACCAAAACAAGTATACCCGCTCTGATACCAAATAAAAGTTCAAATAGTGTATAAAACACCAAATGAACATTTAGACCTCTAAATACAAAATTACTAACACAAGCTTACAATCAAACAATATATGTGCAGAATATGAAATATAAGCTATATCCAAAATGGTAACACACTCTAAACCATAATTAATTACAAATACAGTAGCAATTAAAAGATAAAGAGAAATGAAAGAGAGATGCAAACACAAAAATAATACGGCGATGTGTTATTGAAGAGGAAACTGAAATACTCGGCAAAAAACCTCTCCACCGCCCTCCAAGTGGTCAATAATCCACTAAAGAATGAAGTTGGGATACATGAATAGCAGAAGACCCTCCAAGTCTAATCTACCCAGTGCACCTAAGCCCTCCAAGCTTCTTGCTCCAACAAGGTTACGCTGAACCTTGTCTTCTCTAGTTTACCGGATCCCGCAATAAGCCCATTGCATCAACCAAATGAATTGGTCTCTTTTTGAACTGCTTTCCAAGCACCAAAACACCTCATCACTGATATGGGTTTGGTGAGATAAGGATTTGGCAAAATTACCTTTTAAGGATATGTCAATGGAGAGGGTGAGAGTAGAGGAATTTGGAAAAGCAAATGATAAAGATTGTGGATGAGTCAATCTTATTTTTCTCTAGGGTTTTTCTCTTAAAATTCTCTCTAGAAGCTCTCTACATTTCGTGGGTATAAAGGTATTTATAGTAGTGTGTATGAGGAATGCGAAAAGTTATTTTTCATTAAACAGG
Source organism: Quercus glauca (assembly GCA_023736055.1). NCBI lineage: Eukaryota > Viridiplantae > Streptophyta > Magnoliopsida > Fagales > Fagaceae > Quercus > Quercus glauca. The sequence goes on along the minus strand of CM043315.1, from coordinate 11,068,068 downwards.
GCATTCTGGTGACTCAACCTCGCGACTAGAATAAGTCGCGAGTCTGAGTCGTGAGCTAACTACCTGGCTGAACTGGAAGTTTTGTCCTGTAGTGCTCCAGCTGTCGTGACCCTTCAGCTCCCCTGCATGCTTCACACATGTGCCACTTTTGGCGACTTGCTAGTCGCGAGATCCAGTCGCGAGGCTCTTCTTGAGTGCACACATCTTGAGTTTTCTTCACACTCTTTTACACACTACCTTTACATAATCCCACCTAAATACATGGTATCTAATTGCTAAATTACAAGCAAATTTGGCACGTAATAAAGCCAATACATGATTGAATAAATTCAACCTTACAGAAAACAAAAACAAAAACAATCTAAGAAAGATTCTCAAAAAACAAAAAAATTCAACAAAGTGGCAATCCTGCAATATACAACAAATGCAGGCCTAATCTACGTCCAAACAAGATAACTTATAATTCATATTTCCTAATTGAAAAAGCCCTTGCTCTAATTCCTAATTGAAAGGGTGGCCAAGTAATGCAACCATTATTAAGGGCTTTTATCCAAAATGGATCCAAGAAATAAAGGCAAATGCCTTAAGAATGAAAAATAAAAACTAAAAAAGACCGATATTGGTGCCAAGAAACAACATACTACCAACTTCGGTAAATGTTGAGATGGATGAGATCCATGAGGATGACAAAAGGAGGATCATCTATAGGAACAAGAAGGCATTCTGCCATTTTTTCTTTTTTATGAATGATAAAACTTCATTGATTGCAAAAATTTCTAATATATAAAAACTGCAATTTCAATTAGAAAAATAATGTTTTCGTCTCCAACTGAGCAAGGATTTTATAGTGTAACACCCCCCCCCCCCTCCTAAAAAAAAAGAAAAAAAAATTCAAAAGTGTTTATGGATTTGCTTTCCCACACATTCTCAACAACCAAAGAGAACATCCATTCTTCCATTAAAGAAAAATGACAATCAACAATCAAAATCATAAAGCATAAAACCCTAACCCTCCATTCATCCACCTAAAAAGAAAAATACAAATAAAAATCAAAGTCTGACTGCTATTTCTCAGACCTCTTCATTTCCTCATATTAAAATTCCCAAACCAAGACAACCTCAGTACAAAAATGGAAAGAAATAATATCCATTTTCTTTTCTACATTTTTTTAGTGAACCAGACACAAAGTAATGTTGCACAAACAACTTTTAAGAGAACCAATTGAACATGAATGGTGTTTTAGTGTACACCCCAATTCTCGAAATGTTAAAAATTTCTCCTCCTTCCCACAATTTCTCAGCAACCAAACTGTCTTCTAATCAAAGAAAAACAACAAGAAATCATCATAATCAAAACACATAAGAGTAAGACTTAGGTGCAGCATATTAGGCTCCCAATTAAATTCAAACACATAACTGCATTGGATTTATTTTTTTCTTAGAAAAGATAACACTTTTTGGGCTTCAATGGTCAATGCAACCATGCATTTAAATTTAATTTGTAAACTTAATGTACTGCACCCAAATAGCTGTATTTAAGTTTCAGCCGATGCATAAAACTCAAACAGAGAGTAACACACAAAAAAATATGCTATTCCTAAAAATTTCTTAGTTTCCTCACTTTAAATTTTCTCAACCACACCAATACCATCATAAAATGGAAAACTTTCTTGTCATTTCCTAGTCTTTTCCTGCATTTTTTGGGGAACCAATCAGAGAGTAACACACAAAAAAAATTTCTAAAATAGTATAGTCAACAATCAAAACAATCATAATTATGGAACAAAAACCCTAAACCTCTGCTTATCCATCTAAATAGCAAGAAACAACAACAACAACAACCAAAAAAAAAAAAAATCAAATCAAATCAAGTTCTGACTACTATTCTGGATGTTCAAAATGTGTATAAAACACCCTTGAACGTTTAGACCCCAATTTACAAATTATTAATTCAAGCTTATAATTAAACAATAAATATGTGGAACATGAATATAAGCTAAAACATAATTGATAAAAAATCTAAACTACAAATAATCACAACAACAATAGTAATTAAATGGCAAAGATAAAGGGAAGAGAGATGCAAACACAAGGACAATACTCGATGTGTTATCGAAGAGGAAACCAAAACTCTCGGCGTAAAACCTCTCCGCCACCTTCCAAGTGGTCAATAATCCACTAGAAAATATAGTTGGGATACATGAATAGCAATAGACTCTCCAAGCCTAATCTATCCAATGTACCTAAGCCCTCCAAGCTTCTTGCTCCAACAAGGTTACGCCAAACCTATGTCTTTTCTAACTTACCAGATTCCGCTATAGCCCATAGCATCAACCAATATGAATTGGTCCCTTCCTAACTGCTTCCTAAAGCACCAAAAAGCCTTCTCACAGATATGGGTATGGTGAGAAAATGATTTGGCTAAGAACCTCTTAACGATGAAACAATGGAAATGGTGAGACTAGAGGAATTTGAAGAGTCTCTTAGGTGAAGATTGTGGATGAATCAATCTTATTTTTCTCTAGGGTTTCTCTCTCTAAATTTTCTCTGGAAGCTCTCTACATTTCGTGGGTATAAGGGTTTATATATGGTGGTGTGTGTTTGGAATGCGAAGAGTCAGTTTTTCTAAAATAGAGCTGGTGGCGGCTTGGCCTTGCGACTTGACTGAGTTGCGAGTTCAAGCCACGAGGTAACTGCATTGCCAGTCTGTACTTTTTCTCCTGTAGTACAACAGCTGGCATAACGCTTCAGCTTCCCGCATGCTTGACATGTGACCTTCTTCTGGCAACTTGCCAGTCGCGAGCCACCCGCGAGTTTTAGTTGCGAGTCCCTGCTTCTTTACACAATGTTGAACATTTCTTCACACTCTCTCACACACTACCCTTACATGATTCCCACCTAAATACAGAGTTACTAAATGCTGAATTACAAGCAAATTTGGTACGGAATAAAGCCAACAAAATGGTTGATTAAATTCAACCTTACAATCTCCCCCTTTGGCTATTCCGTGACAAAACCCTATAACAGACTCTAGACTTAACGCGTGAGTTGGGAATAGTTGAACAAAACTCACTCACACCTAACTCTAGATTCTGTGAAGCTCTTGAACCATAAGTACAAGTATCTCCTGAAATACAACAACACAATAATATCATTGTATGCAAAAAACTTGTAATGCATATGGAGCAAGCACAATGCAATCAAGCAAAAAATTGACTTAAGCAATAAAGCATGGCTTGACCAAAAATGAACAATCACTATAAATAGTGATCACAACGCTCATTCACACATAGAATGAACATCCGGACATGCAAGCTAATAAGCTCATTTGCAAAGTATCATTTGTATGTCCAACACTCAACCAATGCAACAACACTAGGCAATTGCATTAAGGATAACAATCCAACAAAGGGCACAAGAGTGATGTACTTAAATAAAATGCATGACATTTAACAAGAAGTACTTAAGCTACAAAGCATGGGTACAAAAGCCTAAAAGCTTACAAAAGCAAATGGTTACAAATATACCATACAAATCTAACTGAATAAGCATCATAATATATACTAGAACCAAGAGCTTTCAAAAAGAACAGATCCATGAGTTTACCAAAACATTAACCATAAAGTATCAAACCCATAATAAAAGCAAAACATTATCCAAAACATAATACCATAACCATAAACATAAACAAAGTAAACAAGATAAACACTGTTTTTGACTGCTCCCCCTCAAACTAGCACTCCCCCTCAAGAGCTGCTTCTAAAAAATTCTCCCCCTTTTTGACTGGAATGGCCAAAGGGTCACTGCTGGGTGTTAATGCTGTCAAACTTGGCTAAAAGTATGTTAAGCTGATCCTGAATTGCTGCCATTCTGTTAGTATGCTCATTCTGGATCTCTCTGAGTCCATCAATCCTTTCCAGGATGATCTGAAAAGCATCTTGAGGTACAGCTGATGAGGTTGAAGCCTTGCTCCTCTTGCCTCTGCTTCTGGGTGTGGATGTCTATCCTGCTGCCTTTGCTTTAGTTTCCATTGGATCACCTTCTCCTTGGTCACCCTCCTCTTTATCACCTGGAAGACAAACTTATATCCTTGTGATGGTTTGTTTGTTAATGGCTGAGAGTGGAGTCATGTGACTAATATCTTGAGGGATTGCAACACCTTTTGCTCTGAAAAGCCTCGTGAGAAGGCTAGGAAAGATCAGCTTGGGCCTAGAGGTGGTTCTAGTCTCATCCATAGTTGTGTCAAATATGTGTGAACTGATGTCAATGAAGGTTTTCTCTTTGAGCTCCATGAGGAAGATGGCTCTAGCAGTGTTAATGGTAGTCAGCTTCCTTACTGGATATAGATTGAACATCATGATGGTGGTCAGACACCTCATGTCAGCAGGGAAGGCATTAGTGTTGAGACATCTCCCCTCTCTCTGTCCACCAATGTGATTCTGGACAGTTTTTATAGATAGCATCCTGTCCTTGCAATTTGTGAATTCATAATCCTCTAAACCCTCAAGCCTTAGTACTCCATCAATATCATGTGCATCTAGGGTGAAATCACGTCCTCTGATCTAGCAATTTAGCTCATCCTCTTTTATGATAGCATTTGCATAGAATTCTCTTATTAAAGGCTCACAAACTGGAGGTAGGTCACTCAACAACTTATCCCATCCTCTTCCCTCAAAGCATTCTGGAATGAAGGTGTCCTTCAAGTTCCCTAAGTCTACAAACCTTTCCTATGTAATGGTTCCTTTCAAGAAAGAATCTCTGTATCTCTCAAAGTGTTGAACAGACCTAAACAAGTTATGGTCCATTTTCAGCCTTTCGTCAGCCTTTTTAGCAGAAGTCTTCTTCTTTGTAGGTGTGGGAGCCATCTGTAAACAAGCAGAAGAGGCCACAAGAACAAAGCATAATAGATAGACACTTAACACATTAGAACCAGATTAGAAACACATTGAGGAGCAGAGATTAATATAACATGCCATAGTATAAAGGATTTAACAACAATGACCTAATAATTAACACAGATGAAGATGTGTAACAAGCAATCTGTGAACCAAATGTAGCAATTAACCAAATTTAACAATCTCTGAACACTTAAGCATATGTCTACCAGACATTACAAAATGGGTATGATATGAATGCTGAGTCCAGAAAAACAAAGGAACACAATACAAAATAGCAAATATGGGAAAATGCATATCAAACATCAGATTGTTAAATGCAACAAATCCCATTCAAACAAACCCAACAAAATATCCTCAACCCATATACGAATCCACTCAAATCTCAAAACAACAACACAACTCACAGATTCAAGAAAATAACGCTCAAATCATGAAGAATGAAGTGAAAAAGAGAAAACTCATACCTTTGTCTTGAAGGTTGGAGTAGAAAAGGTGCAAAAATGGAGGATTTTTAAAGAGTGATATGGTGAGTTTGAGAGAGTAGAAATGGGGGAAGACAATGAATAGTCATAAAAGTTCGAGGGAAAACTGAAAAGTTTTTAAAAACTGTCTATAAAATGCAAAACGCGCGATTTTCGCGACTGAGTCAAGTCGCGTGTAAGTCGCTAGGTCCAACCGCCAAAACACTTTAGACCAAAAATTTGAAAAATTTTCTAAGTGTTTTTCGCAACTGGAAGGTCTACCTGCGAGAGAGTCACGAGGTGAGCCGCGAAAATCTCTGTGTATCCTTCGTGACTAGACCTTTCACCCGCGAACAAGTCGCCACAGTGAGTCGCGAGAATCATAAAAATTCAGATTTTGAAAAATATTCTAAGTATTTTTCGCGACTGGGACATTAACCTGCCAGAGAGTCGCAAAAAATCTCTATGTGGGCTCGCGACTGGGTCATGCGGCTAGATCAATCCACGACTGAGTCACCAAAACAGGGCAACATTGTTTTTGAAATTTTGATAATTTTTGTAGAAACAAAATACTTTCCAAAAACAAACAAAAACTCAAAAATCTTTTTGTGTTTGATCAACAAAGATTGAGCATGTGAAAACACATTTAATCAAGTACAATCACATAAATGAATATAACATTCATTGATCATAGACATGTGTGATGTGTGTGGGTATAAAAAATGAGATAGTCCTTAGTCTAATGTGAAGCTTCAATGATTAATTTAAACAAGGCATACACAACTAGCACTAGATAATGTGATCTATCTCAATTATAGAAATATGCATATATGACCTCCTACAAAACTTGATAACATAACTTTGAAGCTTTTCATTTGGCTCCATATACATCATATCATTTGATCTTTTTGAATTCATACATCTCATTATGAGATCGATGCCTGAAATTTTTTATATTTCAATTGATGAGTTAGCCTTTGGCTTTTTGGGCACCATACATTTTATTTTAGGTCGCTTTCCCTTTTTCTTAGTCAAATACTAGTATGTGTGACAGGATTTTGCAGCTCAATATCTCTTTTCATTTGGAGATTTACATTTAGTGAGCTTTTTAACCAAAACAATAAAATAAAGAATGGGAAGATATTGTTAGGATTGGTGCCCTTAAATCCTATTGTAAGATGCTATGTATAATATTAAGTGTGACATTATGTATGACTTAATATTGTGTTTAATAAATTTGTTTTATTATTATCTGAAATAATGGTAACATGAATATTCGGACATTATCATATAGTCCATGAGATGCATAGTATGTGATTTATGTGAAGAGTCACACAAGATATAAATCACAAGTTCTTTGTAAACTCAGAATTATAGTTCGTAGTCGGTGATGAAATTGGGCATTTCATCTGCGAAGACTATAACATATCAACTACGATGATTTGTCTTGATCATGGAAGTGGTGACTTCTAGTTGATATGTTAATATGTTTTAAGAGTTAAGACATATTGAACTGGACCGCCATGAGATTTATTATTTGCCTAAGGACTGTCAAACAAATAATAAATCTCATGACTTGTATTTACATGAACTCTTAATCCTGAGAGAATAATGGACCTGATCATAAGATGTAGGTTGCTTTGATATATCAGGAGTGAGATCTATATTAATGGTCAAAACCTCAGTATATTGGGCAGCCGCATTAAGTGTTGATGGAACATGTATTCTCAAGATGGAATTCATAATCTCTTAGCGGAGGTATAAAGTATTCCCTTGAGATAAGTTTAATGGGTTTGTTATTCAGAGAGTTAGGCCTAACCACTTTAGTAAGACTAAAGTATATATTTATGGAATTGGATTTCATAAATATATAATGAATAACATTAAGGATTAAACCGGGTACTCAAGGATCAAGATGTAGTAAATTACAAAGTGGCAGTCTATATTAATGACTTTGTATTACTACGAATATTTTATGAAGGGGTTGCATGTATAATAAAGTCTTGGGATATAATATATAGATAAGACCTAGAGTGCAACTATATTTATATAGTGGTATTAAATATAGTTAATGGTAACTTTGGACTTGTCAAGAGTTGACAGAAAAGCCCAAGGCCCATTGGAGCTAGTGTCTTATTGGTCCCTTTTGGTCCCACTCCAAGCCACACACTTAAGCCCAATTGGAAGGCCCAAAAGGCCAGCCCAATTAGATATATTGGTTAGATACAAAGGGAAAAACGTACAGAAAATTATTGGTAAGAAAAACATCATAAAAGTGGTGTGGAAGTGAGTTTTTGGTACTCACACATCATCCCTTTGTTACCAATTTGAGAGACCACACATCTTGGGCGATTAGTGGAATTGGAGTGAAGATTAAGAGTATTCCCAAGTGCTTCAATCTTCTGTTTTGTAATTCACCGCTTCAAGGTACGATCTCTTGTTCTCAAATTCTGAAATTTACTTTATGCATGTTAACAATATAGAATGAAGTAGATCCGTTCAAAACTTACTTTTCCGCTGCGCACTCATTTAATTCCATCAGATATATAGGCACAAGTCTATGTATGTCTCAAGATCAAAAAAACCATTCACTAATCATTCATGACAAGGTTGAAGATCTATTTACAACAATCACATAGATTTCAATATTTCCCCCATAATGATATGAGTGCATGGATGCACAAAACCATTAGTACAAAGGTACAAGGCAAAACATGCTTTGAGGCAAAACTCAACAAAGTCGATCAAACTTTTGGGTTTTCTACTTTTTATGTGTTTTTGGATTTTTGACACACATGCAAGAAAATATTCATAAAAAACAACAATGTAAAAACATTTAAAACAAAAGCAAACAAACAGATAATTTTTCAACTCAAGCTACCAAAAAGCACACAACTAAGCATATTCACAAAACATGGGAAGTATTAATGCATGGACATGTTGTAATGCTTATGCATGAGTACCCTTCTTCACCCACACGTCACGTGCGTTTGGGTGATATCCTTGAAGGATTGGGTATGAGAGTTAGGACTTTCAAACCTTCTCGTGAAGCTTTCTAAGCAAGTGGTGAAAGCACCGATCATCTTCATCATGTCCATCATGCTTGGACCACCATTCCGACCTCTTGAAGACTTAGCAGCCCTTCTCTTGTCATTTCTTGGTCCTCGTGACCTTTGATCAGTAGCATTCTTCAATGCTCTCAGCTTATGACAATTGGGTCGGGTGTGTGCTTGAAGACCACAATGATGATAGAAGTGGTTCATTCTTGGACCTCTTTGTGATCGTGGAAGAGATCTCCCTCTTGCTTTAGTCCTAACCACAGATTGGTTCTGGGGCTAATTTAGCACCCTTTGTTCAGCCACACTTTTCTTCTTTCCAGCCTTCGCCTTCTCCATAGTGGGGGCAACTACAATCGGCTCTTTGGCCTTTACAAACTTCACTTCTTTGTAAATATTCACAGCTGCACTGCTTTCTTCAGTGTATCCTAGTCCTGATTTATCTGAGAATTGCTTTTGAGAGGAAATGACATCATCCAGCTTCTTGGTGGAGACCCTCTCTACCTTTGCATTGGCTTGAACCACCTCAAGCTCCAGGAATCTAATTTTTAGGTAAGCTTCTGACAACTCACCATTCAGCTTTTCTATTTCACATTTGGCCTCTTTATGTCGGATCAAGAGACTCCGGTAATCCTCCTTTGCTTTCTTCATTTTCCTTACAGTCGCCTTCACCACCCTTGCGTACTCTCCCGATTTCTCAAAAAGTAAGGCATAATTCTCTTGAAGACTAGTTGTATCTTCATCCTCTTCAGCATCCGATTCTTCAACGATCCCTATGGATTCTTCATCACTGTGTTCTCCAAGTTCTTGTACAAGTTGATTCAAGTCCTCCGAGGACTCAACATGTTCAACAGCCATAAATGCGGAGTAATTACCTTCTCCGTCATAGCTTTCCTCAGAATCGGAATTGGACGAATCCGAGTCACTGAAAGTAGTGGCGTAGACCTTGCCTTTTGATTTCAAATAATTGGGACATTCTTTCTTGAAATGTCCATGTCCATTGCACTCGAAGCACGTGATTCCTTGTGAAGATTGAGATTCTCTACCATCTTTCCTTATGAATTCCCTTTTCTCCTTCCCAGAACTCTGAAATTTCACTTTGTCACAAGATTTCCCACTGTTCTTGAGCTTTAAGAACTTCTGGAAATTTTTCACAAGGTGCGCCACATCTTTATCTACAGCATCTTCATCCGAAGAGTCATGAGATACTACCCTTTCATCAATTGTCTTAAAAGTAAGAGATTTGCTCTTCCTCTGTGTGGGCAGTGACAATTCATATGTTTGCAGTGAACCAATCAACTCTTGGACTTTGATGTCGTCAAGATCTTTGCTCTCTTCAATAGCCATTACTTTAGCACGGAAGCTTTCTGGTAGTGATTGAAGGATCTTTCTTACTATTATAGAATCTACCATCTTTTCCCCCAAATTGAATTTGCCGACTATCACCTCGTTCAACTTACTGTAAAAAGAGTCAAAGGACTCATTCTCACTCATTTTTAGCTCCTCAAAGTGAGTGGTCAACATTTGTAGCTTGGTGTCTTTCACTTTCTTTGTTCCTTCATAAGTTGTCTCCAGAATCTCCCATGCTTCCTTAGCAATAGTGATATGTGAAATCCTGTGAAATCCTTTTGGAGAGACACCACAGAAAATAGCATTCAAGGTTTTACTATTAGCATTAGCCGCCGCAAGAGTTGCCTTATCCCAAGTGGATTTGGTAGCCTCTGGCGTAGTCTAACCTACTTCAACTGCGTCCCACACAGCATCATCAATAGAACACAAAAACACCCTCATTCGTACTTTCCAAAAAGCATAATTATTACCATAAAAAAATGGTGGAACATTTAGAGATTGAGACCTATCCATCTCAATACGGGGTCAGGGATCACACTAAGGTAATAAAACCACAAAGAGTGCACCTGCTCTGATACCAATTGAATATTCAAAATGTGTATAAAACACCTTTGAACGTTTAGACCCCAATTTACAAATTACCAATTCAAGCTTATAATCAAACAATAAATGTGCGGAACATGAACATAAGCTAAAACAGAATTGATAAACAATTTAAACCATAAATAATCACAACAACAGCAGTAATTAAATGACAAAGATAAAGGGAAGAGAAATGCAAACACAAGAACAATACTCGATGTGTTATTGAAGAGGAAACCAAAGCCCTTGGCGTAAAACCTCTCCGCCGCCCTCCAAGCGGTCAATAATCCATTAGAAAATGTAGTTGGGATACATGAACAGCAATAGACCATCCAAGCTTAATCTACCCAATGTACCTAAGCCCTTCAAGCTTTTTGCTCCAACAAGGTTACGCTGAACTTGTGTCTTTTATAGCTTACCGGATTCTACTATAGCCTATAGCATCAACCAATATGAATTGGTCCCTTCCTAAGTACTTCCCAAAGCACCAAAAGCCTTCTCACAGATATGGGTATGGTGAGAAAACGATTTGGCTAAGAACTTCTCAAGGATGTAACAATGGAGAGGGTGAGAGTAGATGAATTTGAAGAGTCTCTTAGGTGAAGATTGTGGATGAATCAATCTTGTTTTTCTCTAGGGTTTCTCTCTCTAAATTCTCTCTGGAAGCTCTCTACATTTCATGGGTATAAGGGTCTATATATAGTGGTGTGTGTTTGGAATGCGAAAAGTCAGTTTTCCTAAAACAGAGTTGGCTGGCGGCTTGGCCTCGCGACTTGACTAAGTCGCGAGTTCAAGCCACGAGGTAACTGCATTGCCAGTCTGGACTTTTTGTCCTGTAGTGCAATAGCTAGCATAACGCTTCAGCTTCCTGCATGCTTGACACGTGACCTTCTTCTAGCGGCTTGCCAATCGCGAGCCACCCGCGAGTTCCAATCACGAGTCCCTGCTTCTTTGCACAATGTTGAATATTTCTTCACACTCTCTTACACACTACCCTTACATGATTCCTACCTAAATATAGGGTTACTAAATGCTAAATTACAAGCAAATTTGGCACGGAATAAAGCCAACAAAATGGTTGATTAAATTCAACCTTACATATTCCTTAGGCCTCTTAGTTTCCTCATGTTAAATTTTCTCAAACACGACAATCTCAGCACAAAATGGAAAACTTTTCTCGCATTTTCTTGGGAACCAAACAGAGTAACACACAAAAAAAAGTTCTAAAATAGTATAGTCAACAATAAAATCAATCATAATTTTGGAACAAAAACCACAAACCCTCATGAAAAAAGTCACACAATAAGAAAAACAACTGAAAATGTACTTCAAAAGTGGGTTTAGGAGAAGAAAATCATGCCTGAGAGAACTGGAGAAGGTTATGAGAGTGGAGGTGTGTGAGTGGAGACTGAGTGAGAGTGGAGAGGGTGCTTGAGAGTGGAGATTGAGTGAGAGTGGAGAGGGTGAGTGAAAGAGGTGTGACAGTGGAGAGGGTCTATGTGAGAGTGAGAGGGTGAGTGATGAGTGAAAGTGGAGAGGGTCAATGAGAGAGGTGTGACAGTCTAGTCTATGTGTAAGTGAAAGGGTGAGTGTGAGAGAGGCGTGAGAGAGGAGAGGCATTGGAGACTTGGTTTAATTTTGAAAAAGCCCTATATGAAATCGAGTCTTAGAGACTTGGTTTCCAGGTGGTTGCCACTTGGAAACCGAGTCTCTAATACTCGAGTTCCAGGTGGTTGCCATGTGGAAAAGCGCCAACTCAGAGCATAGAAACTGAGTCTTTGAGACTCGATTTATAAGCCCTAAAATGAGTCTTTTAAACTTGAGATGTTAGTAAAAAATGTAGTTTTGAAACAGTGCCTATTAACTATATAGTTTGGCAAACAGGGTTAATTTCCAATTTTGGCCCAATTAAAACCCATATAAAATCCCAAATATTTCCTCAAACATGTTAAGCTTCTTCTCCTCCTCCTCTTTCTCACACCAAGCTCCAATCTGCCACAGTCATCATTGAAGTTGTTTTTGAAGCTTGAAAAAGATGTCGAATCCACTGTGAGTCTAGTGTCACAATTTCAAGGTTTGTTTTCTCATGATTTGGTAGTTTTCCTATATTTTAATTTCAAAATATTAATGGGTTTAGGTTTTTTTGGACATCAATTACTTGATTTAGTATGGGTTTTGTTGTATTTTGGTATATTGATGGGTTTTGATTAAATTCTCAATTGCTAGGGTTCAACACCTAAACTGAATCTAGGTCTTGATTTGAACTTGGACCAAATTTTAGGAATGAAAATTGTATTTCAACTCTCCTTTGATCTTTCAATGTATTTGTTACTGAGTATTTATTGGAATTCAGAACTAATAGTAAATTCAGAGCTAAATAGTTTTTTTTCCTTATTTTTCCTAAAAAAAGCAAAATTAATGTACATATTCTTGTGATGAATTGAATCGCAGAGATTGAGATTGTGAGTCCTAGTTGCCAATATCCATTCATTTTCTTTGATGTTGTTGTTTATGTTTGCCAATGAGTTTCTTTGTTCAAATTTATAGGCTTTGTCCATAAGATTGACGTCTTGAAAGATTTGCCTTTAAGTTGTTTGTGAATATGCTTGTTTGCTTGACATTTTTCTGTTGCTAAAGAGACTAGATTTTGTTTTCTTTGATAAGTCTATATAGTCTATAGATTACTACTAAAATTTTAAAAACTTGGATTTTGACTATAACATTTATGATCAATCAAACAAACTTGAATGCAGGGGATTTGCGTAAATTATCAACATTCTAAAAAAACGTATAAAAATTGTGTAATTTTGTTTGAGGTTAAAAATGAAGAAGTTGACATAGAGGTCCTGCGCTACCATATGTGCTATATTTCTAGTAACTATGCATAAGAACCTGACTATGATTTGTGTGTATAAGACAATTACAAAGTTTGTGTGTGTGTGTGTGTGGTTATAGTTTCTTGTCTCTCGTGTCTTGTTGGGAGCCTAACTTGGTTTTTTGCCCCTGCTTTTGTCTTTTATAGCCAAATATTACGCTCGGTGTGTTATAACTTTTGAGAATGGATCTAGGTCAGAATCTATGAAAAAGCCAGTGATGAGGCATGTTTTTTTAAACTTATTTTTTTATGCAATTCATTATATGTTGTCATATTTGTTGTGTATGGCTCTTCTATGGCAAGTTAATGCTTAAGTCCATGGCATAAGGTATTGGAGATGACTGTCACTTAACATATATTATGCACAATTTTCTGCTTGTATAAATTGAACCTGAATTTATTTTTCTGCATAAATTATGCACAATTTAAAAGCAACTAGATTTGGAACCTTTCCTCACCTATCATTGTCAGTTTCTATTCCTTTTCTCCCTAGAAAAATAGTTGATGGTAATGCTAGTTCACCTAGTTATCCTTTCATTTTTAAGATATTTACTTCTTTAACAAAAGTAAATCTGTGTTTAAAATTTGCAAATGGAAGTAAGGAATCTCACAAATGGGCCATCATTTTATAGCAGCTCCATTGTCATAGCTAAAAGATTGGAGCATCTCCATACAGTATTTCAAGAGCTCATAATCCAGGTAAATTTAAAGTAGAAAAAAAAAAAGTACTTTTGGGTAGTAATTACCAACCATGTCTTAGATTTCGGCCCATATCTTTTTTTGAATGCTACTGGTGGCCATATTTATATGTTTGAAGGTGGGAATGACTTGTCTAAAGGGGGGGAGTGGATCACCCAAGGAGACTGCATGAGACTCTGAGGATAGTTGTTGCATTTGAATATCCATATTTGAATTGTTGAAGATTAGAGGATTATTTTTATTTAAGCATTAGAGGATTAATAAGTAGCAAAAAAATTGTCCTAAACTCTCTTCTATCTTTCCCATTATTGATTATCAAATATCATCTTTATCTTTAGGAAAATCCCATCATATCATATTTGGACTTGAGTTTATATTACTTGAACAGTGTACGGACCAGCCAAAATAAATGATGTTATTACATGAACTTCGGGATTTTGTAGAAAATAAAACTTGATTTTGTTAGTAGGTCAATGTGACAATTGATTTTTGGATACTTATTCATATATCAATTCTCCAAAATCAACATGGTTGATGACAATTGTAGACATCGTATTTTGTCCACCCTCGATTTGCGTGCCAGACTTTGAAAATTCTAAAAATATTATCTTTTTTCCATGGGGCCGCAGAAACATCTAGATTGATGTGGTGCAACCTGTTCGGGCATTGGAGCACTCAAAGTGCCATTTTAGGTCAGATTGACCAAAATGCCCACCTTGCGATAACAAAGAGTCAAAGTTGGTCAAAATTATCCCAAAATGACATTTTTCATGTTTCTACATTAAACCCGAGCTACTTAGTGATTTTTGTCAAGTTTGACCAAGTTTGACCCGAGGTTAACTCCCGAAGGCAATAGAAACTCTAATTTTGATCCGATTGTTAGAACAGGTTGGGACTAGTGCCATTGTGAAGATTATCAAATCTTCTTTCCAACGACTATTCATGGGTCGAAATCGAAGTTAAAACGGTTGAGATATCCAGAAAACCGTAAAAAGAGCGTCAATATGCTTCTTAAGGCCATAACTTTTGATTCGACCATTGGATTTTCAATTTCTTTAGTGTTGTGGAAACTAGACATCCAGAGCTTTCTAAGGACACCAAGATCAGCTTAATCCAAGTCTGAGAAGGCCTTCAAATATGCATCTGAAGTTGAATTGGGAAAAGGCCAAACTGCTTACGTCAGCAGGGTGGCCGGCGGCCCTTCAAGGTGCACCGGAAGCTGAAGGGACATTTTTCCAGTATAAATGCCCCTAGACTCCCCATTTTGCAAAGAAAAAAGAACTTTTGAGCATTTTTGGGCAAATTCTCTCTCTCTCTCTCTCTCTCTCTCTCTCTCTCTCTCTCTCTCTAATTCCTCTCCCAAACACATCCAAACACCTTTAACACACCTTAGATTCTCATATTTTTTATTCGATCTTCAAGGTACTATTCTTGCACACAATCTTCCACTCCTTGGTTCCATACATTGGATTTGAGGTTTAGGGGTGTGGATGTAGTTTTTTAGCTACAATCCACACCCCTTTCCCTTTATAGCTTTTCCTACTTTCTTTAGCATGTTCTGGCTCTCTAGCATGTTTCCTTGCTTATGCCATGATTTATCGCTTTGATGTGGTTGGCCTAGCCTTCTTGGGCTAGGATATGTCTAAATTTAATGTTTGTGCTTAGATCCACATGTTTTTAGGCTCCTTGCCATGTTTATGCTTAGATCTACATGCTTTTGTGTTCTTTGCCATGTTTTTGCTTAGATCTACATGTTAGTGCTTCGATCTATGTGTTTATGTGCTCCGTGCCTTGCTTATGTGCTTAGATCTATGTTGGTTGCTATGCCATGTGCTACTTTAGCCCTTTTTGTCCCTTGATATTTCTCTTTCTTATGTTTTGGCCCTTATTGGTGGGGTGTGGATCTAGGTCTTGTGGTCTAGGCCTACATACATTAGCATGCCTAGGCCTATATTAAAGGGTTTGGATAATTTCCTTTGCATGTCTATGTTTGCTGACTTGTTTCTATGCTTTATCTTCATGTTAGCCTCTCTAGATCTAGGCTTTGCCATGCTTTGTACCCTCTGTCGGCTTGTGCTCGTGTGGTTACATCCATCCCTCCTAGGGTTTGTTTGGATGTAACCACCTGTGAGATACACCTTTGTGGTGTCAGTGTGCTTGATTCACACCTTTCTCCACTCTGTGCAATGTTGATATGCTTGCCTTGCTTGCTTTGCACCACCCATTTGGTTTTCTTTGCTTCTTTGCATCTTTACATGCTTGCCTACATGTTCATGCAAGAGTCTGTGTGTCATCCATACTCCAATCCAATGGAACTATGGACACTCAATCCAAACCTACATTTTTCCTCCTAGGACACTCTCTTTTGTTTGATCATATGTCTATTTGCCCCTTCGTGTCCTTAGCATGTTTGTATGCCCTTGTTTGGCATCTTTTCCTTGGTTGTCTTTAGCATGATTTTTCCTTCCTTTTGTTTCTTTGCTTGTTTGTTGGCTTGTTTCTTTTGTCTTTGCATGTACAGGCATGGATCGAGGACACTTAAAGCAAGGGTGTGACCTTCTAGGCGCAAGCAAAACAGGCAAGGATGCAAGCCCACAAAGGGCAATGTTCAGTAGATTAGGGGGCCTAAGCTCTCCAAAGCGGTTTTCTCTTTCTCTCTCTCTCTAAGCCTTTTCTCTAAAGCATGTATTAGGGTCCCTCTCCATGTACCCCTTTTTATTTTTCTGCTCCTTGCTTGGGTCACGTTCCCTGGGTATGATAATGTCTGTTTTAAATTTCCTGTACCTTACTAGGCCATACCCTTAGAACGTTTGCAATGTCTAATATACTTTCTTGCTCTGTGTGATAGCATTGTGCATGACGTGTGTGTGTGTGTGTGTGTGTGTACATTGTATGATGGACTCTCGGGCTACGTGAGCACCTTCTCTAGTTATGAGAGCTTTTGAACTTGCTAGGCCATACCCTTGGAACGTTGGCAATGTCTAATTTACTTTCTTGCTCTGTGTGATAGCATTGTACATGATGTGTGTGTGTGTGTGTGTGTGTGTGTGTGTGTGTGTGTGTATGCCTGCATGTGTATGGGTGATTGTGTACTTTGTATGATGGACTCTCGGGCTACGTGAGCACCTTTTCTAGTTATGAGAGCTTTTGACCTTGTAGTATGGGTATGCGCTCAGGACGATTGCCGTAGGTGCATATTTATGCTATATTGTGTGCATGATCATCGTGGTATGATTGTCTTGATCCATGTCACTAAGTGACATTGGTGTCATCTTGCAAACTATCATCTTTTCAGTGTTAGGCCATGGAGTACGGTCTCATTACTCAGGGGACTTCGGTGGACTCGAAGAGTGTCACCTTGATTTGGGCCCACCTTGACAAGCTCTATCCTGATGATGTATGTTAAGAATATATTGCTTTTCGCTGTTCACATGCTTCTTAGGATTCTCTTTTTAACCCCATGTGTTGTCACAGATTATGTGGAGTCCCTGGGCTGGTGTTGATCCTATGGCAAACCCAAACTTGGAGGAAGTTGCTATTGTTGCTTCTAAGCTCTCCTAGCCTTTTGAGGGTGGTGGGTTGATGGTGATCTATTTGGCAGAGAGGGTGTGTTGCCAGATGGCTAGTGAGGATACACCCTAGGTTTCGATGGACCCTTTAGTATTCATGCTTACCCCTCGCTTCATGACGAATATGGAGCACAACCTGTGGGGGCTGAGTGTCCCTTTCATTGAGCGAGTCAGGATTGAGCTAGACTATGCCAAGTTTAATGGGACTCGCCTCATGCCTTCTCTTATTTCTGCGGTATGTGTTCTTGCTTCTCTCATTTCTCTTCAATCAATCATCATCTGCATTCTTTGTACATTAGTAACATTCAAACAAAATACTTGTGTCAGGTTGGTCTTGCTGCTGGTGCTCTCATTGATCCTTTCCATTTGTCCTGGTTGGTTTATACTTATGGTCCTGAAGGCTTTGCTCGGGAGCGTCCCATTGGCCGCAATACGAATGTCACGGACTACCCTTTTCTTGATGGCACATGGGCGGTGAGTTCTCTTTCATTCTTCTTCTCTTTCCTTTCTATTCTTACATCCCAACACCTGTTCCAACAACCTTTCTTTCAAAATTCAGCCCACTATTCAGGAGCATGAGGAGCTCATTTGACTTATGGGGAACCTCAAGCTAGAGGTGACAGAGTACTCCCGACAATTGTACGGTGGTGAGGATGTTGGTGATGATAATGATGATGGGGTGGTGTGGTGGAGGATTAGAGTCGACTTCAAGCCATCAGCCTCGGAAAAGGCGTTTCTAGTGATCTTACAGATAGACACAGACACAAACACAAACACATCATAGATAGCATACTTCCTTTTTTGTTGCTTTTATTATTTTTCTCTTTTTAGCATACATTCTTGTACTTTGGATCTGGGTTGAGACATTGGGTTGTATTTTAAGAACATCTTTCACATTTATTCTTTTATTTGGGATATGTACTTAAATTACAAAGTTGTGAAAACTTTGTGCAATTTTGCTATTCTTGGTCTTTGACATTTGGAAATTATATGCTTGAATTGTGCCTTGAGTAGCCTTTTAGGCTGTAAGACTTACAAGAGAAGCTTGTGGGAGAAAACATACTCAAAACAGGGGAAAACTTGGTTTTGCCTGCCTTCCTTCGCCTTTCCTAGTTCCAAAGAGACTCTCACTCCTTTTGGTCTCTCTCTTGCACCTTCCCATACCATCAAGTCGAAATGGATGATCCTCTCTTTCAATCCCTAATTTTTGCCTAGGTCCTCGACCTAGTGAGATTCCTCTAACTTTTGCATGGATTGCCTTTTGGTTTTCAACCTATCGAGGCTCCTTATATCATCTTTGAACTTTTATTTTTATTTTTATTTTTTTACTTTCTCTTTCTTTTTCATTCTCTCACGCCTTCTCTCCTTCTCTCTTTCCTTTTCCAAACATAGCCATATGAGAGGCTTCAATCGTTTCATCCAACTTTAAGATATAAGAAATGAGTTAAGGCTATCATGAAGTGGGTTCACATAGTTGAGAAAGCTTACAAAAAGTCTAATCAAAAGGAAGAAAGACTGACCGACCACCTTGATATGCCCTAAATTTTACTTTTTTTAACTTTATGATTCTTATGTCTTTTCTTATGAATTTAATAAAGGATTGGAATGTTTCAAATCCCCAATAGACACAGATTATCATCTTTTGATTCGAGCAATGAGAGAACCACCCATTTATTATCTTTGCTTATTGTCATCATTTTTTCTTTTCTTTTTTCTTTTTTCTTTTTCTTTAATTTTTCCATTCCATGTAAATTTTGCACGTGACATCCTTTGAGGAATTTTAGCCATGCCCATGGTCTTTGCCCCTATCTTTTGCCTAGATTGCCCTTTCGAGTTTTCAACCTAGCAAGGTCCTTTTGCCTTAATTTTTGCCTAGGTCGCCATTTCAGGTTTTCAACCTAGTAGGCTTTTTCATTTTTTTTCTTTCAAATGTTGTATCTTCGAAGTCTATCCATGTTGATTAGGGGAAGCATCTCTTCCCCATCCAAATCTGTAATTCTTGTAGCACCTCTTGACATGATCTTCTTGATAATAAAAGGCCTAGACCATCTTATCTTCATCTTCCCTCTTGGATCAAAAGTTTCATCTCTAGTAACTTTTAGAACTTTGTCCCTCTATTTAAGGATTCTAGATCTTACCTTTTAGTTAAATGCTCTAACAATCCTCTTTTGGTATCCTTGTGCATGGTATTGTGCCCTAGCTATTTTCTTATCTATCAGAGCCAATTGCTCATATCTTTGTTTCACCCAATCTTCCTCTAGGACCTTGGTTTCCGCTAGTACTCTTAAAGATTGTATCTCCACCTTAATGGGAAGCATCACTTCACTACCATAGACCAAAAAGTAAGGGGTTGCCCCTGTCAATGCACAGATAGAAGTTCTGTAACCCCATAAGGCAAATGGTAGCTTCTCAGCCTAATCCTTGTATGTCACTACCATCTTGGCTAGGATGTTTTTGATGTTCTTGTTAATTGCTTCCAGTTTGTGAATATTGTTTGGAGGGAAAAATGACCAAAAGACCTTTTAATGCAAAAGGTAGAAGAGCCCAAGAGTTGCTTGAATTAGTTCATACGGATGAATGTGATCCTATGTCAACCCAAGCAAAAGGAGGTTATGAGTACTTCATAACTTTTACGGATGATTACTTAAGATATGGTTATGTGTACCTAATAAGACAAAAGTTTGAAGCCTTTGAAAAGTTTAAAGAGTTTAGGGCTGAAGTTGAGAATCAACTGGGTAAACGCATAAAGGCCATTCGATCTGATCGAGATGACGAATACCTTCTTAGGAATTTCAAGGATTACTTAACTCAAAAAGGGATTGTATCCTAATTGACTGCACCTGGAACTCCTCAACAAAATGGTGTAGTAGAGAGAAGGAATAGGACTCTTTTAGACATGGTTAGGTCCATGATGAGTTATTCAACTTTACCAATTTCCTTTTGGGGATATGCACTAAAAATTGCAATGCATATTTTAAATTTAGTTCCATCAAAATCAGTTCCCAACACACCTAAGGAATTGTGGAGTGGGCACAAGCCTAGTATGAAATACCTCCACATTTGGGGATGTCCAGCACATGTGTTAAAAGGGAAGTCTAATAAGTTGGAAGAAAAAATAGAAGTATGCATGTTGTTAGGGTATTCAAAGGAAACTAAGGGTTATTTATTCTATAATCATAAAGATAACAAAGTGTTTGTTAGCGTCAATGCCAAATTTTTGGAAGATGATTATGTGAATAATTTTAATCCTAGAAGCAAAGTTGTCTTGGCTGAAATAGATGAACCTGTAATTGACCAACCAATGAATGAAACTAGGGATGATATGGCTGTATTAGATACACCACAAGATTCTACTCATGAGATGACCAGTACACAAGAGCCTCGTCGTAGTGGGAGAAACTTATAAAGCTATTTCAGAAGAGGCTGAATTTGATCCTTACACTTATGAAGAGGCAATAAAAGATATATATGATGGAATTAAAGATAAGTGCGCAGCGGAAAAGTAAGTTTTGAACGGATCTACTTCATTCGATATTGATAACACGTACTAAGTAAATTTCAGAATTTTGAGAACAAGAGATCGTACCTTGAAGCGGTGAATTACAAAACCGAAGATTGAAGCACTTGGGAATACTCTTAATCTTCACTCCAATTCCACTAATCGCCCAAGATGTGTGGTCTCTCAAATTGGTAACAAAGGGATTAATAGAGAGTGACTATCACTCACTTCCACACCACTACAATGATGTTTTTCTTACCAATATTTTTCTGTACGTTTTTTCCCTTTGTATCTAACCAATATATCTAATTGGACTGGCCTTTTGGGCCTTACCAATTGGGCTTAAGTGTGTGGCTTGGAGTGGGACCAAAATGGACCAATAAGACACTAGCTCCAATGGGCCTTGGGCTTTTCTGTCAACTCTTGACAAGTCCAAAGTTATCATTAACTATATTTAATACCACTATATAAATATAGTTGCACTCTAGGTCTTATCTATATATTATATCCCAAGACTTTATTATACATGCAACCCCTTCATAAAATATTCATAGTAATACAAAGTCATTAATATAGACTGCCACTTTGTAAATTACTACATCTTGATCCTTGAGTACCCAGTTTAATCCTTTAATGTTATTCATTATATATTCATGAAATCCAATTCCATAAATATATACTTTAGTAACTACTTACTAAAGTGGTTAGGCCTAACTCTCTGAATAACAAACTCATTAAACTTATCTCAAGGGAATACTTTATATCTCCGTTAAGAGACTATGAATTCCATCTTGAGAATACATGTTCCATCAACACTTAATGTGGCTGCCCAACATACTGAGGTTTTGACCATTACAATAGATCTCACTCCTGATATATCAAAGCAACCTACACCTTATGATCAGGTCCATTATTCTTTCAGGATTAAGAGTTCATGCAAATGTAAGTCGTGAGATTTATTATTCTTTTGACAGTCCTTAGGCAAATAATAAATCTCACAGCGGTCCAGTTCAATATGTCTTAACTCTTAAAACATATTAACACATCAACTAGAAGTCTTCACTTCCATGATCAAGACAAATCATCGTAGTTGAAATGTTATAGTCTTCGCAGATGAAATGCCCAATTTCATCACCGACTACGAACTATAATTCTGAGTTTACAAAGAACTTGTGATTTATATCTTCTGTGACTTTTCACATAAATCACATACTATGCATCTCATGGACTATATGATAATGTCCGAATATTCATGTTACCATTATTTCAGATAATAATAAAAACAATTTATTAAACATAATATTAAGCCATACATAATGTCTAACGCAATGTCACACTTAATATTATACATAGCATCTTACAATAGGATTTAAGGGCACTAATCCTAACAATCTCCCACTTGCCCTAAAGACTATTGTGCACTAATCTAACTCCCATTCCCTCCAAATGTGACTCGAAAGTCCTTTGAGGCAAGGCTTTGGTAAATGGATCTGCTAGATTGTTTGCACTTTTAATCTTTGCTACCACCACATCTCCACGAGCAACAATATCTCGAATGATATGGTACTTCCTCTCAATGTGCTTTCCTTTCTTCTGATTCCTTGGATCTTTAGATTGTGCAACTGCTCCACTGTTATCACAAAACAATGTGATTGGAACTTGCTCCATTCTTATTACACCAAGGTCAGAGAGGAATTTCTTGAGCCATACAGCTTCCTTTGCTGCTTCACAAGCAGCAACATATTCTGCTTCCATGGTGGAGTCTGCAATACATGATTGCTTAATACTCCGCCAACTAATGGCTCCACCTCCCAAGGTGAAAACACATCCTGAAGTGGATTTTCTGAAATCTAGATCCGATTGAAAATCTGAATCTGTATAGCCAATGGGAATCAAATCCTCACAATGGTAAACAAGCATATAATCTTTCGTTCTCCGTAGATATTTGAGAATATGCTTTACAGCTTGCCAATGTTTTGGTCCTGGATTTGATTGATAACGGCTGACCATGCCAACTGAATAGCAGATATCTGGTCTAGTACAAAGCATGGCATACATGAGACTTCCTACTGCAGAAGCATAGGGAACTTGTCTCATCATATCTACTTCCTCTTGAGTCTTAGGCCTTTGGTCATCAGACAGAGGAACTCCATGTCTGAAAGGAAGCAATCCTTTCTTGGAGTTTTGCATGCTAAACCGTTCTAGAACCTTATCTATATATCCAGCTTGTGATAAGCCTAACATCTTATTCTTGCGATCTCGCCAAAGCTTAATCCCTAGAATAAAGTTAGCCTCACCCAAGTCCTTCATATCAAATTGGCTTGACAACCAAACCTTTACAGATGACATTACCCCTACATCATTTCCAATGAGTAGAATATCATCAACATAAAGTACTAGAAACATTACTACTTTATCTTGATGTCTTTTGTACACACATGGTTCATCAAGATTTTGTTCAAAACCAAATGTCTTGATTGCTTGATCAAATCTGATGTTCCATGACCTAGATGCTTGCTTAAGTCCATAAATTGACCTTTACAACTTGCATACCAAATGCTCTTGGTTCTTTGCTATGAAACCTTCCGGTTGCATCATATAGATTTCCTCTTCAAGATTGCCATTGAGAAATGCAGTCTTGACATCCATTTGCCAAATCTCATAATTAAAATGAGCAGCAATGGATAAGAGAATTCTGATAGATTTAAGCATTGCTACTGGAGAAAAGGTTTCATCATAATCAATACATTCTTTTTGAGTATACCCTTTCGCCACTAGCCTTGCTTTAAAGGTTTCAACCTTTCCATCTATCCCTCTCTTTCTCTTGTAAACCCATTTGCAACCAACAGGTTTAATGCCGTTAGGCGCCTCTACAAGATTCCAAACTTGATTGGAATACATGGAATCTAATTCAGATTTCATAACTTGGACCCAATGATGTGCATCTATATCATTCATTGCTTCATCATATGTGTAGGGATCCAATTCAACCTCTTCTGAGATAGCTTCATAAGTTTCTCCCAAACCTATGAATCTTATAGGAGGCCGAACAATTCTCCCACTACGACGAGGCACCTGTGTACTAGACATCTCATTAGTAGTCTCTTGTGGTGTATCTAATACAGCCACATCATCCCTAGTTTCATCTATTGGTCGTTCATTTACAGGTTCATTCATTTCAGCCAACACAACTCTACTTTTAGGAGTGTAATCATTCATATAGTCATTTTCCAAAATTTGGCATTTGTGCTAACAAACACTTTATTATCTTTATGACTATAGAATAAATAACCCCTAGTTTCTTTTTGGATAACCTATAAGCAAACACACTTCTGATTTTGGTTCCAACTTATCAGGCTTCCCTTTTAACACATGTGCAGGACAACCCCAAATGTGGAGATATTTCATGCTAGGCTTACGCCCACTCCACAATTCCATGGGTGTTTTGGGAACAGATTTTGATGGAACTAAATTCAAAAGATGTATTGCTGTTTCTAAGGCATAACCCCAAAAAGAAATAGGTAGAGTTGAATAACTCATCATGGACCTAACCATTTCCAAAAGAGTCTTATTCCTTCTTTCTGCTACACCATTCTGTTGTGGAGTTCCAGGTGCAGTCAATTGGGATACAATCCCATTCTTAGTTAAGTAATCCTTGAAATCCCCAAAAAGAAATTCACCACCTCGATCAGATCGAATGGCTTTTATGTGTTTACCTAATTGATTCTCAACTTCAGCCCTAAACTCTTTGAACTTTTCAAAAGCTTCAGACTTCCGTCTCATTAGGTACACATAACCATATCTTGAGTAATCATCAGTAAAAGTAATGAAATACTCATGTCCACCTCTTGCTTGGATTGACATAGGACCACAAACATCAGAATGCACTAACTCTAGCAAATCTTGGGCTCTTCTACCTTTTGCAGTAAAAGGTCGTTTGGTCATTTTACCTTCCAAACAAGATTCACAAACTGGAAATTCATCAAAGTCCATGGGCCCTAAGAGTCCATCTTTGATTAGTCTTTGAATTCTGTTTGAATTAATATGACCTAAACGCAAGTGCCAAAGATATGCATCATTAGTAGAAGGAAACTTTCTCTTTAATGATTTTACATGAGAGTTAGCATCTAATTCAGAATTATATAATTCATGCTTATCAGGAGTTAAAATATAAAGACCATCCACAATATTGCCATAACAGATAAACACTTTATCCTTCTTTATTACAACGTTGTCTTTTAGGATAACACAATATCCTTGTTTACCTAAGTAAGTAGCAGAAATTAAATTCCTACGAACATTAGGTACATACAAACAGTCTTCTAATATTAGAAATCTAGATTGAAAACATAATTATAAACACCAACAGCTACAACTGGAATTCTGCTCCCATCAACCAAAGTAAGAAACAACTCCCCTTCTTTAAGCTTTCTGGTCTCCTGAAACCCCTGCAAAGAATTGCAGATATGATTAGTACAACCTGAATCCACACACCAGGAATCCGTGGGATTCTGTCCAATGTATCATTCATACCTTTATTCTTGGCAGCCTTGAATACTGGACAATTCCTCTTCCAATGTCCTTTCTCACCACAATGGAAACATTTTCCTTTGATCTTCTTTCCTTTATCAGCAACCCCTAAGGCAATTTGTTTACCCTCTTGTTTGGTGAAGTCCTTCTTCTTCTTCTTCTTACCCTTGCCTTTCGACTTAGGTTGAGAAATAGAAGCTTCACCAACATTGGCTTCAACATTGGAATACCAAGAATGCCTTCTGCCGCTACCAATTCATTCATTAATTCAAACAAGGTATAAATCTTTTTATTCATATTATAATCCAGTTTGAATTCCTTGAATGATTCTGGTAGCGACTGGAGTATCATATCCTCCACTTGGGATTCTCCATCTATATCGGCACCTAAAACTTCCAATGTGTTCAGATTAGAGATCATTGTAAGACAATGCTCTCTCACTGAACTTCCTTCAGCCATTCTGGTATTATAAATTTGCCTCATGGTCTCTTGCCTTGCAGAACGGCCTTGCTCACCAAACATCTCCTTCAGACTTAGCATGATGTCTGAAGCTAGTTCTACATCCTGCATTTGATGCTGTAGAACATTTGAGATAGATGCTAGGATGTAGCACTTGGCCATTCCATTAGATTTCTACCAACGATCATATCGTTGTTTTTCCTCAAGAGGAGCATCTAATGAAGGAAAGTTAGGACATGGTTTAGTAAGAACATACTTATGCTCTTCAGCAGTGAGAACTATGTCCAAGTTTCTTTTCCAATCAACATAGTTGGATCCAGTCAGTTTGTTTTGATTAAGAATAGCTACAAGTGGGCTAAAAGATGCCATGTTCTAAATCTGAAAACAATAAACATGAATATAATGAATAAACTGAACATTATCAATTTAGCATATAAACATATAGTATGGAACCTTAATAAAACCATAATATAATCTATGCAACGACAACCCAATCCCGCAATTAATATTCCTCGGAAGCGAGGTCATACCAATCACTATGATTAGGTGAGAAACATTCTCATTATTAATGCTATCATGGTAACTCTTACCAAACAAAAATAATTCGTCGTTTTCCTTTAGCCTCTAAGTAATAATGACATAGCTCCGAAGGGAGGTTAACATTACACTTAGTCTAGTGTACACCATTGCCTAGAATCAATGTGAATAACCAAGTAACTCCACGGATGCGTGGTCGTTCTCAGTGTAAAAACACATTTCATCTATCCCTAAGAAGTTTAACCTGTAGTACCATGAATCAAACACCCTCCGAAGAGAGCAAGGCATATACGCCAAGGCAAGGTGCTTAATCACACTACTTTAAACCAACAATGGAGGCCGTGAGATACAACCCTTGTATCTCTCTCCCACTAGATGTTTTAAAAGAAAGGTTTTTAGTTTTAAAACATGCATAATTTAATTATACATTGTCTTACTCTTTTAACATGTGAAAACACTTAGAAAAATTTCTAATTTTCTTTCTTTCGATCGATCGAAAGTGCCCCTCGATCGATCGAAAAAATTAAGAAATTCGAGCTTGATCATCTGACTCTTTCGATTGATGCTCGATTGCTTCTCGATCGATCGAAAAACAGATTCGATCGATCGACTAGCAATCGAAAATCTATCGTTCTAAAGAGTCTAATCACTGTCTCATTCGATCGATCGAAAGTGATTTTCGATCGATCGAAAATCGCGAAACTCAAATTTCCAGAAATTTTCTAAGGCAGTTTTCTACGGGTTTTCATGAATAAACATCTTGAAAACGAACATGATAGATAGAGATCAATGTCAAAACTGAATTCTATTGATGTTATAGCCTTAAGATTGAATTTAACATACTTAAATTTAAAATTAAGCAACATCATAACACCAATTTTAGTTTTCATCAAATCATAGTTTCAACAATGCAGAAAATTAAAACCTTAATCTTCTAACAATATGAAACTATCATCTCCAATTCTAAAACTCACAAACATGTTAAACAATACGAAATTGAAGACCGCTCTGATACCATTTTGATGGAATTAAAGATAAGTGCGCAACGGAAAAGTAAGTTTTGAACGGATCTACTTCATTCGATATTGATAACACGTACTAAGTAAATTTCAGAATTTTGAGAATAAGAGATCGTACCTTGAAGCGGTGAATTACAAAACCGAAGATTGAAGCACTTGGGAATACTCTTAATCTTCACTCCAATTCCACTAATTGCCCAAGATGTGTGGTCTCTCAAATTGGTAACAAAGGGATTAATAGAGAGTGACTATCACTCACTTCCACACCACTACAATGATGTTTTTCTTACCAATATTTTTCTGTACGTTTTTTCCCTTTGTATCTAACCAATATATCTAATTGGACTGGCCTTTTGGGCCTTACCAATTGGGCTTAAGTGTGTGGCTTGGAGTGGGACCAAAAGGGACCAATAAGACACTAGCTCCAATGGGCCTTGGGCTTTTCTGTCAACTCTTGACAAGTCCAAAGTTACCATTAACTATATTTAATACCACTATATAAATATAGTTGCACTCTAGGTCTTATCTATATATTATATCCCAAGACTTTATTATACATGCAACCCCTTCATAAAATATTCATTAATACAAAGTCATTAATATAGACTGCCACTTTGTAAATTACTACATCTTGATCCTTGAGTACCCGGTTTAATCCTTTAATGTTATTCATTATATATTCATGAAATCCAATTCCATAAATATATACTTTAGTAACTACTTACTAAAGTGGTTAGGCCTAACTCTCTGAATAACAAACTCATTAAACTTATCTCAAGGGAATACTTTATATCTCCGTTAAGAGACTATGAATTCCATCTTGAGACTACATGTTCCATCAACACTTAATGTGGCTGCCCAACATACTGAGGTTTTGACCATTACAATAGATCTCACTCCTGATATATCAAAGCAACCTACACCTTATGATCAGGTCCATTATTCTCTCAGGATTAAGAGTTCATGCAAATGTAAGTCGTGAGATTTATTATTCTTTTGACAGTCCTTAGGCAAATAATAAATCTCACAACGGTCCAGTTCAATATGTCTTAACTCTTAAAACATATTAACACATCAACTAGAAGTCTTCACTTCCATGATCAAGACAAATCATCGTAGTTGATATGTTATAGTCTTCGCAGATGAAATGCCCAATTTCATCACCGATTACGAACTATAATTCTGAGTTTACAAAGAACTTGTGATTTATATCTTCTGTGACTCTTCACGTAAATCACATACTATGCATCTCATGGACTATATGATAATGTCCGAATATTCATGTTACCATTATTTCAGATAATAATAAAACAAATTTATTAAACATAATATTAAGTCATACATAATGTCTAACACAATGTCACACTTAATATTATACATAGCATCTTACAATAGGATTTAAGGGCACTAATCCTAACAATATATGCACATCATTGGGTCAAAGCTATGATATCTGAATTGGATTCTATGTATTCCAATCAAGTTTGGGATCTTGTAGAGGCGCCTAATGGCATTAAACTTGTTGGTTGCAAATGAGTTTACAAGAAGAAAAGAGGGATAGATGGAAAGGTTAAAACCTTTAAAGCAAGGCCAGTGGCAAAAGGGTATATACAAAAAGAAGGTATTGATTATAAAGAAACATTTTCACCAATATCAATGCTTAAATCTATCAGAATTCTCTTATCCATTGCTGCTCATTATGATTATGAGATTTGACAAATGGATGTCAAGACTGCATTTCTTGATGGCAATCTTGAAGAAGAAATTTATATAAAGCAACTGCAAGGTTTTGTAGCAAAGAACCAAGAGCATATAGTATGTAAGTTGAAAAGGTCCATTTATGGACTTAAGTAAGCATCTATATCATGGAACATCATATTTGATCAAGCAATCAAGTCATTTGGTTTTGAACAAAATCTAGATGAACCATGTGTGTACAAAAGACATCAAGACAAAGTAGTAATGTTCCTAGTGCTTTATGTTGATGATATTCTACTCATTAGAAATGATGTAGGGGTAATGTCATTAGTAAAGATTTGGTTGTCAAGCCAATTTGATATG
Source organism: Quercus glauca (assembly GCA_023736055.1). Taxonomy (NCBI): domain Eukaryota; kingdom Viridiplantae; phylum Streptophyta; class Magnoliopsida; order Fagales; family Fagaceae; genus Quercus; species Quercus glauca. The sequence continues at coordinate 11,038,473 of CM043315.1, read as the reverse complement.
AAAGACTTAGGTGAAGCTAACTATATTCTAGGGATCAAGCTTTGGCAAGATCGAATGAAAAGAATCTTAAGCTTATCACAAGCTGGATATATAAATAAGATTCTAGCAAGGTTTAGCATGCAAAACTCCAAGAAAGGACTTCTTCCTTTCAGACATGGAGTTCCTCTATCTGATGACCAAAGGCTTAAGACTCTTGAAGAGGAAAAGAAAATGAGACAAATTCCTTATGCTTCTGCAATGAGAAGTCTCATATATGCCATGCTATGTACTAGGCTAGATATCTGTTATTCAGTTGGCATAGTCAGTCGATATCGATCAAATCCAGGACCAAAACATTGGGAGGCTGTAAAACATAATCTCAAATATCTAAGGAGAACGAGAGACTATATGCTAGTTTATCGATGTGAGGATTTGATACCTATTGGTTATACAGATTTTGATTTTCAATCAGATCTTGATTTCAGAAAGTCCACTTCAGGTTGTGTGTTCACCTTGGGAGGTGGAGCCATAAGTTGGAGAAGTGTTAAGCAATCTTGTATTGCCGACTCTACCATAGAAGCTGAATATGTTGCTACTTGTGAAGCAGCAAAAGAAGCTGTTTGGCTCAAGAAATTCCTTTCTGATCTTGGTGTTGTGAGAATGGAGCAAGTTCATATCACATTGTTCTGCGACAATAGTGGAGCGGGTGCACAATCCAAGGATCCAAGAAATCACAAGAAAGGAAAGCATATTGAAAGAAAGTACCACATCATTTGAGACATTGTTGCTCGAGGAGATGTAGTAGCAGCAAAGATTAATAGTGCAAATAATCTAGCAATTCCTTTACCAAAGCCTTGCCCCAAAGGACTTTTGAGTCACATTTGGAGGGAATGTGAGTTAGATTAGTGCACAATAGTCTTTAGGGCAAGTGAGTGATTGTTGGGATTAGTGCCTCAAAATCCTATTGTATGCCATGTATGACATTATGTTCTATGTAATAAGGTTGCTTTATTATTATCTAAAATAATGGTAACATGAATATTTGGACATTATGATATAGTCCATGAGATGCATAGTATGTGATTTAGTCACAGAAGATATAAATCATAAGTTCTTTGTAAAGTCAGAATTTTAGTTCCTAGTCGGTGATGAAATTGGGCATTTCATCCGCGAAAACTGTAACTTATCAACTAAGATGATTTGTCTTGATTATGGAAGTGGAGACTGCTAGTTGATATGTTGATATGTTTTAATTGTTAAGACATATTAAATTGGACTGCTATGAGATTTATTATTCTACTAACTGCTGTCAAATGAATAATAAATCTCACGACTTCTATTTACATTAACTCTCAATCCTGAGAGAATAATGAACCTGATCATGAAGTGTAGGTTGCTTTGATATATCAAGAGTGAGATCTAAAGTCACAATCAAAACCTCAGTATGTTGGGCGGCCACATTAAATGTTGAAGGAATATATATTCTTAAGATGGAATTCATAATCTCTTAACAGGGATATAAAATATTCCCTTAAGATAAGTTTAATGGGTTTGGTTATTCAGAGTGCTAGGCCTAACCACTTTAGTAAGAAATTACTAAATTATATATTTATGAAATTGGATTTCATAAATATATGATGAATAACTTAAAGGATTAAATCGATTACTCAAGGATTAAGATGTAGTAATCTTCAAAGTGGCAGTTAACATTCATGACTTTGTATTACTACGAATATTTTAATGAAGGGGTTGAATGTATAATAAGTCTTGATATATAATTTATTAATAAGACCTAGAGTGCAATTATATTTATATAATGGTATATATATATATATATATAATAGCAGAAGTTGAGAGAAAGTTGATTCCTACAATTAAGGAGGTGCTGACAAATAGGATAACTGCCTATCTAAAATCTAAAATTCTATATAATAGCAGAAGCTGAGAGAAAGTGGGTTCCTACAATTAAAGAGGTGGTGACAAATAGGATAACTGCCTACCTAAAATTCAAACACGTATAACTTTAAAAAGCAATACATTATATTGTTTGGCAACGCTACAACACCGTTTAAAATCCTCTCATTATAAATAACAAAAAATAACTGGTTAAAATTAAAGATTATACATAAATAGAAATAGAGAGGCGATGAAGACACGGAGAAAGAAACAGGAAGAGAGAGAAGCGATGAAGATACAGTGAAAGAAACAGAAAAAGAGAGAGGCAATCCTACCTCCACCAATCCCCTTGCCATACTCCAACAACCAGAATCCCAGACACACAGTCTCTTCCGTTTCGATTCTCCTTTTCCTTCGACAAATTCAGCTGTTCTCTCTATCTTTCTTAAAATCAAAAACCCTAACCATTGAGTTCTCTTTCCATTAGCCCATCCTCCACCTATATACCGCCGGGAAAAACCCCACTTAAAACATCAAGCGGTTGGAAGTAAAGCCTCAATCCCAATCAACCCGATTAATAGGAAAAAAAAAAAAAATCAAAAACTTCCATTGCCTATGTATCCATAGTTTGCAATAAGAGAATGTCTCTCAATTTCTCTACCGGTTAGTTTTCTTTTTACTTTTCAGTTTGTGCATTAATTATGATCAGTTTTTTATAATTTGGCTGGATTCTTTTTGAATTTAACTTTCTGGGTTATATTTTTTATTAAGGTATTTAAGTTAGATTTGGTTTTGTTTTGGGTATTTGGTTAAATTGATGTGTGGGTATCTATTTATGGTGTCCGATTAAAAATAAAGCAATAGATTATTCTATAAAAAATATAAACCACACGAACTGGGTAGGAATAAAAAGTGGCAATTGGGCTTTTTCCTTATCTAGGTATTTTAGAAGCATTAACGTGGATCTCTTTGAGGGATGTTGTTGTGATCTAGGTTTTTCAATTAGGAGTAGTTTTGTTTAATTAGTTTAAACAGATGGGTTAGATTTGGGTTTGAGGGATTTTGGTTTGAAGCTGTTTTGTTTAGGGTATCTGACTTGGCTTAAATTGGTTTTAAGTATCCAGAATCGATTTTGCCCATTTGGGTCACTTTTATTTTGAATTTGCTTTCCCATTCAGATTAAGATGAAGATTTGTTTTGTCACTCAAAACACAATTCTTTAATAATCAAAACCACACCAAAGTTTTATTTTAAAATTTTATTTTTTTGGGTCTGTTGTTTCTGAATGGTCACTTTTTAAAAAGCTAGTGGGAATCTGTGAAGAAATTTTATATTGGATGCCTCCTATGCTCGATCACTTTAGAAGTGTAAGATGTTTAATTGTCTCCATCCAACTTCATTGCTGACTCTTTTTTTTTTTTTTTTTTTTTTTTTTATAGTAGTTATCTTCAAATTTGACACTTGGTATCTTTTCTTTTCATTCGCGATTTCTTAATTTGATATCTTATAATTAGAACTATTTTTGGCTTCAACACAGGAGAAAGTTTTAAGGTTCAAATAATAAAAAAATTGCCAAAACATTTTTCTCAATCTTTGTATATTATGTTTAGAATACTTCAATTTCATATTAATTTGATAAGATTTTTTAATGTTCTTGCTACCTATGTCTTAGCTTATGTATTACCTCTTTATATTAACTAATGAAATGTTTCAACAATTCATGTTATGGATCATGTTATAGTCACTTGGATATCCCTGCAAAATATATATATATATTGGTGTATGTTCTATTAGTGCTCTCAATCATGTTATGATATTAGAATCGTAATTAGATTGGTCCATGAAAGAATCATCCTTCAATTGTGTTCTTTGTGGACATCATTATAAAAAAAACATGTATCATTTGTGTATGGTATGCTAATGCTCTCAATTATGTTGTGAAACTAGAATCATAACAGATTACAATACAGAAAACAAGAAAACCATAATTTCACTTAGAAAACATTATAAATTGCTATACACTCTAAACTTTCAGATTTTACAAAATAATGTTGCAGAGAAGAGATGTGTTAGAGCAGTAGATTGTATGGCAGTTGCAGTGACTATTGAAAGGATGGAAGGAAGGTGAAAAAAAAAAAAAATCAATTGGTGAACCGTTTACTGTTGATTACCATTGTGTCTTGTGTATGTATTAAGAAATATTAGATTGAAGATCAAGTTATTCACTTATTTGTACACAGTTATAATATTAAAAAAAAAAAGAAAAAAAAAAGAAGAAGTTATATGCAGTTTTGCACACAGCTTTTATTTCCTTGACTTTGGTCTTTGGTACTATAAACCTTAGTAACTTTTCCACTATATTTCTGTTTCTTTCATTTAAGTTTGTATGAGAAGGTGCTTTTCTGAAATTAAATTTGAATTTTATATATGTATCTATATATATATATATATATATATATGTATATATATATTAATTCCAATTACTCGGGACTTGCTCTCTGCAATATTCAATTTTGTTTAACCTTTCTATTTCTTTAGCAAATGTAAATGTTTATGTTTTTATTCTTTTTCTTTTCAATGCTAGGCTTCTTAATTCAGTGCATCTGTAATTAATAATCCTAAAAATTAATATCAGTGACTGTGTACAATTTAGTCTGGAAGAAGATGGCAACTCATTTTAGATGACTGATTACAGAAATCAAGACTACGTACATCTTACACCTGTTTCCTTTGTTATATGTGAATAAAGTGAGTCTTGTAGGAATTATGATATGTATCATAGATGTGTATATATTGTGCATTGTTAAATTGAGAAGTATGTTGATTTTTTTTCCCCTATCTTTAGGAAAAAGTTATTTAGATCTAGTTATAAGTTGCTGGCCCTGTTTTTCTTTTACTTTTTTTTGTTTTTTTGTTTTGTTTTTGTGGGTGTGTGTGTGTGTGTATGTGTGTGTGGTGGTGATGGTATGTTTCTCCACTCTACTTTTAAGTTCTAACCATGCTGCAAGTTATATGCTCAACTTTGAACTTGGATTTCGACCTAATGTAGTTTGCAATTAGCATGCTTTTCTTTTAGGATTTGTATTATTCTCGCACCACATAGATGCTCCTGATGCCAGTAAGCTATTACTGTGGGAGAAACATTTTAAGAATAACATCAACATTTTAGCCGAGGATCCATGTGGTGTGAGTGAACTAGGCTTTAGTTACATGGTGATGGATGGCATTATCCCTGGGTTCTATAAAATTGTCATATCCATGCTAGCAAGGTGATATTTCATTTTTCCGTTATGGAATTCGGTGCTACTTGAGAATTGATTAGCTATGATCAAATCCAATTCAGCTTCGCTACAGCATCAAGTATTTGTCTATAACAACTTTGGTTCTGATTCCATGTTCATTTCCTTTTTCTGATGCCATCAAGTTTATTCCCTTTAATTCTTACACTGTGTCATGTTGTTTGGTAGGAATTCCTTAAAAAATAATAAAAAATAATAATAATATAGCACATGTCTGCATTTGATTATTTTGTGCTTTTTTATCAAAAGGAAGTTATTGTAGATTTAGATGGTGATTGATATATATATATCTCATATATCATATCTAATCTAATATCTAATACTCTATATAAAAGCAGAAACTTTACCCCGCAATTAAGGTTGTATTGCCACATAGGAAAAAAAAAACTTATCTAACTTTCAGCCACATTTACGATTAAAAAGCGAAACAATGTATTGTTTTGTTAGTTGTACCATTTGAAGGATAAATTTTCATCAAATGTTAAATAAAAACTCAGATGGAGAGATGAATCAGTTGGGTAGAGAGAATTTGGGTATTCTGGTCAGATTGATTTTAAATCTTTGATTTTTGTTTCTAGGTTAGATTTTATTTTGATAAAGGTATTGGTTAGAATCTGCTTTCTTTAGGATATTTATGTTGCACTTGGTTTGCTTTTGTTTAGAGTATTTGGGTTAATTGGTTTTAGGTATTTGTTAATGATGTTTTTAAAAAAGATGAAAAAAAAAAAAAAAAAAAAACACAATCACGCCTTTCTTTTCCTTTTTCTTAAGAGATGAGAATGGTGACAGTCGTAAGTTTGGAATACTGTATATTTTTTTCCACGGTGATGGTTACCAATTCCTATAGATAACCATAAGTCCAAAAGGCCCATTAAACATCCTCTGGGTTTGAATTTAATGGCAGAGTGAATTAAGTCCATGGAAATAATAGTGATTTTAATGATTCAATGTGTGTGTGTGTGTGTGTATTTTAGGCGAAAATCACATTTTTGTACCTACATTTTCAGGCGATTCCCACTTTGGTCCCCAAATTTTATTTTTATCATTTTTAGTCCCTATCCTGAAAAACGCTTCCCGTTTTGGTCTTTACCGTTACATCAGAGACAGAAAGTGCACACGTGGCAAACAGCAGAAATAAAAAATATTAAATTATTGTCCACGTGGACAATAATTTAATATTTTTTATTTCTGCCATTTGTCACGCGTGCACTTTCCGTCTCTGATGTAATGGCAGGGACCAAAACAGGAAGCGTTTTTCAGGATAGGGACTAAAAGTGGACAATAATTTAATATTTTTTATTTCTGCTGTTTGCCACGCGTGCACTTTCCGTCTCTAATGTAACGGTAAAGACCAAAACGGGAAGCGTTTTTCAGGATAGGGACTAAAAGCGGTAAAAATAAAATCTAGGGACCAAAGTGGGAATTGCCTGAAAATGTAGGTACGAAAATGTGATTTCCGCCTATATTTTATCCTTACTGTGTTCGTTTAATCCATATAATCATTGTTGAAATTAGAGATATGCACATGTCTTGATTACGATCTTGATTTGTAGCTGATATTTCTTCTATAATTCTTAAAATTATGCTTTAAACTTGATTTGGTGTACTTTGCTAAGTTTGATGTTAAAATAAGCTTAAGAGTAGGGAAGAAAGATGCAAACACAAGATAACACGCCGATGTGTTATCGAAGAGGAAACCGAAGAACTTGGTGAAAACCTCTCCGCCGCCCTCCAAGTGAAAATCGATCCACTAGACAATCAGTTGGGATACATAGGATAGCAAGATGCCCTCCAAGCCTAATTTACCTGATGTACCTAAGCCCTCCAAGCTCCTACTCCAACAAGGCTTCTCGGAACCGTGCCTTGTCTAGTTCTCCGGATCCCGCAACAAGCTCCATGTTGCATCTGCAATCCTTGGCTTCTTCCAATGCTTCCTAGAAGTACCAAAACTTCACTTGACACTCTGAAAGGGTGTGGTAAGTGTTTGGGCTATCAACCTCTCAATAGTATGGAAATGGAGAGGTAGGAGTTGAGGAAATTCCACAAGCAAATGTGTAGAGAATTGTGGGTATAACAAACTCTAACTCTCAAGGTGTTTGGCTAGGGTTTTTCTTTTAGAAGCACTCCTCAACATTTGTGGGTAATGTGGGTATATATAGTGTGGGCACAGAAAGTGTGAATCAGAATGGATAGTCTGGTAGAACAAAAAGTCTCGCGGGTGTCTCGCGGGAAGGCCTTACCCGCGAGATACTCACGAAACACAGCTGTCTCCATCCTGGCCTGACTCTTCACATTCCAACATGTGCAAGGCACATGAGTCACTTCGCAGGATGCTTAGTCGCGAGATACCCGCAAAAACTCTTTAGTCTTCAATTGCTTGAGTCTTCACACTCTCTCTCTCTAACACACAACCCTTACAATTAAATCCCACAATAAATACAAGGTACAAAAGATTGAATAAAGTTACAATCAAATTTGGCACAGAATAAAAGCCAAAAAAACACATAGTTGTAAATAACAACTTTACAATCTCCCCCTTTGGCTATTCCATGACAAAACCCCTAAAACAGAGTCTAGTCTTAAACGTGAGTTTGGGAATAGTGGCAAAACTCACTCACACCTAATCTAGAAGCTGTGAAGCACTTGCACGTATATACCTATAACCTGAAACACTTGCACATAAACGAAACTTTCATTATGCTTATGACAAGTTGAATATGAGGTATGTACATGAACAAGTAAAGTGCGATCAAGTTTGTAAACAATATAAAACATGTAAGCATATCTTAATCATACAAAAACAGTCATTAAAGAATGACTACAATGAACATTTAGCAAGTAAATACTCATCTGGACATGTAATGCAATTAAGAACAATCCCAAGGATCAATTGCATGTCCAACACTCAACCAATGCAAGATACGCGAAGTATTTGCGTCTAGGATACAAAATCCTACTATGGCACAAGAGTAACGTACTTAAGACATATTGGAAATATCTTAAAAGTACAAAAATATGCTACAAAGCATAGAGATAGTCACAAATTACTGAAAATAAACTGAAATTAAAACAGAGTAATAAAGCTTTAAATAAAAACAATAAAACAATTAAACTAGCAGTAAACTTCTAGCTTCTCCTCCCCCTATCAATGACACTATCTCCACCTATCAACGATACCCTTGGTATCTATCAATGACACCATCTCCCACTTTTTGTCATAGAATAGCTAGCCTCCATTTTCTTCTAGCTTCCTTTGAATTTCGTCCATCTGAGTTTCGAGAGATGTGAAATTTTTGTCAAAACGAATGTGCTAGGATTGCATGATAGTAGCTAGTCCGGATATCTTGGTACTAATCTCTTGAAGTGCAGCCATGATGTTGTCGAACTGTTCATCATAGGAGTGGGGGGTTGAGCTTGAGCTTCCCGAAGTTGCATGACTTTCTTGCTTGGCATTCTTCTTGGTGTGACTCATACTTGCATGAAGAGTATGAATGTTAATCGGACTTGGCCTTGGGTATGGGCGTTTGTCTTTCAAGGGATGCACACCTTTGAGCTTCAAAATCCTTGAGATAAGGTGACAGAAAGGAATACAATTCCTTGAAGTAGTCCGGTCAACTGTTTTTGCCAGGATGTGGAAAATATGAGAGCACACATCAATCTCTTCGTCAGTGATCAGATCATGCAAGAATAATGCTCGACCAAGATTCATATATCCGGTGCTTAACAAATGATAGAGATTGCTACACATGATCATTGTGAGTAGTCTCAATTCGGTAGAAAGGGATGCCACACTAATTGACTTCCTATTTGAGGAGAACTCCAAGTTAGCTCCTAAAGCTTCTTTAAGAACCTCTTCTTCTGGATTCAGCTCATCATATACCAGTGGCGTGGGAAGAATTGGCCGGTTAATGTGTAGAATTTTTGCCAAGTAAACCGGTGTCAAGGAGAGATGGCTGATCCACGGCCCTTTCCACCAATAAAGGAGCTTTCATAAAATATTTCTGAAAATTCTGAAATGTAGCATAGGATCTGAAGTAGTTTGGATCAAAAGTCCCTATTGGTGATCAAGTCTTCTTTGGCCTTGGTGAAAGGTTATCAGCAACAATCACAGGCTCTTTTCCTTTGTTGTTGACCCCTTTCACGGCTGAGGTCTTGAATGGAGACATTTGTAAAATTACATAGATAATAGAGAAAGAAACATATGTGCAACAACAGGAAACAAAACATAAAAATTGATTAGATTCAAGTTAGTCCCAAAACAAAGGTAAAACAACCTAAAATAGAGCAAAGTAACTTAAAACAGCATGCTAAAATTGATAAAATAAGTGAACAGAGACACAACGCATGAATTTAGTTAATTGTGCATGTGTGTGCATATGTGTGCATGTGCTGATGCATGAGAATGTAGCATGAGATGCATGGGGGGTATCCAGAGGGTGTTCAGGTGTGTGCCTAGTGTGTGCATGGCATGGCATTGAGGCAGACAGTGAGAAAAGTGTGTAAAACACACAAATACCGACCAAAGCATGGTAAACATGATCAATGAAGACCAATTCCAAGCATTGGAACTTAGTTGAGTCCAATTCAACATAGAAATGTCATTCGGACATTCTGTTAAACACCTAACATGCACTAATGCAATCCAAGTATGAGTAATGCATGAACACAGTAAAACCTTGCCTCAATACATGCTAAAATGCCACAAGGGGCCAACACAGATACACAAATAGCAAATAGAACACAACCCAATCAAAAATTTTGAGAAAATTTCACAAAAATTGAGAAATCCAACCCTTTTTCGAAAAATCCCCAATTTACAAAACCCTAAGCTAAAATCTGCATAATCTTAGTAAAATTATAATAGAGAGTTTCAGAAACTCATTCCATGAAGATATTTTGCAAATAGAAACTTGAGATCGATGGGGTTTGAGTAAAATTTGATTTTGGGTTGAGAAGAGTTCGAAGAGAGGTTGAGCGAGGGAAAGTCTAAGTGTTTGAAAAACTATCACATCTGCCACATAAAAACTGAAAACACGCGTTTTTCGCAGGTTAGGTAGTAGCGAGACAGTCGCGAGACAGTCACGATACTGGCCACTAAAGCACAAAAGCCTTTGCAAGAAGCTTTAAGTCACGAATCAGTCGTGAGAGTTTCTGTCTAAATTTGAAGAAATTCTCGTTTTTACCTAAAACCCATTTCACAAGAAACTGATAGCCGCCAAATACACATGAGAATATCGTGAGAGTCTTTGTGTAAAATGACAAAAATTTTATTTCCCTTATACACTTTTCACGGGAAGTTCTAAGTCGCGAGCTTCTCACGAAACAATCTCTGAACCAGTTTTTTGAACAAAAACACAAAAATGCATTTTGAACAAAAACTAAACACACGAAAGTATAAAAACACTTTCAAAAACAAATAAAACACTCAAAAACTTTTTTTGTTTGATCAATAAGTACTTGAGCATACACATCACATTTGAACATGTACAATCACACAAATGAGATAAGCATTAATTGAATCAAGGTCTTGTGTGTTGTGTGTGAGTATTAAATGTGGAATAGTCCTTAGACCAGAATGAAGCTTCAATGATCAATTCAATCAAGTCATACACTACTAGCATTAAGGCAAGTGGACTATCTCAATTATAGAAATGAGCATATATGACCTCTCACATGAGAATGATTACATAACTTAGAAGCTTTTTATTTGGCTTCTGCATAAAACATAACATTTGATCTATTTTTGGATAATACATCTCTTTTTGAGATTGGTGCTTGAAATTTTTGATATTTCAACATTGAGAGTAAGCCTTTGGCTTTTTGAGCACCATACAATACATTAAAAAAGTCGCTTTCCCTTTTTCCTAGTCAAATACTAGTATGTGCGACAGGCTTTTGCAGCTTAATATCTCTTTTCATTTGGAGATTTACATTTGGTGAGCTCTTTTGCAAAAACATAAAAATAAAGTGGGAAGAGATATAGACACAAGTCTATGCAAGTATCAAGACTATCAAAACTATTGACCAATCATTCATGACAAGCTTGAAGATCTATTTACAATAGTCACACATCGTTTTCAAGATTTCTTCCACACAGAAATAGGTGCATATAGAACAAGCCAAGCTCGTAAATGCACTATGCCATTAGTACGAAGGTACTAGGCCAAACTCACATGATATATGCACAACACAAGCGATCAAACTTTTAAAGATTTTTCAATTTTTATGGGTTTTTGAATTTTTTGAACACACCAAAAAAAAAAAAAAAAAGTAAGATCAACAAAACAGGTACAAGCCAAACAAGTAAAAGAAACATGCTAAAACTGAAATCAATGCATGATAAGATGCATAAACAAATGTCCCTAAACATCAGAAGTATTAGTGCATGGACATGTTATAATGCTTATGCATAAGTACCCCTTTTCACCCACATGGCACGTGCGTTTGGGGTGATATCCCTATAGGATTGGGTACGAGAGTTAGGACTTTCAAACCTTCTAGAGAAGCTATCCAAGCAAGTGGTGAATGCAGCTATCATCTTCATCACGTCCATCAGACATGGATCTCCATTTCAACCTCTTGATGACTCAGCAGCCCAAGTCCTCTTGTCATTTCTTGGTCCTCTTGACCTTTGATCAGTTGCATTCTTCAATGCTCTCAGCTTATGACAATTGCGTCGGGTGTGTCCTTGAAGACCACAATGATGACAAAAGTGGTTATTTCTAGGACCTCTTTGTGGTCGTGGAAGTGATCTCCCTCTTGCTTTAGTCCTAACTGTAGATTGGTTCCGAGGCTTATTCAACACCCTTTGATTAGTCACAATTTTCTTCTTTTCAACCTTAGCCTTCTCCAAAGTGGGAGCAACTACAACCGACTCTTTGGCCTTCACAAACTTTACTTCTTTGGAGATATTCACAGCTGCACTACTTTCTCCAGTATATCATACTCTGGATTTATCTGAGAATTGCTTTTTAGAGGAAATGACATCATCAAGCTTCTTGGTGGATACCCTCTCTACCTTGGCATTTGCTTGAAGCACCTCAAGCTCAAGGAATCTCACTTTCGTGTAAGCTTCTGATAGCTCACCATTTAGTGTCTCAATCCCACACTTTACCTCCTTATATCTAACTAGGAGACTTCGATAATCCTCCTTTTCTTTCTTCATCTTCTTCATAGCCACCTTCGCCACCCTTGCATACTCCCCCGACTTCTCAAGAAGTATGGTGTAATTCTGTTGAAGACCAGCTATATCCTCATCCTCTTCGGCATCTGATTCTTCCACAATCCCCATGGATTCTTCATCACTGTGCTCCCCAAGTTCTTGTACAAGTTGATTCAAGTCCTCCGAGGACTCAACACATTCAATAGCCATAAAGGCGGAGTAATTTCCTTCTCTGTCACAGCTCTCTTCCGAATCAAAATTTGAAGAATCTAAATCACTAAGTGTTGTGGCATAAGCCTTGCCCTTTCCTCTTAGAAAATTGGGACACTCTTTCTTTAGATGTCCTTGGCCCTTTCCTCATAGCAAATTGGGACACTCTTCCGAATCAAAATTTGAAGAATCTAAATCACTAAGTGTTGTGGCATAAGCCTTGCCCTTTCCTCTTAGAAAATTGGGACACTCTTTCTTTAGATGTCCTTGGCCATTTCATTCATAGCAAACAATGGCTTGAAGAGATTGAGACTCTTTCCCCTCTTTCTTCTTATACTCTTTCCTACCACTTTTGGAGGATGAAAACTTTTCTCTACTGAACTGCTTTCCACTATTTTTCATCCTAAGGAATTTTCGGAAGTTTTTTGCAAGAAATGCTTCCTCCTTCTCCACACCATCATCTTCGGAGGAGTCATCCACTCTTTCGGTGATGGTTTTAAGAGCAAGAGATTTACTCTTCTTATGAGAAGACAATCCCAGCTCATATGTTTGGAGAGACCTAACGAGCTCTTGGATTTTGATCTCATCCAAGTCTTTACTTTCTTCTGTAGCAGTGACTTTTACTCGAAAACTTTTTGGTAAGGACCTCAAAATTTTTCTCACCACCTTAGTATCTTCAATCTTCTCACCGAGATTGAGCTTAGCAATTACAATTTCATTGAGCTTTCCATAGAATGAATCAATAGGTTCATCATCACTCATCATGAGCTCTTCAAATTTGGTGGTAAGCATCTGGAGCTTTGTGTCCTTAACTTTCTTAGTACCCTCATAGGTGGTCTCCAATATCTCCCAAGCTTTCTTAACTTTCTTAGTACACTAACTTAATACTAAGTGCGGAATAGTGTAAATGCGAGCGGATAAACAAACAAGCTACTCTAATCCACAAACAAAGCAACACAGCAGTAAAATGGAATGTAAAAGAGTAGGGAAGAAAGATGCAAACACAAGATAACACGCCGATGTGTTATCGAAGAGGAAATCGAAGAACTCGACGAAAAACCTCTCCGCCGCCCTCCAAATGGAAATCGATCCACTAGACAATCAGTTGGGATACATGGGTTAGCAAGAGACCCTCCAAGCCTAATCTACCCGATGTACCTAAACCCTCCAATCTCCTACTCCAACAAGGCTTCTCGGAACTGTGTCTTGTCTAGTTCTCCGGATCCCGCAACAAGCTCCATGTTGCATCTGCCATCCTTGGCTTCTTCCAATGCTTCCCAGCAGCACCAAAACTTCACTTGACACTCTGAAATTGTGTGGTAAGTGTTTGGGCTATCAACCTCTCAATGGTATGGAAATGGAGAGGTAGGAGTTGAGGAAATTCCATAAGCAAATGTGTAGAGAATTATGGGTATAACAATTTCTAACTCTCAAGGTATTTGGCTAGGGTTTTTCTCTCAAAAGCACTCCTCAACATTTGTGGGTAATGTGGGTATATATAGTGTGGGCACAGAAAGTGTGAATCAGAATGGACAGTCTGGCAGAACAGAAAGTCTCGCGGGTGTCTTGCGGGAAGGCCTTACCCGCGAGATACTAGTGAAACACAGCTGTCTCCATCCTGGCCTAACTCTTCGCATTCCAGCATATGCAAGGCACATGAGTCACTTCGCGAGATGCTTAGTAGCGAGATACCCGCGAAAACTCTTCAGTCTTCAATTGCTTGAGTCTTCACACTCTTTCTCTTTAACACACAACCCTTACAATCAAATCCCACAATAAATATAGGGCATAAAAGATTGAATAAAGTTACAATCAAATTTGGCATGGAATAAAAGTCAACAAAAACACATAGTTGTAAATAACAACTTTACAGCCACTATGAAAGAGAACAAAGGGAAAGAGGTTGTGGATGGGGCAACCAGACCTGAGGCTCAATCCCAGCCTCATCCTTTTGTTGGAGATAAGAGAAAAACTTTTCCCAAGATGCTGGATTTTGGAAACCTTCCTAGTCGTCGAGGGAAGAAGGCGAAGCATAGATCGTCCAGGCCTGAGATCGCTAGGCCTAATCTTCCTTCCTCCCAACCGTCCATCCAAGTTGTGGATGTTGACTCGTCCATCCTCGTTGATGTTACTCCTGCCAAGACCATTGCTCCCACCTCATCCTAACCTCCCCAGAAGGTCCCTATGAACCATTGTTATTAATACCGTTTCGGACCCCGTTTCGATTTGTCCAGTGGAATGGAATATTTCGGTACCGGCCGATTTCGGCGTACCGTTTCAGGGTGTTTCGGGGTTGTTAAAAAATAATTTATATATATTCTTGTTGAACATAAAATTGTCAATTCTAATAAATAAATAACTAAATATCAAATAATACAAATCATTTAGTCTTAACTCTTAAGTCTTAAACATCAATATAACATCAATTTAACATCACACAATAAGAAGATTTACAAGACAATAACTAAATATCAAAAAATACAAGATTTACTCCTCCTCCTCATCATCATCTATGAGAGAAGGATCAAATTCATCATCAAAAGAACTCCCAAGAACTACTAGCACCCATTGGACCTTTACTCTTTTTTTTTTTTCTTTTTTTTTTAATAATAGGCCAAATCCGGTACCGGCCGAAATTTGCATCTCGGCCGAAATTGGCCGGAATTGACTAGAATGACCGGAATGGCCCGAAATTTGACCCGAGGTGGAACGTGGGGTATTCCAGTACCGGTACAAAAAATTCTGGCCGTTCTGACCGGAACGGAACGGAATCAATAACAATGCTATGAACCTCTTGGAGAATGAACACTTGGCTTGGGAAAGATTTGAAAAAGATGTAACTGGGGAGGACGTGGCTGTGTGCTATGACATGTCCTTGAAAGAATTTGAGCACTTTGGTGTTCATGATCTCTTCAAGGTAATCTCTTTTACCTTGTCTGATTTTAGTAACCTGTATATGAATTTTGTTAACTCTTTAATTGCTTATGCAGGCAATGTCAAAGTTCATAGCTACGTCCAGGCAGGCCACTGAGATGGACAAGACGAGGATCTTGCTTGAGAAGAGGATTCAAGAGGTTAAGGACGATTGCAAGGGCTGGGCTGAGGTGGCTGCTAAAGCTAAAGATGAGGCCAAGGGTTTGCAAAATCTAATTGAAGAGATGAGAGCTGATGCGGTTGAGAAGGATACTCGTTATGACCACCTTCAAAAGAGGAATGACGAGTTGAGTACCCTTCTCACCAAGGGAAAAGAAGATGCAGTAGTAGAGTTTAAAGTGCCCAAACAGTTCACTGATTTGCTATACACCAATTATGCAGCAGGTTTTGAGGATTTTCGAATGGATGCTATAGAGAACTTCTCTGAAGTTGATTTTAGCTCCATCAAACTTAACCTTGCTACTACTACAAGCTCTTTCATTCAGACTAGCTCCGAGGACGTCAATATTGAAGACGATGCCACTAATCAGCCCGCTCAAGACGCTGAAAATGATCCCCCACAGTGAACTTAAGTTTTAATCTTTGTCTGTGTTGGTTGTTGTTGTTGTTGTTGTTGTTTTTTTTTAATTTATTTTATTTTATTTTATTTTATTTTTATTTATTTTTTAATGAGGTTCATTGTTTAGGACCATTTAAAGTTATGTAAGTACATTTCACTCATCTATATCATTTAGGACGAGCTTTCAAACTATTGCCTTTTAGGCTTTCTTTTTTATTTTATAAGGGTTTTTGGACGGTGGTCATCTACCCTTTTTAAACTTAATGAATAAATGCTTTATTTTCATTTCTTTCATTTGCTATTAAACATGTTGTTGTATGGATGAATGTTTTTCACATAACGTTGGTCTTAACTTTAGCTCGTCCATGACAGGAATTCTATCATGTTTAATATTTTTACCATCCTTTGAATTTTACAAGTATAACTTGTCTATGTGAATGGCAATGGTTTTTCCAACTTCCTTCATCCTTAGACTTGGCAGCTTGGTTTTATATTTCGTCCATAAAGTTTAGGCCCAACTTTTTACTCGTCCAAAGATTGGATTGTTTTAATTGGCGTCCTATTCTACAGACTATATTTATATACGCATTTCTCCATCCATGGCTAGACTAACACGTTTGAGGCTTCACCTCACT
This sequence comes from Quercus glauca, assembly GCA_023736055.1. Classification (NCBI taxonomy): domain Eukaryota; kingdom Viridiplantae; phylum Streptophyta; class Magnoliopsida; order Fagales; family Fagaceae; genus Quercus; species Quercus glauca. Next base: position 11,021,799 of record CM043315.1, on the reverse strand, counting down.
CATTGTTTGGACGAATATGCCTAGTTTTTCTTTGCTTTATCTTTATTTCAAAGAAAGCTTATAGACGTTATATCCCTGCGCGTCCAAAAATTTTCATTCATCATTAGACCTTAGCCTTTTTGGGGATGAAGTTATGGAGGCAAGATTTCTATATCACATGTATTTGGAAATCCAAACCATACTCATAATATAAACTCCGTCGACAAGTATAGCACATGCTTTGGAAGCTAGTGCCTTATTCATACAAACATCAAAGTTCATGACTTTGTCCATAGCTAATTTAAAACTAATACACCCTTAAGGAGTTAAAACATAATATATAATGTTAACAACACGCATACAACAGAAAGCAACATAAACTTTGGCTCGTCTAGAATGACAGCTTGTCCACAATGCTCGTCTAGGCTAGTATTTTACTGGTAATACCTTCTTAGGTGCTCAACATTCCAAAGGCGCTCCAACTTTCTCCCATCCAGAGCTTCCAAATAATACGACCTTTGCCATTTGCAATTAATAACCCTGTAAGGTCCTTCCCAGTTAGGTCACAATTTCTCATGAGCTAGGTTTCTGGTTGCCAAAGAGACCCTTTTCAAGACGAGCTTCCCTATGTTGAAATGTCTGGGTTTCACCATTGCGTCATATTGTCTAGCCATAAGGTTTTTATACTGGCTGTCCTTTGCTCCGCGTCTATCCTTACTTCGTCTATTAGATCAAGGTTAAGGCGGAGTTGCTCTTCGTTATCCTTCTATTCATACTGTTGGAAAAGTTAATGTGTGCAACGGAAAAATTAACGGATTTACTTCATTCACAATTGATAACATGCACTATGTAAGTTTCAGAATATAGAACAAGAGAGTGTACCTTGGTGTGGTGAATTTCAAAACAAAGATCAGAAGGTCTCGGTACACTTTCAATCTTCAATCCAATTCCACTAACGCCCAAGATGTGTGGTCTCTCAATTAGTTATATGTGTTTATTCTAGAGAGAATGAGAGAGTGTCCAACACTCACATACATTTTATTTCATACACTTGTGATTGATTACAAAATTCTGTATGTTTCTCTCCTAATAACTGATTATCTAATTGGGCTAGCCTTTTGAGCTTTTCCAATTGAGCTTTAGTTTATGGCTTGAGATGGGACCAAATGGAACAAATAACTCTAGCTCCAATGGCACTTGGGCTTTTCTGTCAACTCTTGACAAATCCAAAGTTACCATTAATTATATTTAATATCACTGTATAAATATAATTGCACTCTAGGCCTTATTAATAAATTATATCCTAAGACTCTAATGATATCATTTGACCCCTCCATGAAATATCCAAAGTGAACAGAGTCATAAGGAACTGTCACTTTGTAAAAAATTATTTTATCCTTGAGTACCCGGTTTAATCTTTTAGTTATTCACATTTATTGAAATCCAATTTCAATAAATATAAACTTTAGTAACTCCTTACTAAAGTGGGTGCCCAAAATAACTAGTTCCCATTAAACTTATCTTAAGGGGATATTTTGTGTCTCTATAAAAAGAGATTATGGATTCTATCTTGAGAATTTGTGTTCCCTCAACACTACGTGTGGTTACCCAACATACTGAGGTTTTGACCGTGAATATTAGATCTCACTCCTGATATATCAAAGTAACCTACATTTCATGATCGGGTTCACTATCCTTTCAGGATTGAGAGTCTATGAAATTAGAAGTCGTGAGATTAATTATTCAATCTTAAGAAACATCAACACACCAACTAGAAGTCTCCACTTCCATGATCAAGACAAACCATCTTAGTTGATGTGTTATAGTCTTCGCAGATGAAACACCCAATTTCATCACCGACTACGAACTATGTTTTGAGTTTACAAGGAACTTATGATTTATATTTTCTGTGACTAAATCACATAAATCACATACAATGCATCTCAAGGACTATGGTAATGTTCCATTAGTTCATTTATAAATAGTCTCATATAATTAAACAATTTAATTATTTATGACATGCCATTCAATTGGATTTTAGGGCATAAACCCCAACATGGGTCTAGAAGGTCTTCCCGCAGGCGGACTCAAAGTCTGAATGATGCTTGACTTATATTATATTTTCCTACGAAGACAAAAATATTCCCTATTAAGATAATTTGTACTAACTTCCTCTTTTAAAACTTTGTCCTTGGATTGCTTTAAGCCTTACTGAAACTTAAATGAGGCAAGTTTAGAATTCACATGATAAAGCTCTATAGTAAACAATTTGAACTTATATGATCACTTCTGATGTGATTTGTACTCACCTGAATGAGGCAGAGTCGAATGGCCCTAGTTTGAAAACTTATGCATGATGATTTTCAATTAAAAAAAAAAAAAGTTTCTCTCCTCTTTTTTTTTTTTTTTTTTTGAAAAGGGTTCATGGGCTTGATTTGTTTCAGAAAAAAAAAAAAGGAAAGGCATAGCTAAATGCCCCTAGTTTAGAAAATAAATGCATGATTTTGAAAAATCTTGAGTTGGTTAATTTTCTCTTCTCTTTTTTGAAACAAATGACGCAAGTGATGATTTAAAAAAAAAAAAATGGACAAGACATGGCTAAATGCCCCAGTTTGACAATTCGAGTGAATTTTTTGAGAAAATTTATAGCACAACCATTTTTTGGAGTGAAAAATATAGCCAAAGCGGACCCACAAAGTGCCCGAAAACACAAAACAAGTCAATTTGGTTGAGGCTGGGCTGGGTGCTAATCGACAGTTTTGGAGTGCTAATCGGCACTTGGTGAGTGCTGATTGGCACCTAAGGAATGCCGATCGGCACTTTCTGAGTGCCGATTGGCACCTTAGTATACCACAGCCACACCCAATTTTTCCTCGACTCCTCGCATTTTTTTTGACCCATTTTCTGTGTTTTTCGAGTTTTTTGAAAAATATTTTCTCAGTTTGGTACTATGAAACACTTTCCTAGTCAGCTGCAAACTCTTTTGAACTTATTTAAATTTGGTTAGGGACTAAAAGAGCCTATTTTAGCATTAAACCTGCAAAACAATCTCTACATCAAAGCTATCAAGAAACAGCAATAACATTTAAGAATTATTCATGGTGAGCAATCAAAATTTTCTTCATTCAATCACACATGATATCAACAGCTGGGTTCGTAGCTTTGATTTTGTCACCAAGACCAATTTCACCTACAAGTTAGAGGGGATCAAGGCTCTAAGGAATGTCAAGATCAAGTGGGATTTTCTTCGTGCTACTGTGAAGTTCTAGGATACTGAAGACCATGTATTTTAGTTTAAAACATTTGAACTTCGTCCCACGATCAAAGAATTGTTAGCTATTTTGGGTTATGAACCTGTGAAAAAATCCGTAGCAGTTTCTTGTGATCCCAAACATAGGGAGAATTCTTGCTTTTCTCTGGAAGGTTTAGCTCTGTGGATGCTCGAACTGTAGGTATTGTGAGTCAAGTTAGGTATGGTGATAATCCTCCTCATCTGATCTTGGAAAAACTCTTTTAGGGCTAGACTCTGTATTTCTTGGTAGAAAGTCGAAACAATTTCTTGGGAGCCCTTTGACTTTGCAAATATGGTTGATGGAAAGACTAGACATGATCGCTGTACCCACTGTTGCTAATTATAGCCCTATTAATTTCCTTAGTAGGGCTATTCTTAAGACTGAGTGTCAGACTGAAAGCAACAAGGTGAAATTCCTAAACAAGAAATCCAGTATCTCAATTCGATGGGATTTTTATTGGTGGAAGTGTCTACCTCCGTTGTTGCGGTCTCTTGGATCAGATCACATCTTCTAGGTTAGATTAAGGATAGCAACTTTCTATAAGGCTGATAGACTCTTGACACAATTTCAGTATAAGCAGGGAATGCCTAGTGGTAGAAGGAGAAAACATTTCACTCTTATGGACACAACTCTTACTTCTGTAAGGAATATGTTGCTAGGCTTGGACATGGCTGACTGAGTGGATTGATCTTTTGTTAAGGTTCACTTTCACAGGATGATTGTGGAATATTCTAACTGGCTGACATGGCTTCTATGAGGAAAAAATTTCTTAAAGATAATCAAGACAAGCATGAGGACAACAACTATGAGTTCAAAAGGAGAGACAAAGATGACAAAGTACCTATTACGGATGGAACCAAAGGAGAAAAGATAATTCTCTTATTGTTGGCTTTGAACATGTTGAAAGCTCTAAAATGTGTGAAAAACACAAGAGCTGTTTAGATCCCCAAATTAAAGATTACAGCTCGATTGATTTTACTCTAACTTATACTACGTGCGGAATAGAGTAAATGCGAGCGAACAAACAATAAAGCTACTCTAAGCCATATTCAACAAACCATAGCAGTATAATAAAAGCTAAAAGAGTAGGGAAGAAGAATGCAAATACAAGATAACACGCCGATGTGTTATCGAAGAGGAAACCAAAGTACTCGGCGTAAAACCTCTCCGCTGCCCTTTAAGCGGTAAATCGATCCACTAGACAATCAGTTGGGATACACGAATAGCAAGAGACCCTCTAAGCCTAATCTACCCAATGCACCTAAGCCCTCTAAGCTCCTACTCCAACAAGGCTTCTCGGAACCATGTCTTGTCTAGCTCTCGGGATCCCGTAATATGCCTGATTGCATCTGCCAAAGCTTGGCTTCTTCTAATACTTCCCAGCAACACCAAAACCTCACTTGACACTCAGAATGAGTGTGGTAAGTGTTTGGGCTATCAACCTCTCAAGGATATGGAAATGGAGAGGTAGGAGTTGAGGAAAACCATAATGGATTGTGTAGAGAATTGTGGGCATAAAAATCTCTCACTCTCAAGGGTTGTGACTAGGGTTTTCTCTTTGAAAAGCACTCCTCAACATCTGTGGGTAATGTGGGTATATATAGTATGGTTAGGGATAGGGTGCATCAAATATGAAAAATTGGGAAAATAGAATGTTTCGCGAGTATCTCGCGGGAAGACCTTACTCGCGAGACACTCGCGAAAACCAGCTGTCACCATCTGTCATGACTCTTCGCATTCTAGTCATGTTCTAAGCACATGCTTTACGTCGCAGGAAGGCTTCTCGCGAGCTACCCACGAAAACTTCTTTACACGTCACTTTGCCTTGAGTCTTCACACTTTCTCTCACACACAACCCTTACAATGAAATCCTACATAAAGTACAGGGTACATAAGATTGAACATAATTACAATCAAATTTGGTACGGAATTAAAACCAACCCAAAATAGTTGTAAATCACAACTTTACACATGTGTATTTTAAAAGTTAGTGTGAAACTCTTAGGTTTAGGAATTATTTAGGACTTTCAGGTTTAAGGTTCTGTTTAGGGTTTGGTTTAAGGTTTTGGTTTTTTAAAGTTTGTGTAATGGCTAGGTTTAATGAAATGGTTAAATTTTGGCAACAATTTTCTCCTCTCTCTCTCTCTTTTTTTTTTTTTTTTTGGGGGGGGGGGGGGGGAAGGGGTGGCTTGATAGGTAAATGGTGGGTTTGGGTAAGTTGTGACCGGACCAATATATGGTTGCCTATGTACCTCCTTGGCAGAAGGATTAAGTCACCACGTAGTTCATTTTATTTGCCTTAACTTTTGCTTAAGTTGCCCTTTTGGGTTTTCAACCTAGCCGACTCTCTCACTTTTTTTTTTTTTTTTTTTTTTTTTTTTAACTCTCCTTTTGCATAGATCGCCGTTTCAGGTTTTCAACCTACCCTTTTTTTTAAGCCAAAACTAGGAAAGAAAATAACATAATTTACAACCACTTTAGGCGTGGTTTTTTCAGCCTACCACCTTAGATGTGGTATTTCTTCAATTGATCCATATTGGTTGGCTTAGTGAAAGGGTTTGCATCTAAGTCCATCAACCTTACCGCTCCTCTAGAGTATATTTGCCAGGTCCAATTTTGTTTGAATTTCCAATTTTTTTCCTAAATCAGGGCTTGAATCTCCTTTAGCAGTAAATCTCCCAACTTCAAACCGTTAGCTCTTACTTTCTTGTCAAAAGCTTTTCTGAGTCTTCTTTGGTAACCTTGAATGTGGTACAAGGCCTTGAGTCTCTTCTCAACCATCATGCATAATTGGTCATATCTATTTTGCAACCAATCCATTTCGGGGATTTCACTCTCCAATATTGTTCTCAGTGAACAAACACCCATTTCAATCGGAAGGACTGCCTCTATCCTATACACCAATGAATAAAGAGTGGCTCCTGTGGATAATCAAATTGAAGTTCTATACCCCCAGAGTGCATAGGGTAACTGTAGATGCCAATCCTTATAGTTCTTCGTGCTATTTTTCAAAATTCACCCATGATCTTGTTTGTAGCCTCAACTACTCCATTGGTTTGAGGGCGGTGGGGTAAGGATTTATGGTGCTGAATATTGAACTATCAAAGTTCGGGGTGTGCAGCTAACCTGCCAAAACCGACCTGACCCAACCCAACCCAACCCGTCGGGTTCGGTTGGTTTTTAGGGCTTGGTGGGTTGGGTCAATTTTTTTAATAGTGGGTTGGGTCGGGTTTGGGTCATAAAATTTCAGACCCATCAAACTCGACCCAACCCACCCATATATTTAATATGTATTTAAAATATATTATATAATTAATAAATTTTTTAAAAATAACTAGCTCTGCCTCCTATCTTATATAAAAGCCAATATTAATGTATATTAGTTTATATATTAATTTATAACTGAGTTGAAATATTAGTTCATATATTAATGTATATTTTGTTTATCAACTCAGGTGGTAGATGTGATGTATTTTTTTCTGCTCAATTTAATAATAATAGTAATAATAAAAATAGTCCAACCCATGGGTTCAACCTGACCCAACCCGACCCGTGTGGGTTGGGTTGGATTAGACTTATGTGATGGGTTGGGTTGGGTTGAATGTTTTTTAACCCACCATGATGGGTTGGGTCAAAAAATCCCCTTAACCCGACCTATGCACACCCCTAGTCGAAGTAGCTTCTCCATTTCTCCCTTGAAATGCAACCTATTGTTTGAAATAATTTCATATGGTACCCCATATCTATAAATGATATTAGTCTGAATAAACTGAGCAACTTTCTTTGAGTTCAAAACCTGATATAAGGCAGCTTCCACCCATTTAGTGAAGTAGTCAATAACAACAAATATAACCTCATGGCCATTTGATGCCGTTGGGTGAATCTTCCCAATAATATCTATCCCCCATGTAGAGAATGGCCAGGGTGAAGCCATGGTATGTAATGGCATAAGCAGCATGTGCTTCAAATCTCTATGGACTTGGCACTGATGGCATTTTCGAACATGAATTGTGTAATCTGCTTCCACAGTAGTCCAGTAATAATCTTGTCTCATTATATTTCGTGATAGCATTTGTGCATTCATATATGGCCCGTAACTTGACTCATGGACCTCTTCAATTATTTGTTGTGCCTCCTTAGTAGTCGCAAAGGAGATGAATTCCATCATACGATCTTTTGTATAGCCTTTTACCACAAATAATGTAATTAGTGGATTACTTATGATGGTCAATTGGTCATTCTTGTTTGCAGACTTTGGGTATGTCCCATCCTTGAGGTATTGTAAGATGTCTGGATACCATTCACCTTCCTTATTCATTCTCGCATCTCCTTCTATTATCATACAATAAGCTGGTTCTTCGTTTTGTTCCTCTACTATCAGTAGAGCTTCATCTTCCTTAGGTCCATCCATCATGGATACCATTGTTGCTAAAGCATCTGCAATCCAATTTTGCATTCTTGGCACATACTGGTACTGAATCTTACCAAATTTTGATGCCAACTTCTGAAGACATTCATGAAAAGGTATTAGATTTTCTTCCTTAATCTTCCATTTGTTTTGAATCTGAGAAATTATCAAGGCTGAATCACCATATACTTCCAACTCTTTCACTCCAAGACTTAGGGCTGCTTGTAACCTCATAATACAAGCTTTATATTTAGTGGCATTATTAGTGGCAGGAAAGTTGAGCCTACCAGGGAATGTGATATGTATCCGATTTAGAGAAATTAGGAGAACTCTAATGCCACTTCCATTCTGATTAGTTGCTCCATCAAAATACATCTTCCATGATTCTAACTCTATCCCTATGATATCCTCATCCAGAAAGTCCCCTTGGATCTCCTTCTTAGTCCTTGGAGGCTTCATCTCCATAATTACCTTGATCTTGTCAAGATCTACTTCAATTCCTCTCTGACTTACCATGAATCCCAATCGTTTCCCGGATGCCATGTTGAATTTTTTTTTTTTTGGATTCAACCGCAACTTATAGAATTGGATTCATTCAAAGAACTTTTGTAAAGCCCTTCACGGTCGTTGGACTTCACTATCATGTCATCTACATAAACTTCTACTTTTTTGTGTATTTAGTCATGCAACAGAGTAGTGGCTACACGCTACTAAATGGCACCAGCGTTCTTAAGGCCAAATGGCATGACCTTGTAGCACTACATCCCCCATGAAGTAATGAAGGAGGTCTTCTCCATATCTTTTATAGCCATTGTTAAGGACATATTTTATGTAATTGGCTAATCCTTTGACAAAATGCACTTTACTTATAATTGGTAGATCTAGGATGAGTTTAGTACTTCAAGAAATAAAAGTTCAAGTCAAGTGTTAAAGCCATGAAGATTTGACCAAGAAACAAGTGAAGAAAGAATTGTTCACTAAAGCTCGACAGAAGTCTCGACAGAATCCTTTCTATCGAGAATGAATGTTGAAGCTCGACACAAGCTATTTCTGTCGAGAATTACGAAATCAGACTTTTTAGATCTGATTGCATGCAAATTCTTGTATATTTGTGTAAAATTTCTTTTCTCACAACCCTAGACATATATAAGAATTATTTTAAAGGCCATTGCACATGCAATTAAGTGACCTAGTGCCTTATTCTCTCTTAAAGAAGCTACTGCGTTTTTACGCCAAAGGATTTTGTAACCAATGAGCTTCCTAATCTTCATTGTGCATGAAGTGAAGAACTTTTGTAGCCTACAACCTTCTTCAAGTTACTGGAGTTAGTCACGTACTAGGATCTGTGCATTAAACAGAAAGAGTGCCACTACAAGATCAAGTCCAATTGGGTATTAGAGTGAAGATTCAACTGTAGGTTGGTAATTTAGGATAGGCCAAGGGTAGTTGGTAAGATTCCTTTTTACTTGTAATCGCTTGATTATTGATTAGTGGATTCTTGGGTGTGGTGACCTTAAAATCACCCAGTGGGGTTTTTGCCTTGGTTGTTTTCCCCATTCGTAAAAAAATCACCATGTCAAATTTAATTTCCGCTGCATTTAGTTTAGTTGGTGATTTGTTTGTACTACCACGCCATTGCATGTAATTGAACCTAATTAATTAACTTGGGTAATTAACTAATTTGTAAGGGGTCAATATATTTTTGCCCTCTCAAGTGGTATCAGAGTAGGCACACTGATTAGGTTTTAATTATTGCTGTGTGATCCATTGACACCTGTTGTCATGGATAAATGACCGTCTCTAATTATTCCATCTTTATTTGATGGCATTAACTATGTATACTGGAAAGTAAGCATGAGAGTTTTCTTGCAGTATTTAGATGAGAAAATGTGGCAAGCTATGGAGATTGGCTAGACTAAGCCAAAGGAAGCACCGGCTGATTGGGATAATGTAAAGATGAAAGCGGCAAACTTCAACAGTAGAGCATTGAACGCCATTTTCAATGTGGTCACGAATGAGAAGTATAAGAAAATATCCTCAACTGAAACTGCAAAGGAAGCATGGACCATTCTCTAGATGGCATATGAAGGAACTAAGGTTGTTAAAGATTTAAAACTTCAAAGGCTTACAACAAGCTTTGAAGAGATCAAGATGGAGGAGGATCAGTCATTCGATGAGTTCTATGCCAAACTCAAGGACATAGTCAACTCAGCCTTTAATCTTGGGGAAACTATTCTCGAACCCAAGGTCGTACGAAAGGTGCTAAGGTCTCTGCCTGAAAAATTCCATGCCAGGATCACTGCCATTGAAGAATCAAAGGATATTGACTCTATTCCTTCGACATAATTGATTGGAAACTTGCAGACCTATAAACTAGGGTTGACAAGACTCGGGAAAGTAAGCAAAGGAAAGAATGTGGCACTGAAGGCCAGAAGTAATGAGAAGGATGAATCCTCTGAAGTTGAGGATTCAAAGATGAAATCCTACAGCACTAGGAAATTCAAAAAGTTCATCAAGAATGGCAATGTGAAAGGATTAGATAAGGACCGATGGCAGGGAAATACGTCTCAGTCCAAATGTCAGAACAAAGGGAAGAAAGACTCTAAAGATGGTGGTCAATACACCATTCCCTCTTGTCCTAAGTGTTTTGGCTGTCATGGTTTTAGGCATATGAAATAGGAATGCCCAACATATCTCAAGGCTATTGGAAAAAGCAAGGCACTTGCAGCTGTTAGGATTAGTGCCCTTAAATCCTATTTTATGATGCTATGTATGATATTAAGTGTGACATTATGTATGACATTTTGTATGACTTAATATTATGATTAATAAATTTGTTTTATTATTATCTGAAATAATGGTAACATGAATATTTGGACATTATCATATAGTCTATGAGATGCATAGTATGTGATTTATGTGAAAAGTCACAGAAGATATAAATCACAAGTTCTTTGTAAACTCATAATTATAGTTCGTAGTCGGTGATGAAATTAGGCATTTCATTTGCGAAGACTATAACATATCAATTACGATGATTTGTCTTGATCATGGAAGTGGAGACTTCTAGTTGATATGTTGATATGTTTTAAGAGTTAAGACATATTGAACTGGACCGCTGTGAGATTTATTATTCTCCTAAAGACTGTCAATTGAATAATAAACCTCACGACTTATATTTGCATGAACTCTTAATCCTAAGAGAATAGTGGACCTGATCATGAGGTGTAGGTTGCTTTGATATATCAGGAGTGAGATCTAAAGAAATGGTCAAAATCTCAATATGTTGGGTAGCCACATTTAGTGTTGATGGAACATATATTCTCAAGATGGAATTCATAGTTTCTTAACGGAGATACAAAATCTTCCCTTGAGATAAGTTTAATGAGTTTGTTATTCAGAGAGTTAGGCCTAACCACTTTAGTAAGAAATTACTAAAGTATATATTTATGGAATTGGATTTCAAAAATATATGATGAATAACTTAAAAGGATTAATCTACAAAGTGACAATAAATAATTTGATATATCAAGAGTAATCTACAAAGTGACAATCTACATTTATGACTTTGTGTTACTACGAATATTTTATGAAGGGGTTGCATGTACAATAAAGTCTTGGGATATAATTTATAGATAAGGCTTAGAGTGAAACTATATTTATATAATGATATTAAATATAGTTAATGGTAATTTTGGACTTGTCAAGAGTTGACAGAAAAGCCCAAGGCCCATTGGAGCTAGTGTCTTATTGGTCCCTTTTGGTCCCACTCCAAGCCACATACTAGAGCCCAATTGGAAAGGCCCAAAAGGCTAGCTCAATTAGATAATCAGTTATAAGGAGAGAAACATACAGATTTTAAAGGATTAACAACTTACATGAAATGTGTATATGAGTGTTGGACACTCTCGAATTCTCTCTTAAACAAATTTATATAACTGATTAAGGGTCCACACATCTTTGGCGTTAGTGGAATTGGAGTGAAAATTAAAAGTATTCCGAAGTGCTTACAATCTTTGTTTTGAAATTCACCACACCAAGGGACACTATCTTGTTCTTTTATTCTAAAATTTACATAGTGCATGTTATCAATTTTGAATGAAGTAGATCCGTTGATTTTCCGCTGCGCACATTCATTTTTCCATTTGCTGCAACCTTGAGTGACACTGAAGCTAAAACTAAGTCCAATGACAGTGATGATGAGGGAATTCTAAATGACTTCACCAGTACAGTCGATCCTTCTGAAGGGATTACGAAAGTTGCTGATGAAGAAGAAGACTTGGTGGAGTCAAAATTTGAAAAGATGGATGAGCAAGATGACATCCATACAGCCTATGCAAAATTATACAAGGTTTCAAAAAAGCATGAAAAACTATATAGGCTGGCCACCAAGAAGCTGAGCAATGTGGAACTTGATCTTGAAGAGCTCTCCACAAAGTTTCATAAAGCAAATCAGACCATTGGAGCTTTGCTATTCAAGAACAACTTCCTTATTGAAAGGACAAAGAAGCTTGAAGCAGAGCTATTCCAAGTCAGAGCTCAACTGGAGAGGACTTCCAGCGACTGGAAAGGACTTCCAGTGCAAAGCTAGATGAGATGCTTCGCTTTCAGAAATATGCTTTTGGCAAGACTGGATTAGGGTATAAATTCTCTATATCTTCTAATTTGTAATGTTGGCAAACCATGATCAAAACAATGTGTTTAGTCTTGTTTAGGCTTACTCAAAGTTGATTAATTATTGTAAAGTTGGAATCGAGTGGCTGCAGAAGTCTTTGTAACTTTCGGCCTGGCTCTATCGATCGAAGGACAGACTCGATCGATCGAAAATCGCCCAGGTTGCGTTTTCTGCAGAATTTCCAACTCAGCTCTACTTCCTTAAACGTTTAGGGTTTTATGTTTTTACCCTAGGTATTTAAACAAAACCCTAGCCACGTTTTTTGTGGTTGTTCACATTGTATTGTTGCTCATACTTTGCTGTTTTGTGTGAATCTCTTGTAAGATCTTTGAGGAGCTTTCCTTTACACAAAACTTAGGGTTTTCAAGGTAGAGATTATTTCAACATCTTAATGATCAACTCGGTTGCTATCGTTGGAGCTTAAAGATAAACAAGCGGGGAGCTTGTAACTGATTGAAGAATCCAAGAAAGAAGGAGTCCGTGGATTCGGAGCTTGCACATGGTCGTGTCAGTAAGTTCTACTGGTGGGTAGCATTAGGAAGTCAAGCGGGGAGCTTGTAAGTCCTTTTGTATGAACTTCGATTCTTTCGCATAGTGGATTCAGGTTTGCCTTGAGGATAGGTGGGTAAAATCCTCCCCAGGTTTTTACCGTGTGGTTTCCTGGGTGATCATATCTTGTGTTATTTATTTTCCGCTGCTTTATATATTCTTGATATGATTGTGCGATTGTGTTAACCTAGATTTGCATAAATTGACTAAGTTAATCACTTGGCTAATTAACTAGGTTAATCTAATTGTTGTTTAAGGGGTCTAAATAACCCAACAGCCTCTTCTAGTAAAATTGTGTTTGTCTCACCTGCTAATGATGATATTTCTGAGAATGTTGACACTAAAACTGAAATAGCAAGTGAGAACATAGACAAGGGAAAATCTATTCCAGGAGCACCCCCTAAGGTTGAAAAGAAAGAGACTAGGAATCCTAGGACTAAGAAAGACAATAATAAAGTCTCAACAAAAGAAGCCACATTTTTGTCTTCACTGCGGAGCTTCAGGGCTTACTCGTCCAAATTGCTATAAGTGATTAGCCACTCAAGAAAGCAATAGTATGCTATCGTCTGGAAACCAGAATTAGTTTCCATCCTCTCTTGCTCTTCTGGGAGATCTTCTTAAGGCCATTATATTCCTTTCGAACCTTAATGGAGTCAATTCTTCCCCCTCACCTCAGGATTAAAGGTTCGCAAAAAGGAAAGGTCCTTCCTCCAATTCCAAAGTGTGGAAGGAAAAAGGCTCCAAGTGATTAAGTCACTTCCTTTCTCTTTTGTTCTTGCATGTCTTGTTTGTTTGTTTTTAAGCTTTTGAGTTAGTCTAGTTTTATGCTTTGTGTGTTTTCTTTCGTGTTTTTGTTTTGGTTGTTTTCAAATTTGCTTTATTTTTTTTCATAAAAAAAAAATGAAAAATCAGAAAAATACAAAAACAGTGTGTGTTGTGTATATTGATACTTGTGTACCTTGGATGCCCTTTGAAACAAAGTTTCTTAACTTTGTATCTCTTGTAACTTAGATGAGCATCTCAATGCACAACTAAGCAAGTGAGCTTTGTGGCTCGTATCACTTTTATATATCATGCTCATATCACTCTTTTTGACAAGAATGACTAGAAAATCCTAAGAGAAGGGCATAAATAACCATCTCACCACTAAAACCCTCTAATCATGAATATCATCTATGTGTTTAGGCACATAAAAATTGGGATGTTTTAACTTACATAAATGGGTATTTCTTCTCTCCCTTATATAAGACACTTATGCACTCTTACTATGTTTCACACACAACATGCAAATTCTTTGCTACTCTTGATACAATGTGATTTGGTCATCACAAGAAATACATGTATTGATAAATGCTTACTAAACTGTGTGTTGGATGTATGAATGCCCTTTTTCTTAGCCTGGGATTGGTAACAAATCAATTAGAAACAGATGACCAATCACACCTTATAAAAACCCAACGATTGGTGGCGACTCTACTTACCTTTGGTAATCATTTAAAATTTAGCCTAGATTCCTGCCACAACGCCAAAGATAGACCTACCTTCCTCCACTGAGAGAGAGAGAGCACCCGAAGCCCCGTGCAAACCATCCCACACACTGTTACACATGCGCACACTGTACTGATCATTCGAGAGGGGCCTACAACTGGCCCCGCGTGCGCGGGAGTGTCGCCACGATGGGTTGTCGAATGAAGGCCCTAACGATTCTCCGTTTTTGGGCTGGGCGTCGACAAATTGGTGACTCCGCTGGGGATCGATGAGAGTTTAGCCTTTAGAGCTTTTGATAAAACCATAATATTTGGACATTGGCTTTCAAAATCACAGAAATTGGCATTGGCCTCTGAGGATTTCATTTTGAAAAAGGCTTTCTACTATATCCTAGTAAACTATTTCAAAAGAGCAAAAAATATTTTTCCAAAAAATCATTTTCTGAAAGGGAGGCTTTGAGGTATTTTTACAAGGGACTTTACCGCTTTCCTCACATGTTTTACAGCTTTCCTTCACGTGCAAACATATAGCAAAATTTAATTTCAGCTACACCTTTATCTACTTTCATATATATATATATATATATATATATATATATATATCTTTGTTGTGCTTTGAGAAAGTCTTTCCCCTTCATTAAGGATTGCATGACATCTACACCCTTTTTTAGTCAAACCCGGGCTCCGCACTGCTGGCATAGTCACATCTCTTTGGGGATTTCATCACCCCATCTGTAGATGCCCAGACACAAACATCGGTAGTGTTACCCATAGTTAGATCTGGGGCTGACTTTGTAGGCACTTTTGGGTCCATGGGTGGACAGGAGTAGCTAAAAAGGCCCCCTCGATCCTTCCTGCCTCACAACTTCCATGAAAGGAGGGGTATGGCGATTGAGTCCTCTTAGGATAGGAACAACCTACCAGTTAAGCCTTTGCATGCAGTTGGCCTAGTTATGTCAAACCCATGAGGACTAGATCAAGTCTAGAGCCATGAGGACTAGGTGAAGCCCAAAAAGTGAACACCCAAGCCTAGTAAAGGATACCATTCTAGGACTAGAGGTCTTGGGAAAGTGTTTTGTAACAGGTGTGCCTTTTTTGCTTGCGGTGAAGAAAGTGTGCTCTACTCTAGGTTCTTCCTATCCTATTCGCACAGCATCCATTATTAGACCTGTAGGAAAAGTAACCTTGTTGTTTATACATGCTATCCCTAAGGGTTTACAACCCTACAAGGGCATTCATGCACACACTAAATGGTCCCGTCACCTAATTGTGCAAAGATAAAATTTATGGCAAGTAATCTAAACTTCGTTCAGGAGGAAACGTTGTCGAAGAGTTGTTAATGTTGGGTTTTAGACCCCTTAAACCACAATTAGATTAACCTAGTTAATTAGCCAAGTGATTAACTTAGTCCAGTTTATGCAAATCTAGGTTAAACACAATCAAACAATCATATCATATATATAAAACATATAGCAGCGGAAATAATAAATAACACAAGATATGATGACCCAGGAAACCACACAGTAAAAACCTGGGGAGGATTTTACCTACCTATCCTCAAGGCAAACTTGAATCCACTATGAAAGAATCGAAGTTCATACAAAAGGACTTACAAGCTCCCCGCTTGACTTCCTAATGCTACCCACCAGTAGAACTTACTGACACAACCACATGCAAGCTCCGAATCCACGGACTCCTTCTTTCTTGAATTCTTCAATCAGCTACAAGCTCCCCGCTTGTTTATCTTTAAGCTCTAATGGCAGCAACCGAGTTGATCATCAAGATGTTGAAGTAAAGGAAAGCTCCTCTAGATCTCACAAGAGATTTACACAAAACAGAAAATATGAGCAACAAGAGCTACACTAAAAACGTGGCTAGGGTTTCCTTTATATAGTGGGAGAAGTATATCTGAAACCCTAATCCTTAATGGGCTTGGGCTGAGTTGGAAAATTCTGCAGAAAAACAATCTGCACGACTTTCAATCGATCGAGCCTAATTTTCAATCGATCGAGTCAGGCAGATTTACACAGTAAATCCTGCAGAACACTCAATTCCAACTTTACATATAAATATACTTTGAGCAAGTCTAAACAAGACTAAAATGTTTTGATCACGGTTTGCCAACAATACAAATTAGAGTTCTAATACATTAGTTCCTAATTCCTTAGAACCTAACAGTCAAGAATCACAAAGCATCAAGAGTTCAAGAGCTTTCCTAGAAGCTTTAATCATTAAAGAGATCCAAAGGTCCAAGAGATCCACGTTGTCCAAGAGCTTCCCCAAAAAGTCCACATTGTCAGAAGCCGAGCTTTCCTCACAATTACAGTTCCCTGTAGTGTAAGAGGTCCACTATTGGAGCCTATGAGCCCAGTGTTGTAATTTAAGAACATATTTTTTTTCTTTTTTCTTTTATTTGGGGACATGTACATATTTAGAAACTCATGGGAATTTTATACATTGTCTTGCTTTTCTCTTTTCATTGATGCTTGAAAATCCGAGCTCCAGTGTGCCTTGTGTAGTCCTTTAGGTCATAGGAATCTTGAAAGAAACCTTGGTGGAGGAATCATAATCCAAATAGGAAATGGAATTTGAATCTGCCTTCTTCCTTGCATGCGTATAAGCGCGCATGCGTACGCAAGCTTTGACCATGCGTACGCAACCTTGACCCTGCGCATGCATGCCATGGGTTAGAAAATCATAGCCACCTCTTTTAAGTACAAAATAGCCGTTAGGGGCCTCCAAACCTCACCATACCCACATTTGTCCTTCTAGGACACCTTTTCTTGTTCTTTTGCATGATAACATGTTTGTTTGATAATATGCTTGTTTGCCCTTTTGTGTGCTTTCTTTCCTTTGTTTACCCCTTTGTGTGCTATCTTTTGTTTGTTCATCTTTTCTTTGGCTTGTTTGCTGGCTTTGTGTTTCTTTTGTTGTTGCATGTACACGCTTGGAGCGAGGGCACAACTTCCAAGATGTATGCTAAAAGGGCGAATGCAAGCTAGAAAACGCAAGCCTAAAAAGGGCAATGTTCAGTAGATTAGGAGGCTTAGCCTCCCCAAGTGGTTTCTTTCTCTCTCCTAGCTTCCTTCTTTAGAACTATGCTTCTAGACTAGGCTTTTCTTTCTTGTACCTTGCTTGGGCTACGTTCTTTGGGTATGACAATGTCTGATTTATATTTCCTATACCTTGTTGGGCTATACCCTTGGAACATTGGCAATGTCTACTTTATCTTCCTACTCTATATGCTTGCAGTGCACATGATGTATGTGTGTATATATATATATATCTTCTTTTTTATAGGTGATCATGCACTTTCTATGATTGACTCTGATGGTTAGGAGAGCAAACCTCTCATAATTGTGGGTGCTTTTGACCTTATGGTGTCAGTATGCACTCAAGGCGACTGTCATAGGTGCATATTCATGCCATATTGTGTGCATGTCATAGGGTCATCGGTTTCCTTATGTATGCGACACGCATCAACATGTTTGATACTTTGGAAAGCTTCAGCTTACCTTAGTATGAACATATTGATGTGCACCGTATACATAGATGCAAAACCCTGCCAGTGCGCCATAGTGCACCAAATGGGGCAACTTTGTTGCCGTATTCTCACAGCAAAAACTTGGTGACAATAGTGTTTTGTGTGCTATGATGCACCTGACGTGAAGCGCTGCTGGATTTTTGCCATGAAAATAAGGTGAAATGCTGCCAAATTTTCATTGTGGAAATTTGGTAACGAATCCAAAAATGTGCTAGTGAAACATTGATTAAGAGCATACCTCTTACAAAATCAAACCATAAAGCCCAATTCTATTAAAGCCCTAAAAGCTAATGCCAATAGCTTGTTTTTAATTGTCAATGTCCGAAAATCAAGATTTTACCAAAACAAAGGACTGTCTCTAGACAGGCATTGCGGGGTGCCTAATACCTTCCTCACACGTAACCAAACTTTCGAACTCAAGAATGATTATTTTTTGCCCATCCATGTTAGATTAGGAAAATTTTCTTTTTTCTTAGCCTAGGATTGGTAATAAAATCAAATAGAATCAGGTGACCAATCACACCTTAGAAAAAACCCAATGATGGCAACTTCACTTACCTTTGGCAATAATAGGTTAAAATAGACTTATTCCAGTCACACACCAGAGGTTTCTACCCTCATTTCACAGCACCAGCTAGAAGAAGCTGCATTGGGGTGCGTGAGCATTGCCACTATAGGTGGTCTACCGTCGCAAAGCATCTACAGACTGGCAACTCCACTAGGGATACTTAGAGAGTTTAGCCTTTAGAGCTTTTGGTGAAATTTTAATCTTTGGACATTGGCTTTAAAAAATGTTGAAATTAGCATTAGCCTTCGGAGCTTTCTTTTTGAAAAATGTTTTTACTATACTTCCAGTAAAGTATTTTCAAAAACATAAATATTTTCAAAATTTTTTTAAATGGATTTTCAAAATCGGCTTTGAGGTATTTTCGTATGTGTGAAGCTTTCCTGCTTTCCTAAGCATGCTTTACAGCTTTCCTTCACATGTGCAAACCTAGGGTAGTAGATTTAATTTCTGCCACACCTTTATCTGTGCAAATAGTTGTTGTGCTTGGAAAGTATTTCCCCTTTCATTTCAAAATGCATGACATCACCCTCATATTGGGTCAAACCCGAACTTAGTGTTGAAGGCAATTGCTGGATGCATATACCTTAAATAGTTACTAGGCGGCAATTTGTAGGCACTTTTGGGTCCATGGGTAGACAAGAGTAGCTGAAAAGAACCCCCTTGATCTGCTTTATCCCACAACTTCTATGAAGGGAAGGATTAGATGATTAAGGACTCCCCCCCTAAGATTAGGACCAACTTACCAATTAAGTCTTGTCTCATATAGTTGGCCTAAAGTAAGTCAAATGCTTGTGAGGACTAGGAAGAGCCTTGCTGAGTAAGCATCCAAGCCTAGGGCAGGATATCCTTGTTAGGATTGTTTTCAAAATGAGTCAAGGGGAAACTGTCCAGTTTCCATTTACAGGTTCCCCCCCCCCCTTTTTTTGCGTTGAAAAGTTGTGCTTTACTCCAGGTTCTTTTTGACCCGCTTGTACATCACTTGTGACCAACCCCTAGGGAAAAGCAACTGTGTTGCTTGCACATTAGATTATACCCAGCCCCTAAGGGTTTCCAACCCTACAAGGGCATGCATGCATACACTAATGGCTCTGTCATGGAAATGCATATAGAGTGAGATTCATTTTATCCACCTTAAGCCATGGTAAAAATGGCCTAGTTGTGAAGCCTTTGTAAAAAGCCCAATTATGGGGGCATTGTAAAAAACTAAGTTTTGTAAAAGCATTCTTCTGATGTAATGAAAAGAGAGGGGTCCATCTCGCAATTTCAAGCATGATATGAAAGTTCCAATTACTTGCGAAGTTTATGCATTAATTTTGCATCACTGTAAAAACTCACCATGATGAAAAATCCGCCCAAGGGTTCAAGCCAATATTTGAAAATGATAGGTGCATTCTAAAATAAGCAAGGACCTAAACTAACTTCATGATTGTTTTATGTTTCCACATTCTCACATTTTCAAATGTAACCTCCATCTCTTTCCCGTCCCTTTCTTTTATTATCTCCAGGTTATAAAAAGAAATGATTGCTCAAAGGAAGGAGATCAAGTTACCACTGCATCGTGATCCGAACATCACTAAATCTCGTGCTAGAGAGATGTCTACTAGTGATCCTTCAGCTTCTGAAGTGAGTGTTGCCGAGTTCATTCAGATGAAAGAACAAATGGTAGAAATGATGTGCATTATTCAATAGCTAGTTGTAGGCATAGCTCATCTGATCCCACTCTAGAAGGCCATGCATCTTAGTCTGAAAATGAGGCATGGCCACCTCCAAATCTAGATTAGGATAAGGCCACACCGCCCGTTAATCCACAAGGGGGTAAGAAGGAAATAGATCCTTCTAAGGACAAGACCTCAAAGTCTAGCTATAGTCAGGTCAAGAATCAAGTGGAAACCTTGACAGAAAAGATGCGCATCATGGAAGGTTCAGGCTCCCAAAAAAATATTGATTGTTACAGTTTAACCAATTTCCCTCAAGTCGTTATTCCTCCTAAGTTCAAGTCGCCTGAGTTTGTCAAGTATGATGGCACTGGAAATCCCTATTCCCATTTACATGTGTTCTGTAGAAAGATGGCACCATATGGGGACAATCAACATTTGCTATGTCAAATCTTCCTTGATAGCCTAACTGGCCCTGCAACCACTTAGCATGTAAGATTGAAAAAGACCTCCAACTAGAGGGAGATGGCCAATACCTTTTTTGAATACTATCGGTTCAATATAGAGATAGCACCCGACCATTCAGTCCTTCAAAGAATAGAAAAGAAAAGTGGGGAATCTTTCCGTGAGTGTGCCCAAAGGTGGCGTGAGTTGGCCGCTCAAGTGCTTCGTTCCATGATGGAAGAGGAAATGATTACGTGGTTATTGAAAACCTTAAGCCTCCATACTATAAGAAAATGATTAGTACTCAGGTCACTTATTTTGCAAGCTTGATTCCTATTGGGGAGCACATCGATGAAGGTATTAGGAGCAAGAAGATAGTTGATCCTGAGACTCTAAATTCTATGATAGAACAACTGATGAAAAAGGCAACTAGCCGTAAGGGGAAGGAAGCCAATGTCCACAAGATTAATAAGGCATTTGAAAGGCCAAGAGGTGTTACTTCTGCTTATACAGCCTTGATTGCTCGGCCTTATCAGCAGCAGGCTTAGCTAGCTCAAGCACCTAACCGAGCATTTAATCAGAGAGGAAGGACAAATGAGCCCCAATACCCTAGGAAAGAGCCCCAAAAGTTTCCTCCGTTGCCAATGCCTATGTTAGAGCTTTATCCTTACTTATTGGAAAAGAAGTTAGTGGCTCCCTTATTTATTAGGCAAAGGGACGGTCCTCCTTTACCAGGATTTGATCAATCTAAGAAATGTGAACACCATTATGGGTCCGAAGGGCACACTTTGGAAGAATGCATACCTCTGAGGCTCTAGATTTAGGATCTCATTGATAACAAGTTGTTACAGTTTGACAACACTACTGAGCCAAATGTTATTACTAATCCCTTGCCTCCTCATTCGAAAGGGAATTTGAATGCTATCTTTACAATGGAAGAAAGGATTCTGGATTTCTCAACCCCTTCATTCCTTTGGAAAGCCTTGTTATGGGCTCTGGCCTAGGGAAGCCATATCGCTTTAGAGATTATAGAGACCCCAGGATTTGACTGGGAGGTCTGCTTATTTTGCAACAATGGGGATAGGTATGCCCTATTTGAGCGTGGAGTGCTTGAAGAACAGCTTTGGAGTCTGGGTGACCATGGTATCATTTGGATAGAAGGAGAGGTCGTGCATAGGTGTGGTTGCATGGAAACTAGCTTATGCTTTCCAAGATTACAAGCAGGAACTAGCCATAGTGCTATGTCCAAAGGTTCAATGAAAGATTAGGATGAGTACTTGAAAGATTATGTTTGCAAGGTCTTTCTAGGATAGGGACATCAGTTTCCCCGTCTTTGGTTGTTATTGAAAAGATAGTGGAATCACCTTCGAATCCGAAAGTGTTAGCTCTAAAGATGGAACAAGTTGTATCAACCATTAAGGGTCTTGTCCTCTGATTTTATCGTTGCCTGAGATCACAAAGTCGTCTCTAGGGTTCATCAAGAAAAGAACCCATGTCGTTCCCACTATCCAAGGTTTTGCTCCTCTAGTTTTGCCAAGGTCTATTCAAGAAAGCTTTAGGGTAGACAGCCCAAAGGCCCAAAGGCTTTAGAAGCCTTTTTGTCTGGTCCGATCATTATTAATCCAAAGACCTTTTCTCTGGCACCCAATCTGCAGACTCAAGAAGGTTTGATCATTCGCGTGCCAGAGCCCTTTTCTTACAAGGATGACCACAATGTCTCGTGGAAGTATGATGTGACTTTGATTTCTACTCGTATTGGAAAAGAAGAAGTTTGTTCTAATGTCTCTTCGGGTTTATCAAGACTCACTAGGAATGGTCAATGTTATACTTTTGAGGAATTAGAAAAGAGAAGGAAGGAGCTTGGCAAGGGTATAGTCGAGCCAGCCAGGAATAGGGTCACTACTAAGGAAGTCGAGGAATTCTTGAAGATTTTCCAAAAGGCCGATTATAGTGTGATTCAGTAGTTGAACAAGTCTCTAGCTCAGATTTCCATCTTGTCATTGTTATTATCTTCTAAGGTCCACCGTAAGGCTCTTTTGAAGGTGTTGAAGGAAACGCATGTTCCTACTAGTATTACAGATTTCTCCTTCGAGGGTATGGTATCATTGGTGTTCACCGCCAATCAAATTTCCTTTTCAGATGATGAACTACCTCCAGAAGGAAATGGTCATACTTTGGCCATGCATATTGTAGTTAAGTGTGATGACATGATTGTTACGAGGGTATTAATTGACAATGGGTCAGCTTTGAATGTTTTCCTGATGGCTACTCTAGAGCGCTTGAAGGTGGATATGTCTCTTATCTGGCCTAGCACAATGATTGTTAGAGCAAATGGATGGAACATGTAAGGCGAGATTGAGCTAATGGTTAAGATTGACTCGAGGTCCTTCATGGTTAACTTCCAAGTGATTAAGGTGGACTCTCCGTATAATTTTCTTTTAGGAAGACCCTGGTTACATATGGCAGGTGCAATCGCATCTACCCTCCATCAGAGACTTAAGTTTATATCTGAGAATCAGTTGATAACCATTATGGCCGAATAGCCCATGACTATTTTTCAAGAGACATCTACACCCTACATCAATGCTAATGCCTTTCCGGAAGCATCTTTTCATAACTTTGAGCTAGTTTCTATGATTTACAATGCCTCAAAGCCTAAGTCAAGATGGCTTGCAACAATTTTGATGGTGGCAAAGGAAATGCTCAAGTTTGGGTACAAGTTAGGCCAAGGCCTCAAAGTAATGGGTCATGGAAGCTTTATTCTGGTTAAGCTTTCAAATAACAAAGGAGGATTTGGTCTGGGGTATGAGCCCACTCATGAACAATTCTTTCAAGCTACCAGAGGAAAGAAGAGGAAGTTTCTAGTCCAGGGATGTTTATTCCCCATATTAAGACCACTTTTCTGGCTCCGGCTGAGGCCATTTGCCGGAACCTTTTAAGGAAGTAGAGGATGGAGAGTCTGATCTCGCTTGTATTATTCGGCTTTGTCCTGTGGAATTCTCAGTGAACGTTATCATGTCTTCTGAAGATGGTTTGATTTCTACCATCCGACCGGGTCTACCAGGTAGATGGCAGGCTTTTGGACCATTAAGCCTTGCTTTTTGATTGCATCAGCTAAGTAAGGAGTATTCCATCCTCGAGTGGTTGGGTTTCCCAATCACCCGAGAAGTCTGGAATATCATATCTAGTTTGTTTTGCACACTTGTGTTATGTCCTGCTTTATTTGTATTTCATGTTCGTCTCCCCAGTTTGTTTTCCAAAAAAAAAAAAAAACAAAAAACAAAAAAGAAAGTATTTCTCTTTATCATTATCAGGCATAAACTTTGTTTTCTAGTATTCCATCCTCGAGTGGTTGGGTTTCCCAATCACCCGAGAAGGTTGGAATAGCATATCTAGTTTGTTTTGCATGCTTATGTTATTTCCTGCTTTATTTGTATTTCCTGTTTGTCTCCCCAGTTTGTTTTCCTAAAAACCAAAAAAAAAAAAAAAAGTATTTCTCTTTATCATTATCAGGCATGAACTTTGTTTTCCCCCTACCCGTAATCCATTAATGAAATATTTAGCGTATTATTTAGGAAATTCTCGCGCCTCTCTTTTACTACTTTCTTATGAATGTGTGTGCAAATTATCTTACGTTTCTCTGTATATGTTTTGTACTATAGGATCTGTTCTGATTCCCAAGTGGGAACATCATCTTTTTTCCATGATGAGGACATAAACGATTTAAACGAACAATAAATTTGGATCATGATATTGAAGGATTGGAAGAATGCAGGATTGACTTATCAATTTGCCAAGGTAACTTTGTTCCATGATATGATGTATAAAGAGATTGAAGTCTATATAGATAACATGATCACCAAGTTGCGTGCTCCTAGAGATCATATGACAGATTTAAGAAAGTTATTCAAGCGCCTTGTTAAGTATAGGTTGAGGCTTAACCCTAACAAGTACGTCTTCGGAGCCAGTTCGGGGAAGTTGCTCGAGTTCATAGTTAGCTAGAAAGGGATTGAAATGGACCTTTCAAAGGTCCAGGCCATCAGGGATATGCCTGTGCCGAAAATCGAGAAGCAAGTTCGGAGCTTCTTAGGAACGATTAATTATATAGCCCGCTTCATAGTGCTATTGACGACCACATGCGATCCCTTAATCAAGCTCTTAAAGAAGGATACGAAGATAGAATGGACAGATGAATGTCAGGCAGCCTTTGACAAAATCAAGCGATAATTATTGAATCCACCCATTTTAGTTCCCCTTACGCCAGACATCTATTGATTCTCTACCTAACGATGTAAGAGGCATCCATTGGTTGTATGTTAGGCCAGCTGAGTGAGCCTGGTTAAAGGGAGAAGGCAATTTACTACTTGAGTAAGAAGTTCACCAGTTGTGAGGTCAACTACATAACCATTAAGAAGACATGTTGCGCACTAGCATGGGCCTCATGAAAACTTCAGCAGTATATGCTCTACTTTACCACATGGTTGATTTCCCACATGGACCCCATCAAGTGCATCTTTAAAAAGCTTGCTCTCATAGGACCCATTAGCAAATGTTGCTATCTGAGTTCAATATTGATTTTGTAGTGCAAAAGGCCATTAAAGGTCAGGTTATAATCGATTACCTGGTGGATCAACCATTGAATGATAAGGATTTCTCAAAATCTCTCTTCCCCGATGAAGACGTTTTGGCTGTTGGGAAAATTGGTTTTGCATCTCATACAAAACACGCAGCAGAGGCAACACAAGGATCTACTTCATTCATAAAAGATAACGTATAACCTTGAATTCTAGAACAAAGAAAAGAAAGCGTACCTTGATGCAATAAAATTCAAAAAACAAGACTTGAGAATACCTTCAATTCATCCAAATTCCATATGGTGCTCAAGATGAGTGGTCTCTCAATCAATTCTTACATACATTAATTTTCATTGGGAAAAGTGTATTCCAAAAATCCAGTAGAGAAAAACTATTTTCTCATCTTTTTTTAATTATAAGTACATATTAACTGCCTTAACAGTTACTTTATTTAATAACTCTTATTAAATAAAACTGATTATCTAATTGGGTTAACCTTTTGAGCAAGCCTACTTGAGCTTAAGTGTGTGGCTTGGGATGGGACCAAAGGGACTAATAAGGCTTTAACTCCAATGGGTTTCAGACTTATCTACCAAATCTTGATAAGCCCAAAGTTACCATTAATTATATAACAACTACCACTATGGAAATATAATTGCACTTTAGGCCTTATTAATAAATTATATCCCAAAACTCTAATATGATATCATTAGACCCCTCCATGAAATATCCATAGTGAATAAAGTCATAATAAACTATCACTTTATAAACAAATATTTTATTCCTTGAGTACTTGGTTTAATCTTTTAGTTACTCATATTTATGATGAAAGCTCAAAAATGTGTTGAAAACACAAGAGCTGTTTAGACCCTCAAAATAAAATTATGGCTCGATAGATTTTACACTAACTTAATACTAAGATAGTGTAAATGCGAGCGGATAACCACAAAGCTACTCTAATCCATAATTAAAGCAACACAATAGTAAAAATGAAATAAACAAGAGTAGGGAAGAAGGATACAAACACAGATAACACCGAGATGTGTTATCGAAGAGGAAACCGAAGAACTCGGCAAAAAACCTCTGCGCCGCCCTCCAAGCAGAAATAGATCCACTAGACAATCAGTTAGGATACATGGGTTAGCAAGAGACCCTCCTAGCCTAATCTACCCGATGTACCTAAGACCTCCAAGCTCCTACTCCAACAAGGCTTCTCAGAACCCTGTCTTGTCTAGCACTCTGGATCCCGCAACAAGCTCCATGTTGCATCTGCATCCTTGGCTTCTTCCAAATGCTTCGCAGCAGCACCAAAACATCACTCAACACTCTCAAAGGGTGTGGTAAGTATTTGGGCTACTAACCTCTCAATGGTATGAAAAATGGAGAGGGAAGAGTTGAGGAAATACCACAAGCAAGTATATAGAGAAATGTAGGTATGACAATCTCTATTTCTCAATGTATGTTTGGCTAGGGTTTTCTCTCTGAAGCATTCCTCAACATTTGTGGGTAAGGAGGGTATATATAGGATAGGTACAGAAAGTGTGAGTCATTCAATACAGGCTGGCAGAACAGAATGCCTCGCGGGTGTATCGCGGGAAGGCCTTACTCGCGAGATACTCGCAAGACACAGCTGTCTCCACCTGGCCTGACTCTTCGCATTCCAGCATGTGCAGGGCACATGATTCACTTCGCAAGAAGCTAGGTCATGACATACCCGCGAGAATTCTTCAGCCTTCAAATGCTTGAGTCTTCACACTCTCTCTCTATCACACAACCCTTACAACCAATCCCACAATAAATACAGGGTATAAATGATTGATAATAATTACAATCAAATTTGGCACGGAATAAAAACCAACAAAAAAACATAGTTGTAAATAATAACTTTACATATGAAATCTAATTTCATAAAATATGAACTTTAGTAACTATTTACTAAAGTGGCCGGCCCTGAATAACCAGTTCCCATTAAACTTATCTCAAGGGAATATTTCATGTCTCTATAAAAAGAGATTATGGATTCCATCTTGAGAATATTTTTTCCCTTAACACTATGTGTGGTTACCCAATTTACTGAGGTTTTGATTGTTAAATTAGATCTCACTCCTAATATATCAAAGTAACCTATATTTCATAATCGGGTTCACTATCCTCTTAGGATTGAGAGTCTATGAAATTAGAAGTTGTGAGATTTATTATTCAAGTAACAGTTGTTAATTGAATAATTAATCTCACAACGGTCCAATTCAATATATCTTGCACATTTAAGACACATTAAATAGAGGTCTCCATTTCCATGATCAAGACGAACCATCTTAGTTGATATGTTATAGTCTTCGCAGATGAAATGCCCAATTTCATCATCGATTACAAACTACATTTTGAGTTTACAAGGAACTTGTGATATATATCTTCTATAACTAAATCACATAAAATGCATCTCAAGGGCTATGATAATTTCCAATAGTTCATATGCAATTAGTCTCATATAATTAAACAATTTAATTATTTATAACATGCCAATAAATTGGATTTTAGGGCATAAACCCTAACAATCTCCCACTTGTCCTCAAAGACAATTTTGCATATATCTGACATTTATTTCCCTTTAGAGTAAATTATAGTCACTCTAAGGCAAGGTCTAGAAAAAAGTTTCAACCATATTTATTGCATAAATTATCTTTTCTACTACTACATCCCACATGCTCATATCTCTCTAATAAGATAATACTTACACTTAATGTATGTCTTCATTAACTAGAGTGAACACATATCCTAAAGTCGAACTTCATGAATCATAATCAAATTACAAGTCAGTATTTGTACAACCAGTAACTATCAAATCCTCAGTTTGGTGGATAAGCATATAAACTCTCATTCGCCTAAGATATTTGAGTATATGCTTTAACTCCCACTAAGTTAAGTAATCTTGGATTTAATTGATATTTGCTTACCACGCTTACTGCAAAATAGATACTTAGCCTAGCATATAACATAGCTGACTGAGACTTCCTATTAACATTGTAAGGAACTATCTTCATATGCTCTTCCTTTTATATGTCTTAGGACTATAGTCCTCTACAAAGGAACTTCAAACTTGAAAGGATGGAATCATTTCTTGAAGTATCACATGTTATACTTAGGATAGACCCAACATCCTAAAATCTGAATCTTACCAAAGTTTAATTCTTACGATGTGACTAGTCTCACCCAAGTACTTCATATCAAACTGGTCTTGACAACATAGAACTCTATTGATGACAATATTTATGCATCATTCTAAATGATTAGAATGTCATCAACATACATTAAGAGATTTATTATTCTATATAGCTTTTACACACATAAGGCTTATCACTACTGGATCAAAATCAAAAAATTTGATTGCTTGATCAAAGATAATATTTTATGATCTAGATGCTTGCTTTAGTCCATAAATGGATTATAAGAAACTTGCATACTAAATATAATTGGTTCTTTGCTATGAGCTAGTCTAGTTGCATCATATAGATGTCTTCCTCAAGATTGCCACTAAGAGAAGTTTTCTTGATATCCATTGCCACATTTCATCCAAATGAAATATATTGAATAAGAGAATCTAGATAGAGTCAAACATGACTATTGATGAAAAATTTTTTTCATATTCGATCCATTTCTTTCTGAAAATCTTTTCACCACTAGTCTTGACTTTTAAGGTTTACACCTTCTAATCGATCAATATCATTTTCTTGTAGATCTATTTGAAAATAATAGGCTTAATGCCATTAGGCGCCTCTACAAGTTCTAAACTTTAAATAGAATTTAATTCTATTTACATAACTTTGATCCAGTAATTCATATTCAAATCATCTATTGCCTTTACATAGGACTAAGGATCAAATTCATATCCTTGTGGGATGACTTCTCAAGTTTATCCCAAAAGCATGAATTTATTAGGTAATTTGATAATCCTCCCACTACGATATTGTACTAGTGTACTAGCTATCTATTGAATAATGTCTTGTGGTGTATCTAATACAACCATCTTCTAAATGTATTTTATAGTTGTCCTACAACAAGTTCTGACATTTTTCTTCTAGAACAATTCTATGTTTAGCTTTAAGAGTATTCACATAGTCATTATCTAGAAACTTTGTATTTGTACTTTACAAGCACCTTGTTATCTTTATGACTACTAAAATAATCTTACATAATTCCTTTTGGTTACCCAACAAAAACACACATTTTTCTACCTTTTGGTTCCACTTTGTTAAATTTCCTTTCTAGCATAAGTGTTGGACATCCCCAAAAGTGGAAGTACCATATACTAGGTTTTCACCCAATCTACAATTTGACAAATGTCCTAGGGACAAACTTTTGGAATCAATTTTAAAAAATGTATAGTAATAATTAGAGTATATCTTCAAAAGGAAATAAGTAAATAGAAAACTTATCATGTACTTTCCCTTTTCTAAAAGAATCATATTCCTCCTTCATGTATGCACTAACTTAAAGAAGTCATTGAAACTATATTCCGTTACAACAGAATAGGAATATAACAAAAACTAATGGTTCTAAAAGCCCATATTTCACTAGTCTAGAATATCATTTAGATTAATAAGACCTAGACTTTAGTGTCAAAACATACAATACAAAAATGAAGGAAACTTTCTCTTTAAAAGTAAAACATGTAAATTTCCATCTAAATTACAATCATGGACAAGGCTTGACTTTACTATAATGGAAACACTTTCCTTTTGGTCATGCTTTTAAGTCTAATGGCAACTCCTAGGACAATTAGGTTGCCTAACTGTTTGGTATTATCATTCTTCTTTTTACCCTTACCTTTCTATTAAGGCTTAGAATTTGAATTAAGTCATATTGATCCTAGCCTTAGCTTTTAGGATGTCTTCCGTTTAGAACTTACTTATCAACTAAGATAATATAAAAAGAATCTACTTATTTTCAAAACAATCTGAATTGATCAAATGATTCTAACAAGGACTTGTGGATCATATCCATATGAGATTAACAATTAATCTCTACATCCAAGAATTCCAATTCATTTAAAGATGAAAATATTTTCATAAAATGACATAGAATTGGACCTCCTTAAGCCTTCCTTAGCACTCAATATGATTCATACCAAACATCTCATTTAGACTTAATATAAAGTCTAAACCTAGTGCTAACTTTTGCATCTCATGTTGTAGCACAATCGAGATAGAAGCTAATGTAACATTTTAGCATCTCAACGAGACTATGATCACATCAGAAGATGTCTTCCAAAAATGCATCATGTATAGGAAAATTATGACAATGCTAAATTGAAACATATTTATGTACTTCAGCTTCTTTAAGCACAATGTCCAAAACTATTTATTAGTCAATGTGATTCAACTAAAATAGTAGCTAGAGAACAAAAATTTATGACAACTTTAATTTGAGACTATGAACAAAATTACAAGGGCATTATAATTTTGCATCCACAACCATATAATATGGAACCCCAAAACCATATTATATTAGGTGCAACAACAACCCAATCCCATAATTAATAATTCTCGGTAGGTGGTCATACCAATCACTATGATCAGGCGAGAAATATTCTCATTATTAACGCTATCATGGTAACTCTTACCAAACAAAAATAATTTTTCGTTCTTCCCTTAGCCTTTAAGTAATAATAACAGAGCTTCGTAGGGAGATTAACATTACACTTAGTCTAGTGTACACCATTGCTTAGACTTTATGTGAGTCACCAAGTAACTCCACGGCAGTGTGGTCATTCTCAATGTAAAAACACACTTCATCCATCATTAAGAAGTTTAATTTGTAGTACCATGAATTAAACACCCTCCGTAGGGAGTAAGGCATATACGCTAAGGTGAGGTGCCTAATCACACTACTATAAATCAACAATGGAGGCCTTGAGACTCAACCTTTGAATCTCTCTACCATTAGAATTTTTAAAACAAGTGGATGTTGGAAAAATCTGGTTTTGTATCTCATACAAAACACACAGCGGAAGCAACAAACATGGATCTATTTCATTGATGATTGATAACTTGCATTATGTAAATTTCAGAATTTAAGAACAAGATTGCGTACCTTGGTGTAGTGAAATTCAAAACAAAAGATTAGAAGTACTTGGGAACACTTTTAATCTTCAATCCAATTCCACTTTACGCCCAAGAAGTGTGGTCTTTCAATCAGTTTCTAAGGGAGATTAATCGAGTGGTTTCACTCACACATACACACCATTTCACAATGATGTCTCTCTTTTTTCTTTTATAAAAAATTCTGTATGTTTCTCCCTTTACAACTAACTAATTATCTAATTGGGCTGGCCTATTGGGCCTTTTCAATTAGGCTTTAGTGTGTGGCTTGGAATGGGACCAAAAGGGACCAATAAGACACTAGCTCTAATGGGCCTTAGGCTTTTCTGTCAACTCTTGACAAGTTCAAAATTACTATTAATTATATTTAATACCACTATATAAATATAATTGCACTCTAGTCCTTATTATTAAATTATATCCCAAAACTTTATTATACATGCAACCCCTTCATAAAATATTCGTAGTAATTCAAAGTCATGAATATAGACTGCCACTTTGAAGATTACTACATCTTAATCCTTGAGTACCCAGTTTAATCATTTTAAATTATTCATCATATATTTATGAAATCTAATTTCATAAATATATACTTTAGTAACTCCTTACTAAAGTGGTTAGGCCTAACACTCTGAATAACCAAACCCATTAAACTTATCTCAAGGAAATATTTTATATCTCCGTTAAAAGATTATGAATTCCATCTTGAAAATATATGTTCCATCAACACTAAATGTGGCTGCCCAACATACTGAGGTTTTGACCATTACTTTAGATCTCACTCCTGATATATCAAAGCAACCTACATTTCATGATCAGGTCCATTATTCTCTCAGGATTAAGAGTTCATGCAAATATAATTCGTGAGATTTATTATTCAATTGACAGTCGTTAGGAGAATAATAAATCTCACAGCGGTCCAGTTCAATATGTCTTAACTCTTAAAACATATCAACATATCAACTAGAAGTCACCACTTCCATGATCAAGACAAATCATCTTAGTTAATATGTTATAGTCTTTGCAGATGAAAATTGAGGAATTTCATCACAAAGCCTCTTCCAATTCGATCGATCAAAAAGAAGATTCGATCAATCGAAAAGAATTCTCGATCAATCGAGATTCATGAAACTAAATTTTTCAAAAAAATTCAGGTAACCGTTTTTGACATTTTTACTATTTTCTATCAAAAACACTTTTTGAGTTATAAAAGAAGATTTATAGATCAAACATTAAGGTTTTCAAGATCAAGATCAAAAACTCTAATGTAAGGTTGAATTTAATCAACCATCTTGTTGGCTTTATTCCATGCCAAATTTGCTTGTAATTCAGCATTTAGAAACCCTGTATTTAGGTGGGAATCATGTAAGGGTAGTGTGTGAGAGAGTGTGAAGAAATGCTCAAGACTGTAAAGTGAAGCAAGAACTCGTGACTGGATCTCGCGGGTGGCTCGCAACTGGCAAGCCGCCAGAAGTTGCACACGAGTAAAGTATGCAAAGAAGCTGAACCGTCATGCCAGCTGTAGAACTACAGGACAAAAAGTCTAGACTAACCATTCAGTTAGCTCACGGCTTGAACTCACGACTCAGTCAAGTCGCGAGGCCAAGTCGCCAGCTAGCTCTGTTTTGGAAAAATGACACTTCACATTCCAAGCACACACTAGTATATATAGACCCTTATACCCACGAAATGTAGAGAGTTTCCTGAGAGAATTTTAAGAGAGAAACCCTAGAGAAAAACAAGATTGACTCATCCACAATCTTTACATAGAGACTCTTTAAATTCCTCTCCTCTCACCCTCTCCATTGTTACGTCCTTGAGAGGTTCATAGCTAAATCCTTTTCTCACCATACCCACATCTGTGAGAAGGCTTTTTGGTGCTTTAGGAAGCAGTTAGGAAGGGACAAATGATTATTGGTTGATGCTATGAGTTATAACAGAATCCGGTAAGCTAGAAAAGACAAAGGTTCATCGCAACCTCGTTGGAGCAAGAAGCTTAGAGGGCTTAGGTACACTAGGTAGATTAGGCTTGGAGAGTCTATTACTGTTCATGTATCCCAACTACATTTTCTAGTAGATTATTGATCACTTGGAAGGCGACAGAGAGGTTTTACTTTAATCTTTTCCATTTAATTTCTACCGTGGATGTGATTTTAATTGGTTTAGATTGTTTATCAATTCTATTATTAGCTTATGTTCATTTTCCTCACATATGTTGTTTGATATTAAGCTTGAATTGATAATTTTGTAATTGGGGGTCTAAACGTTCATAGTGTTTTACACACGTATTGAACATTCAATTGGTATCAGATCGTGTGCACTCTTTGAGGTTTAAACACCTTAGTGCGATACTTGACCCCGTATTGAGATGGACCGGTCTCAATCTTTAAATGTTCCACTATATTTTGATGGTAACAACTATGCTTTTTGGAAAGTCCGAATGAGGGCATTCTTGTGTTTTATTGATGATACAGTTTGGGATGCGGTAGAAGTAGGATGGACTAGGCCTGAGGCTACTAAATCCACTTTGGATAAGGCAGCTCTTGCGGCAACTAACGCTAACAGTAAAGTTTTGAATGCTATTTTCTGTGGTGCTTCTCCAAATGAGTTTCACAGGATTTCTCACATCACTGTTGCCAAGGAGGCATGGCAGATATTGGAGACCACTTAAGAAGGAACGAAGAAAGTAAAAGACACTAAGTTGCAGATGCTGACCACCCGGTTTGAGGAGCTCAAAATGAGTGAGGACGAGTCCTTTGACTCTTTCTATAGCAAGCTAAAGGAGGTAGTCGTCGGTAAGTTCAATTTGGGGGAGAAAACGGAGGATTCTAAGATAGTGAGGAAGATCCTTCGATCATTGCCAGAAAGCTTCCATGCCAAGGTGACAGCGATTGAAGAGAGTAAGGACCTTGATGATATCAAAGTCCAAGAACTAATTGGCTCACTTCAGACTTATAAACTGTCGTTGCCCACACAAAGGAAGAGCAAATCTCTTGTTCTTAAGACAATTAATGAAAGGGTGGAAGTTCACGACTCATCGTATGAGGATGTTGTCGAGAAGGATGTTACCTACCTTGTGAAAAATTTTCGAAAATTCTTGAAATTCAAGGACAATGGAAAATTTGTTGATAAAGGAAAATTCCAAAGTTCCGAGAATGAGAAAAAGGAATTCAAAAGGAAAGATGGAAAGGAATCCCAATCTATACAAGGAATCATGTGTTTCAAGTGCAACGGGCAAGGACACTTCAAGAAAGAATGTCCTAATTATTTGAGAATGAAAGGCAAGATGTATGCCATAACTCTTAGTGACTCGGATTCATCCAATTCTGATACTGAGGAAAGCTGTGATGGAGAAGGGAATTATTCCGCGTTTATGACTATTGCTCATGTTGAGTCTTTGGTGGACTTGAATTTGCTGGTACAAGAGCTCGGGGAGCATAGTGATGAGGAATCAATGGGAATTGTAGAAGAATCAAATGTTGAAGAAGATAAGAGTACAGAGGGTCTTGAAGAAAACTACAACTCACTCCTTGAGAAATCAGGAGAATATGCACGTTTGGCCAAGGCAGCCGTGAAAAAGATGAAGAAGGTAGAGGAGGACTATAGGAGTCTCCTAGTGCGACATAAAGAGGCCAAGTGTGAGATAGAGAAGCTGAATGGAGAGTTATCAGAAGCTTACACAAAGGTGAAATTCCTTGAGCTTGAGGTGATTCAAGCAAATGCCAAGATAGAAAGGGTCTCCACCAAAAAGCTAGATGATGTCATTTCATCACAAAAACATTTCTCAGACAAATCTAGGTTGGGATATACCGAAGAAAGTAGTTCAGCTGTCAAAATCACCAAGGAAGTGAAGTTTGTGAAAGCCAAAGAACCAGTAGTGGTTGTCTCTACTCCTGAGAAAGTAGAGGATGAAAAGAAGAAGAATGTGGCTAACCAACGAGTGTTGAATAAGCCTTGTAACCAATCAGTGGTCAAACCTAAAGGTGGAGGGAAATCACTTCCAAGATCACAAAGAGGTCCGAGAATGAACCACTTTTGCCATCATTGTGGACTTCAAGGACACACCAGAACAAATTGTCATAAGCTTAGAGCATTGAAGAATGCAAGTGATCAGAGGTCAAGAGGACCAAGAAATGACAAGAGGACTTGGGCTATTGAGCAATCAAGAGATCGAGATGGTGATCCCGGAATGATTGATGTGATGAAGATGATTGGTGCATTCACCACTTGCTTGGAAAGTTTCACTAGAAGGTTTGAAAGCCCTAGGGATATCACCCCAAATGCACGTGACGTGTGGGTGAAGAGCGGTACTCATGCATAAGAATTACAACATGTCCATGCATTAATAATTCCTATGTTTTGTGACTATGCTTAGTTGTGTGCTTTTTGCTAGTTTGAGTTGAAAATTGTTTGCTTGTTTGCTATTTGTTTTAAATGTGTTTACATTGTTGTTTTTGATCAATCCTTTTTCTTGCTTTTGTGTCAAAAATCTAAAAACACATAAAAAGTAGAAAATCCAAAAGATTGATCAACATTGTTGAGTTTTTGTCTCAAAGCATGTTTTGCCTTGTACCTTTGTACAAATGACTGTATGCATTTACGAGCGTAGCTTGTTCCCTATGCATTTATATCATTGTGGAAGAAATCTTGACTTCTATGTGATTGTTGTAAATAGATCTTCAAACTTGTTATGAATGATTAGTGAATGGTTTTGTTGATCCTAAAACATGCATAGACTTATGCCTATATTGTTGGGATTTATGCCCTAAAATCCAATTTATTGGCATGTCATAAATAATTAAATTGTTTAATTATATGAGACTATCTATTTATGAACTAATGGGATATTATCTTAGTCCATGAGATGCATAGTATGTGATTTATGTGATTTAGTCACAGAAGATATAAATCACAAGTTCTTTGTAAACTCAGAATTTAGTTCGTAGTCGGTGATGAAATTGGGCATTTCATCTGCGAAGACTATAACATATCAACTACGATGATTTGTCTTGATCATGGAAATGGAGATTTCTAGTTGGTATGTTGATATGTTTTAAGAGTTAAGACATATTGAACTGGACCGCTGTGAGATTTATTATTCTCCAAATGACTGTCAATTGAATAATAAATCTCACGACTTCTATTTACATCAACTCTAAATCCTGAGAGAATAATGGACCTGATCATGAGATGTAGGTTGCTTTGATATATCAGGAGTGAGATCTATTAGAACGGTCAAAACCTCAGTATGTTGGGCAGCCGCATTTAATGTTGATGGAACATATATTCTCAAGATGGAATTCATAATCTCTTAACGGAGATATAAAATATTCCCTTGAGATAAGTTTAATGGGTTTGGTTATTCAGAGTGTCGGGCCCGACCACTTTAGTAATAAGTTACTAAAGTATATATATTTGTGAAATTGGATTTCATAAATATATATTGAATAACATAAAGGATTAAACTGGGTACTCAAGGATTAAGATGTAGTAATCTACAAAGTGGCAGTCAACATTTCATGACTTTGTATTACTACGAATATTTTAATAAAGGGGTTGCATGTACAATAAAGTCTTGGGAAATAATTTATTGATAAGGCCTAGAGTGCAACTATATTTATATAGTGGTATTAAATATAGTTAATGGTAACTTTGGACTTGTCAAGAGTTGACAGAAAAGCCCAAGGCCCATTGGAGCTAGTGTCTTATTGGTCCCTTTTGGTCCCACTCCAAGCCACACACTTAAGCCCAATTGGAAAGGCCCAAAAGGCCAGCCCAATTAGATAATTGGTTAGATACAAAAAAGGGAAAAACGTTCAGAATATTTTATGTGAGAAAAACATCATAGTAATGGTGTAGAAGAGAGTGTAAGACACTTTTCTTAAATCCCTTTTGGTTACCAATTGAGAGACCACACATCTTGGGCATCATGTGGAATTGGAATGAAGATTGAAAGTCTTCCCAAGAACGTTTGATCTTCAAGGTTTTGAATTTCACCATACCAAGGTACGCTTTCTTGTTCTCTAATTCTGAAACTTACATAGTGCTTGTTATCAATTGCGAATGAAGTAGATCCGTTCATAATTATTAATTTAAATTTTTCCGCTGCGCACATCTGATTTTTTCCAACAAATGGTATCAGAGCGGTCTTCAATTTCGAATTGTTTAACATGTTTGTGAGTTTTAGAATTGGAGATGATAGTTTCATATTGTTAGAAGATTAAGTTTTTTAATTTTCTGCATGTTGTTGAAACTATGAATTGATGAAAACTGAAATTGGTGTTATGATGTTGTTTAATTTTAAATTTAAGTATGTTAAATTCAATCTTAAGGCTATAACATCAATAGAATTCAGTTTTGACATTGATCTCTATCTATCATGTTTGTTTTCAAGATGTTTGTTCATGAAAATCCGTAGAAAACTGCCTTAGAAAATTTCTGGGAATTTGAGTTTCGCGATTTTCGATCGATCGAAAATCACTTTCGATCGATCGAAAGAGACAGTGATCAGACGCTTTAGAACGATAGTTTTTCGATTGCTAGACGATCGATCGAATCTGTTTTTCGATCGATCGAAAGGCAATCGAGTATCAATCGAAAGTGTCAGATGATCAAGTCTTAATTTTTTCGATCGATCGAGGGGTACTTTCGATCGATCGAAAGAAAGAAAAACAGAAATTTTTTCTAAGTGTTTTCACATTTTTTAAGAGCAAGGTTATGTGTGATTGGATTACACATAGTTCTAACTAAAAGACCTAATGAGATCAAAGGTATTAGTTAAATAGAACTCTTAGTCCTAAATAGTTTAGGACTTGACTTTTAAGAAACATTCTAATGAGATTAGAATTGTTGTATGATTAAAAGTCTTTAACTTAATTTGTTTTAATTAGAAGTTTTAATGAGATTAAAGCTTAATTAAAAGGCATGTAGTTTCTAATGAGATTAGAATTCTTAATCAAATAAGTTAAGGATAGAGTTCTATATAACTAATTTTTGATTCATTAGTGTTGAAGGAATCCTAAATAGTTTAGGATTTCCATTTTAGTTGGTGATTCTAATTAGATTAGAGTCTTTATCAAGTGCAAGGTTATTAGTTGTGATGGGATCACAATTATTTAAGAAAAACCCAAATAATGAGTGGGAGTTCTTGAAATAACCCTTTTGTTAAGTTTATTGTAATGTGAGTGGATACCTCGTCTTGACTTCGAGTCTTGCATTCCATGCGGAGGGTATTTACTTCACGGATTACAAGGTTAAACTTATTTGTGATTGCGCGAATGTTCGTTACATTATTGTAACGTGACTTAGTTACATCACATTGTATTTAAACAATTAAACACATTTAATGTGTAGGGTTAAAATTGTGATTAGATCACAATGATTTCAAAACAATCTACTTGTTTTAAAATTTCTAGTGGGAGAGAGATACAAGGGTTGGATCTCACGGCCTCCATTGTCGGTTCATAGTAGTGTGGGGTAAACATCTCGTCTTGGCCTCGAGCCTTGCGTTCCATGCGGAGGATGTTTATTTCATGGTACTACAAGATTGAATTTCCTGGTTTATAGTGGTTTGATCAAACACCTTGTCTTAGCCTCGAGCTTTGCATTCCATGCGGAGGGTGTTTTTATCATGGTACTACAAAATAAGCCTGTTAAAGGGATGAAATGTGGCTACACATGATTCTAGACAATGGTGTACACTAGACTAAGTTTAATAGTATCCTCTATGCTGAGTTCTTGCTATTATTACTTAGAGGCTAAAGGAAAAAGCGGCAAATTATTTTTGTTTGGTAAGAGTTACCATGATAGCATTAATAATGAGAATAATTCTCGCCTTATCATAGTGATTGGTATGACCTCGCTTCCGAGGAATATTAATTGCGGGATTAGGTTGTCGTTGCACCTAGTATAGTATGGTTTTCGGGTTCCATATTATATGGTTATGGATGCAAAATGATAATGTCCTGGTATTTAAGTTCGTAGTCTCAATATAAAGTTGTCATAAACTTTGTCCTCTAGCTACTATTTTAGTTGAATCACATTAACTAAGAAATAATTTTGGATATGATGCTTAAAGTAGCTGAAGTACATATTCATGTTTCGATTCAGCATTGTCATAATTTCCTATACATGATGCATTTATGGAAGATAGCTTATGATGTGATCATAGTCTCCATTGAAATGCTAGTATGTTATATTGGCTTCTATCTCATTTGTGCTACAACATGAGATGCAAGAGTTAGTACTAGACTTAGACTTTATATCAAGTCTAAATGAGATGTTTGGTATGAATCATATTGAGTGCTAAGAAAAGCTTAAGGAGTTCCAATTCTATGTCATTTTATGAAAATATTTTATTTTTTTTTTAAATGAATTGGAATTCTTGGATGTAGAGATTAAATGTTAATCTCATGTGGATATGATCCACAAGTCCTTGTTAGATTCATTTGATCAATTCATATTGTTTTGAAAATAAATTCTTTTTATATTATCTGTATTGATGAGTGAGTTCTACGCAACGGAAGACATCCTAAAAGCTAAGGCTAGGATTAATATGATTTAATTCAAATTCTTAGCCTAAACCGAAAGGTAAGGGTGATAAGAAGAAGAATTAAAATACCAAACAGTTTGGCAAGCAAGTTGCCCTAGTAGTTGCCAAAAGGAAATTAGACTTAAAAGTATGACCAAAAGAAAGTGTTTCTGGTTTGGTTAAACTAAGCTTTGTCCATGATTGTTTTCTAGATGGAAATTTACATGTTTTACTTTTTAAAGTGAAAGTTTCCATCTTTTGGTATTGTATGTTTTGGCATTTAAGTCTAGATCTTATTAATCTAAATTGTATTCAAGATTGGTGAAAAATGGGCTTTTAGAACCATTATTTTGTAATATCCCCAATCTATGAATTCTATTTAGAGGATAATATGATCTAAGACTCCTTTATTGTAAAGGAATATAGTATTAATGACTT
Source organism: Quercus glauca (assembly GCA_023736055.1). NCBI lineage: Eukaryota > Viridiplantae > Streptophyta > Magnoliopsida > Fagales > Fagaceae > Quercus > Quercus glauca. The sequence goes on along the minus strand of CM043315.1, from coordinate 10,981,557 downwards.
CTTTAAGTCAGTGCATACATGAAGGAGGAATAAGACTCTTTTAGAAATAGTAAAGTACATGATAAGTATTTCCATTTGCTTATTTCTTTTGGAGATATACTCTAGTTATTACTATGCATTTTCTAAAATTGATTTCAAAAGTTTGTTCCTAGGACACTTGTCAAATTGTGGATTGGGTGAAAACCTAGTATATGATACTTCCACTTTTAGAGATGTCCGGCACTTGTGCTAGAAAGGAAGTCTGACAAATTGAAATCAAAAGGTAGAAAAATGTATGATTATAATAAGTATCCAAAAGGATTTGCAGAAGATTGTTTTGGTAGTCATAAAGATTACAAGATGTTTGTAAAGTGCAAATACAAAGTTCTGACAAGATGTTTGTAATGTACAAATACAAAGTTCTTGATGATGACTATGTGAATAATCTTAAAGAATTGTTATAGAAGAGAAGTCAGAATTTTTGTAAGACAACTATAAAATACATTTAGAAATGAGGTGGTTGTATTAGATACACCACAAGGCATTATTCTAGATATATAGCTAGTACACGGATACAATATCGTAGTGGGAGGATTGTAAATTCATACTTTTGGGATAAACTTTTGAAGTCATTCCACAAGGATATGAATTTGATCTTCGGTCCTACGTTGAGGCAATAGATGATATGAATATGAATTATTGGATCAAGGTTATGTGAATAGAATTAGATTCTATTTAAAGTCTAGAACTTGTAGAGGCGCCTATTGGCATTGAGCCTATTGTTCTCAAATAGGTTTACAAGAAAATGAGATTGATAGAATTGAAGGTGCAAACCTTCAAAGTCAAGACTAGTGGCGAAAAGATTTATTCAGAAAGAAATGGTTCGATTATGAAAAGATTTTTTCACCTATAGTCAAGTTTGACTCTATCTAGATTCTCTTATCCATTATATTTTATTTGGATGAAATATGGCAATGGATATCAAGAAAGCTTCTTTTAGTAGCAATCTTGAGGAAGACATCTATATGATGTAACTAGACTTGTTCATAGCAAAGAACCAGTTGTGATTAGTATGCAAGTTGCTTAAAGTCCATTTATGGACTAATGCAAGCATCTAAGTCATAAATATCATCTTTGATCAAGCAATCAAATTGTTTGATTTTGATCAAGTATTAAAAGACCTTATGTGTGTAAAGCTATATAGAATAATAAATCTCATTATGTATATTGATGACATTCTAATCATTTAGGATGATGTAGAGTTATTGTCATCAATAGAGTTTTTGGTTGTCTAATCCAGTTTGATATAAAGTACTTGGGAAAGACTAGTCACATCCTAAGAATTATAACTTTGTTAAAATTCAGAAATTAGGATGTTGGGTCTATCTCAAACTGCTTAAATAGATTAGATTTTAGCCAAGTATAGCATATAATACTTCAAGAAAGGATTCTTTCCTTTTAAGTTTGAAGTTCCTTTATATAGGACTACGGTCCTTAGACATATAAAAGGAAGAGCATATCAAGACGGTTCCTTATATCAAACGATAGGAAGTCTTTATGCTATGCTAAATACTAGGCTAAATATCTATTTTGTAGTGGGCATGGTAAGCAAATATCAATTGAATCGAAGATCACTTAATTTAGTGGGAGTAAAGCATATACTCAAATATCTTAGGACAATGAGGGATTATATGCTTGTCCACAAAAGTGAAGTTTTGGTGTTTATTGGATGTACAAATTCTGACTTGTAGTTTGATTGTGATTCATGAAGTTGGACTTCAAAATATGTGTTCATCCTAGGTGGTGAAGATACACATTAAACTTAAGTGTTATCTCATTAGAGAGATATGAGTACTTAAGAAGTAGTAGTCGAAAAGATAATTTATGCAATAAATCTGGCTGAAACTTGTTTCCAAACCTTGCCTTAGAGTGACTATGAATTACTCTAAAGGGAGATAAGTGTCGGATATGTGGTAAATTGTCTTTGAGGGCAAGTGGGAGATTGTTGGGATTTATGCCCTAAAATTCAATTTATTGGCATGTCATAAATAATTAAATTGTTTAATTATATGAGACTATCTATTTATGAACTAATGGGATATTATCTTAGTCCATGAGATGCATAGTATGTGATTTATGTGATTTAGTCACAGAAGATATAAATCACAAGTTCTTTGTAAACTCAGAATTTAGTTCGTAGTCGGTGATGAAATTGGGCATTTCATCTGCGAAGACTATAACATATCAACTACGATGATTTGTCTTGATCATGGAAATGGAGATTTCTAGTTGGTATGTTGATATGTTTTAAGAGTTAAGACATATTGAACTGGACCGCTGTGAGATTTATTATTCTCCAAATGACTGTCAATTGAATAATAAATCTCACGACTTCTATTTACATCAACTCTAAATCCTGAGAGAATAATGGACCTGATCATGAGATGTAGGTTGCTTTGATATATCAGGAGTGAGATCTATTAGAACGGTCAAAACCTCAGTATGTTGGGCAGCCGCATTTAATGTTGATGGAACATATATTCTCAAGATGGAATTCATAATCTCTTAACGGAGATATAAAATATTCCCTTGAGATAAGTTTAATGGGTTTGGTTATTCAGAGTGTCGGGCCCGACCACTTTAGTAATAAGTTACTAAAGTATATATATTTGTGAAATTAGATTTCATAAATATATATTGAATAACATAAAGGATTAAACTGGGTACTCAAGGATTAAGATGTAGTAATCTACAAAGTGGCAGTCAACATTTCATGACTTTGTATTACTACGAATATTTTAATGAAGGGGTTGCATGTACAATAAAGTCTTGGGAAATAATTTATTGATAAGGCCTAGAGTGCAACTATATTTATATAGTGGTATTAAATATAGTTAATGGTAACTTTGGACTTGTCAAGAGTTGACAGAAAAGCCCAAGGCCCATTGGAGCTAGTGTCTTATTGGTTCCTTTTGGTCCCACTCCAAGCCACACACTTAAGCCCAATTGGAAAGGCCCAAAAGGCCAGCCCAATTAGATAATTGGTTAGATACAAAAAAGGGAAAAACGTTCAGAATATTTTATGTGAGAAAAACATCATAGTAATGGTGTAGAAGAGAGTGTAAGACACTTTTCTTAAATCCCTTTTGGTTACCAATTGAGAGACCACACATCTTGGGCATCATGTGGAATTGGAATGAAGATTGAAAGTCTTCCCAAGAACGTTTGATCTTCAAGGTTTTGAATTTCACCATACCAAGGTACGCTTTCTTGTTCTCTAATTCTGAAACTTACATAGTGCTTGTTATCAATTGCGAATGAAGTAGATCCGTTCATAATTTATTAATTTAAATTTTTCCGCTGCGCACATCTGATTTTTTCCAACATATATATCTTCCCACTCTTTATTTTATTGTTTTTGCATAAAGAGCTCAACAAATGTAAATCTCCAAATGAAAAGAGATAATGAGCTGCAAAAGCCTGTCACACATACTAGTATTTGACTAGGAAAAAGGGAAAGCGACTTGAAATAAAATGTATGATGCCCAAAAAGCCAAAGGCTATCTCATCAAATTGAAATATCAAAAATTTCAAGCATCAATCTCACAATAAAATGTAATGATTCAAAAAGATCAAATGATATAATGTTTATGAAGCCAAATGAAAAGCTTCAAAGAAATGTTATCAAGTTATGTGGGAGGTCATATATGCATATTTCTATTATTGAGATGGGTCACATTATCTAGTGCTAATTGTGTATGTCTTGGTTGAATTGATCATTGAAGTTTCACATTAGACTAAGGACTATCTCATTTTTTATATCCACACACATCACACATGTCTATGTTCAATGAATGTTGTATTCATTTGTGTGATTGTACTTAATTAAATGTGTTTTCAAATGCTCAATCTTTGTTGATCAAGACACAAAGATTTTTGAGTGTTTTAGTTGTTTTTGGAAAGTATTTTGTTGTTACAAAAATTGTCAAAATTTCAAAAATAATGCTGCCCTATTTTGGCGACTCAATTGCGGGTAGGTCCAGTTGCATGCCCCAATCACGAGCCCACACAAAGATTTTTCATGACTCATTGGTGGGTCAACGTCCCAGTCGTGAAAAATACTTAGAATATTTTTCAAAATTTGGGTTTTTATGTTTCTCGCGGCTCAGTGTGGCGACTTATTCGCAGGTGGAAGGTCCAGTCGCGAGAGGTACACAGAGATTTTTGCGGCTTACCTCGCGACTTTCTCGCAGGTAGACCTTCCAGTCTTGAAAAAAACTTAGACAAATTTTCAAAATTTTTGGTTTATAGGTGTTTCGCGATTGGCCCTGGTGACTTGCACGCAACTTGATTCAATCGCGAAAAACGCGTGTTTTGCATTTTATAGGTAGTTTTAAAACTTTTCAGTTTTCCCTTGAATTTTTGTGACTGTTCAGTGTCTTCCCCGTTTATCCCTCTCTCAAACCCACCATGTTTCTCACAAAAATCTCCATTGTTGTTCATCATTTCAACATTAATCTTCAAGAAAAGGTATGGGTTTTCTTATTTTTACTAAGTATTTCATGTTTATAGCCCTGCTTTCTTGGATTTTTGAGTTGTTACTGGGGTTTGAGTTTTATGGTGTTCGAACATGGGTTTAGTCTATTTTGGTGTGATTGGGTGTTTGGGTTCTGTTGATCTCAATTTTAGGATGATGGATAGTATTGTTATCTTGATTGAGTTTCTGTTGTGAGTTGGTTTAATGTTCTGTGCTAGTTTGAGCATCTCATACCCATTAAGTTATGTTCTATTTTTGTGGGTTTACTATGATATGCAATGTTTTTGAGTGTGGTTAATTCGTAATGGTTAATTATTGCATGTTGGTGTTTGTGTTTGGCTGTGTGCCCTAAGTTGTTCATGTTGGGTTCTGTGCTCACTGTCAAAATATGTTATGCCTAAAAATTGATGATAAATTGTTTTGTACTCTTTTGATTTGAGTTTTTCTCATTCCATGATTATTTTTGTACTATGTATGAACCGAATGTTGGTATAAGTATATGTTCCTTTCAGTGCTACTAACCTGTAACTAATGTTCGAGTTTCCATCTATTGTGCTCTATTTTTGTGGGCTTTGCTACTATGGTTTTGCAGATGACTCCTACAAAGAAGAAAACTATAGCCAAAAAGGGTGACAAAGGTTGAAGATGGACAATACAAAGTTCAGGTTTCCTCAACATTTTGAGAGATACAATCGGTTCTACATAGAGGCTACCATCATTCAAGAAAGATTTGTAGACTTGGTGGATTTTAAAGACACTTTTATACTAAGTTGTTTTCAGGGCAGAGGTTGGGATAAGTTGTTGAGTGACCTGCCTGGAGTGTGTGAGCCTCTGATCAAGGAGTTTTGTGCTAATGCTGTGTTAAGAGAGCATGAGATCAACTGTTGGATAAGGGGACATGAATTCACCATAGATGTAGATGACATAGATGAGGTGCTAGGGTTTGAAGATTTGGATGACCATGACTTCATCCATTACAAGGACAGGATGCTATCCATTGAAACTATTCAATCTCGTATTGTTGGAGTTAGAGAGGGGAAATGCCTTAACACTAATGACTTCCCAACTGACATGAGGTGTCTCACAACCATCATGATGTTCAATTTGTACCCAGTGAGGAAGCTGTCCACTATCAACAATGCTAGAGGTATCATCCTTATGGAGCTCAAGGAGAACACTTACATAGACATCAGTGCTTATATCTTCCACACCATTGTTGATGAGACCAGAATAACCTCTAAGGCCAAGCTGATTTTCCCCAGCCTACTTATGAGACTTTTTAGAGCAAAAGGTGTGGCAATCCCTCAAGATATTAGCCTCAGGTCTACTCCCTTAGCCATTAACAAGCTAACCATTACAAGGATAAGAGTTCGTCTTTTGGGTGATGAAAGGGAGGGTGACCAAGAAGAAGGTGAACCTATGGAGATTGAGACAGAGGCTGAAGGGCAACCCTCAAGCTCAAGAGGCCGTGGCAAGAGAAGCAGAGCATCATCCTTATCATCTGTACCTCCAAATGAATTCCAGATCATCCTTGAGAGGATTGATAGGCTCAAAGATGTTCAGAATGAGCAATTTGATAGGTTGGCTACACTCCAAGATGAGATGACCATTCTTTCAGCAAAATTTGATAGCTTCTCCACTCAGCAGTGACCCTTTGGCCATTCCAGCCAAAAAGGGGGAGATTTTTGGGATAGCTCTTGAGGGGGAGTGCCAAATAGCTCTTGAGGGGAGTGCCAGTTTGAGGGGGAGCTTGCATAAAACTTAAATTCAGAAATTTTTTACTTTATGTTTATGTTGTTCGTGTCTTTAGATGATATGTTGTGGTGTTGATATTACGTTTTGGTTACTTCTGTGGTTTAAACTCATGGTTATCTTAGTTCTTTTAAGATGTTATTCAGTATATTCTGTTTTGTGTCTTTTGCTTTTGTAAGCGTTTAGGGTTTTGTACCCATGATTTATAGCCTGGTACTTGCTGTTAAATGTTATGCATTTTCCTTAAGTACATCACTCTTGTGCCATTTATTGGATCTTATATCCTTAATGCAGTTACCTTATGTTGTTGCATTGGTTGAGTGTTGGACATGCGAATAATACTTTGCATTAAGCTTATTAGCTTACATGTCCAGATGTTCATTCCGTGTGTGAATGAGCTGAATGTTCAATATGTGTGTAAAACACCCTTGAACGTTTAGACCCCAAATAACAAATTATCAATTCAAGCTTAATATCAAACGATTAACATGTGGAACATGAACATAAGCTAAACACAGAATTAATAAACAGTTTAAGCCAAATATAATCACATCCACAGCAAAAAATAAAAGGCAAAGAAAAAGGGAAGAGAGATGCAAACACAAGGACAACACACGATGTGTTATCGAAGAGGAAACCGAAGCCCTCGGCGTAAAACCTCTCCGCCGCCCTTCAAGCAGTCAATAATCCATTAGAAAAAGTAGTTGGGATATATGAACAACAATAGACCCTCCAAGCCTAATCTACCCAATGTACTTAAGCCCTCCAAGCTTCTTGCTCCAACGAGGTTGCGCTGAACCTTTTTCTTTTCTAGCTTACCAGATTCTGCTATAGCCTATAGCATCAACCAATACGAATTGGTCCCTTCCTAACTGCTTCCTAAAGCACTAATAAACTTTCTCACAGATATGGGTATGGTGAGAAAAGGATTTGGCCAAGAACCTCTCAAGGATGTATCAATGGAGAGGAAGAGAGTAGAGGAATTTGAAGAGTCTCTTAGGTGAAGATTGTGGATGAATTAATCTTGTTTTTCTCTAGGGTTTCTCTCTCAAAATTCTTTCTGGAAGCTCTCTACATTTCGTAGGTATAAGGTCTATATATAGTGGTGTGTGTTTGGAATGCGAAGAGTCAGTTTTTCCCAAACAGGGTGATCTGGCGGCTTGGCCTCACGACTAGTCTGAGTCGCGAGTTAACGACCTGGCCAGCCTGGGACTTTTGTCCTGTAGTGCGACAGCTAGCGTGACCCTTCAACTCCCCTACATGCTTTTCACGTGTGCTGCAATTGGCGGCTTCCCAGTCGCGAGTCAGCCGCAAGTCCCAGCCGTGAGTCTCTGCATCCTTGCACAATCTTGAGCATTTCTTCACACTCTCTCACACACTACCCTTACATGAATCCCACCTAAATACATGGTTACTAATTGCTAAAATACAAGCAAATTTGGCATCAAATAAAGCCAACAAGATGGTTGATTAAATTCAACCTTACAATCTCCCCTTTTGGCTATTCCGTGACAAAACCCTACAATAGACTCTAGACTTAACGCATGAGTTGGGAACAGTTGAACAAAACTCACTCACACCTAACTCTAGATTTTAATAAGCTCTTGAACCATAAGAACAAGTATCTCTTGAAACACAACAACACAACAATATCATTATATGCAGAAAACTTAAAATGCATATGGAGCAAGCACAATGCGATCAAGCAAAATGGGATAAATCAATAAACCAAGGCTTGACCAAAACAAGCAATCACTATATAATAGTGATCACAATACTCATTCACACAAGGAATGAACATCCGAACATGCAAGCTGATAAGCTCATTTGTAGAGTATCATTTGCAAGTCCAACACTCAACCAATGCATAAAACATATATGCATCTGGGAATAAAATCCTACAAGGGGATAAGAGTGATGTATTGAAGAAAATGCATAACATTTAGCAACAAGTACTTAAGCTACAAAGCATGGGTACAAAGCATAAAGGCTGCATAGGCAAGGTACAAACCATAAAAGCCTCCAAAAGCATGGAAACAAACCCTAAAAGCTTACAAAAGCAACATGGGTACAAATAGTACCATACAAAACACTAACAGAATAACATCATATGAATTAATAAACCAAAGTTTCACAAGAAAAACATATCCATGAATTTCTATGAATTTACCAAAACAATAACCATAAAGTATCAGACCCATAATAAAAGCATAGCATAATCCAAAACATGATACCATAACCATAAAAATAAACAAATTAAGCAAAATAAACACTGTCTTTGACTGCTGTTCCCCTTCAGATAGTACTCCCCTTCAAGAGCTGCTTCTCACAAAAATTCTCCCCCTTTTTGATCGGAATGGCCAAAGGGTCACTGCTGGGTGTTAATGCTATCAAACTTGGCTGAAAGTACGTTGAGCTGATCCTAGATAGCTGCCATTCTATCAGTATGCTCATTCGGGACCTCTCTGAGTCCATCAATCCTCTCCAAGATGATCTGAAATGCATCTGGAGGTACAGCTAATGAGGTTGAAGCCCTGCTTCTCTTGCCTCTGTTTCTGGGTGTGGATGTCTGTCTTGCAGCCTCTGCTTCAGTTTCCATTGGATCACCTTCTCCTTGGTCACCCTCCTCAGTCACCCTCCTCTTCATCACCTGAAAGAAGAACTTGTATCCTTGTGATGGTTTGTTTGTTAATGGCTAAGAGTGGAGTCATGTGACTGATATTTGAGGAATTGCTACACCTTTTGCTCTGAAAATCCTCATAAGTAGGCTTGGAAAAATCAGCTTGGGCCTAGAGGTGGTTCTGGTCTCATCCACAATTGTGTTAAATATGTGTGAGCTGATATCAATATAGGTTTTCTCCTTGAGCTTCATGAGGAAGATGACTCTTGCATTGTTAATTGTGGTCAACTTCCTTACTGGATACAGATTAAACATCATGATAGTGGTCAGACACCTCATGTCAGCAGGGAAGGCATTAGTGTTGAGACATCTCCCCTCTTTCTGTCCACCAATGCGATTCTGGACAGTTTCTATAGATAGCATCCTGTCCTTGTAGTTTGTGAATTCATAATCCTCTAAACCCTCAAGCCCTAGTACTCCATCAATATCATGTGCATCTAGGGTGAACTCACATCCTCTGATCCAGCAATTTAGATCATCCTTTTTTATGATAGCATTTGCATAGAATTCTCTTATTAAAGGCTCACAAACTAGAGGGAGGTCACTCAACAGCTTATCCTATCCTCTGCCCTCAAAACATTCTGGAATGAAAGTGTCCTTCAAATCCTCTAAATCTACAAACCTTTCCTGTATTATGGTTCCCTTCTAGAAAGAATCTCTGTATCTCTCAAAGTGTTGAATAGACCTAAACAAGTTATGGTCCATTTTCAACCTTTTGTCAGCTTTCTTAGTATGAGTCTTTTTCTTTGTAGGTGTGGGAGTCATCCATAAACAAGCAAAAGAGACCATAAGGAAAAAGCACAATAGATAGACATTTAACACATTAGAACCAAATTAGAAATACATTGAGGAACAGAGATTAATATAACTTGCTATAGAATAGAGGATTTAACACAAATGACCTAAAAACTCAATGTGACAGAGTGTACAAGCACAACAAGATCATCAAAAGACCTAATAATTAACACAAATGAAAATGTGTACCAAGCAATCTGTCAACCAAATGCAGCAAGAAACCAACTTTAACAAATTCTAAACACTTAAGCATATGTCATTAAGACAATACAAAATGGGTATGATATGAATATTGAATCTAGAAACAACAGAGGAACACAATATATAATAGCAAAAATGAGAAAAAGCATATCACACATCAGATTGTTAAATGCAACAAAACCCATTAAAACAAACCCAACAAAATATTCTCAACCCATATCCGAATCCACTCAAAACTCAAAGCAACAACACAACTCACAGATTCCAAAAAATAACACTCAAATCATGAAATATGAAGTGAAAGAGATGACAAGGTTGAAGATCTATTTACAACATCACATAGATTTCAAGATTTCTTCCACATTGATATGAGTGCAATAGAGACAAGCTAAGCTCGTAGATGCACAAAGCCATTAGTACAAAGGTGCAAGGCAAAACATGCTTTGAGACAAAACTCAACAAAGTCGATCAAACTTTTGGATTTTCTACTTTTTATGTATTTTTGGATTTTTGACACAAATGTAAGAAGAAGATTGATTAAAAACAACAATGTAAAAAACATTTGAAACAAAAACAAACAAACAGACAATATTTCAAATCAAACTCGCAAGAAGCACCCAACTAAGAATATACACAAAACATGGGAAGTATTAATGCATGGACATGTTGTAATGCTTATGCATGAGTGCCCTTCCTCACCCACACGTCACTTGCATTTGGGGTGATATCCTTAACGGATTGGGTACAGGAGTTAGGACTTTCAAACCTTCTTGTGAAGCTTTCCAAGCAATTGGTGAAGGCACCGATCATCTTCATCACGTCCCTCATTCCAGAATCACTGTTTTGACTTCTTAGTTGCTCACCACCCCAAGACCTCCTGTCATTTCTTCTTCCTCGTGACCGGGGAGCGCTTGTATTGTTCAATGCTCTCAGTTTATGGCAGTTGGGTGTGGTATGTCCTTGCAATCCACAATGGTGACAAACATGATTCGTTCTAGGACCCCGTTGTGATCTTGGCATTGATCTTCCTCCAACTCCAAATCTGGCTTTAGATTGATTACGAGACTTATTTAACACCCGTTGATCAACCACCTTCTTTTTCTATTCAACCTTAACTTTCTCAAGAATAGATTCTTTTACAATCGGCTCTATGGCTTTCACAAATTTCACTTCTTTGGTGACATTGGCCGATGAGCTACTCCTTTCGGTATATCCCAACCCGGACTTATCTGAAAAATGTTTTTGAGATGAAATAACATCTTCCAACTCCTTGGAGAAGACCCTATCTATCTTGGTATGTGCTTGCACTACCTCTAGCTCAAGAAATCACACTTTTGTATAAGCTTCTGATAGCTCACCATTTAGTGTCTCAATCTCACACTTTGCTTCCTTATATCTGACTAGGAGACTTTTATAGTCTTCCTCTGCTTTCTTCATTTTCTTCATAGCCGCCTTTGCTACCCTTGCATACTCTCCTGCCTTTTCAAGAAGTAGGGTGTAATTCTCGTAGAAACTAGCTGTATTCTCATCCTTTTTAGTATCTGATTATTCAACAATCCCAATGGATTCTTCATCACTGTGTTCTCCAAGTTCTTGCACAAGTTGATTCAGGTCTTCCGAGGACTCAAGATGTTCAATGGCCACAAATGCGGAGTAGTTTCCTTCTTTGCCACAGCTATCCTCAGAATCAGAATTTGATGAATCTGAGTCACTTAGAGTAGTGGCATATACCTTGCCCTTCGATTTCAAATAATTCGGACATTCCTTCTTAAAATGACCATGTCCGTTGCACTCAAAGCAAGTAATTCCTTGTGAGGATTGGGACTTTCTACCATCTTTCCTTCTAAATTCCTTTTTCTCCTTTCCAGAACTCTGAAATTTTCTTTTGTCATCAAATTCCCACTGTTCTTGAGTTTTAAGAATTTACGAAAGTTTTTCACAAGATACGCCACATCTTTATCTACACTATCCTCATCTAAAGAGTCACGAGATACTGCTCTCTCATCAATTGTCTTCAGAGCAAGGGATTTGTTCTTCCTCTGCGTGGGCAGCGACAATTCATATGTCTGTAATGAGCCAATCAACTCTTGAACTTTAATGTCGTTAAGATCTTTGCTCTCTTCAATAGCCGTCACTTTAGCACGGAAACTTTCTGGCAGTGACCGAAGGATCTTCCTTACTATTTTAGAATCCTCCATCTTTTCCCCCAAATTGAATTTGCTGACGACCACCTCGTTCAGCTTACTGTAAAAAGAGTCAAAAGACTCATCCTCAGTTATTTTAAGCTCCTCAAAGTGAGTGGTCAACATCTGTAGTTCGGTGTCCTTCACTTTCTTAGTTCCTTCATAAGTTGTCTCTAAAATCTCCCATGCTTCCTTAGCAATAGTAATATGTGAAATCCTATGAAATTCTTCTGGAGAGACACCACAGAAAATAGCATTCAAGGCTATACTATTAGCATTAGCCGCCGCAAGAGCTTGTTAGGATTAGTGCCCTTAAATCCTATTGAATGATGCTATGTATAATATTAAGTGTAACATTGTGTTTGACATTATGTATGACTTAATGTTGTGTTTAATAAATTTTTATTATCATCTGAAATAATGGTAACATGAATATTCGGACATTATCATATAGTCCATGAGATGCATAGTATGTGATTTATGTGAAGAGTCACAGAAGATATAAATCACAAGTTCTTTGTAAACTCAGAATTATAGTTCGTAGTCGGTGATGAAATTGGGCATTTCATCTGCGAAGACTATAACATATCAACTACGATGATTTGTCTTGATCATGGAAGTGGTGACTTCTAGTTGATGTGTTAATATGTTTTAAGAGTTAAGACATATTGAACTGGACCGCCATGAGATTTATTATTTGCCTAAGGACTGTCAAATGAATAATAAATCTCATGACTTGTATTTGCATGAACTCTTAATCCTAAGAGAATAATGAACCTGATCATGAGGTGTAGGTTGCTTTGAAATATCAGGAGTGAGATCTATATTAATGGTCAAAACCTCAGTATGTTGGGCAGCCACATTAAGTGTTGATGGAACATGTATTCTCAAGATGGAATTCATAGTCTCTTAACAGAGATATAAAATATTCCCTAGAGATATAAAATATTCCCTTTAGATAAGTTTAATGGGTTTGTTATTCAGAGAGTTAGGCCTAACCACTTTAGTAAGTAGTTACTAAAGTATATATTTATGGAATAGGATTTCATAAATATATAATGAATAACATTAAAGGATTAAACCGGGTACTCAAGGATAAAGATGTAGTAAATTACAAAGTGGCAGTCTATTTTAATGACTTTGTATTACTACGAATATTTTATGAAGGGGTTGTATGTATAATAAAGTCTTGGGATTTAATATATAGATAAGACCTAGAGTGCACCTATATTTATATAGTGGTATTAAATATAGTTAATGGTAACTTTGGACTTGTCAAGAGTTGACAGAAAAGCCCAAGGCCCATTGGAGCTAGTGTCTTATTGGTCCCTTTTGGTCCCACTCCAAGCCACACACTTAAGCCTAATTGGTAAGGCCCAAAAGGCCAGCCCAATTAGATATATTGGTTAGACAAAGGAAAAAACGTACAGAAAATTATTGGTAAGAAAATCACCATTGTAGTGGTGTGGAAGTGAGTTTTTGGTACTCACTAGTTATCCCTTTGTTACCAATTTTAGAGACCACACATCTTGGGCGATCAGTGGAATTGGAGTGAAGATTAAAAGTATTCCCGAGTGCTTCAATCTTTGTTTTGAAATTCACCGCTTCAAGGTACAATCTCTTGTCCTCAAAATTCTGAAATTTACTTAGTACGTGTTAACAATATAGAATGAAGTAGATCCGTTCAAAACTTACTTTTCCGCTGCGCACATTTTTAATTCCCTCAAATGGTATCAGAGCGGTCTTCAATTTCGTATTATTTAACATGTTTGTGAGTTTTAGAATTGGAGAAGATAGTTTCATATTGTTAGAAGATTAAGTTTTTAATTTTCTGCATGTTGTTGAAACTATGATTTGTTGAAAACTGAAATTGGCGTTATGATGTTGTTTAATTTTAAATTTAAGTATGTTAAATTCAATCTTAAGGCTATAACATCAATAGAATTCAGTTTTGACATTGATATCTATCTATCATGTTCGTTTTCAAGATGTTTGTTCATGAAAATCCGTAGAAAACTGCCTTAGAAAATTTCTGGGAATTTGAATTTCGCGATTTTCGATCGATCGAAAATCACTTTCGATCGATCGAAAGAGACAGTGATCAGATGCTTTAGAACGATAATTTTTCGATTGCTAGTCGATCGATCGAATCTTTTTTTCGATCGATCGAAAGGCAATCGAGTATCAATCGAAAGTGTCAGATGATCAAGTTCGAATTTCTTAAATTCTTCGATCGATTGAGGGGCACTTTCGATCGATCGAAAGAAAGAAAATTAGAAATTTTTCTAAGTGTTTTCACATGTTGAAAAAGTAAGACAATGTGTAATTAAATTATGCATGTTTTTAAAACTAAAAACCTTTCTTTTAAAACATCTAGTGGGAGAGAGATACAAGGGTTGGATCTCACGGCCTCCATTGTCGATTCATAGTAGTATGGAATAAATACTTTGTCTTTGCCTTGAGCTTAGCATTCCATGCGGAGAGTATTTATTTCATGGTCCTACAAGATTGAATTTCTTGGTTTATAGTGGTTTGATCAAACACCTTGTCTTAGCCTCGAGCTTTGCATTCCATGCGGAGGGTGTTTTGTATCATGGTACTACAAAATAAGCTTGTTAAGAGGATGAAATGTGGCTACACATGATTCTAGACAGTGGTATACACTAGACTAAATATTATAGTATCCTCTATGCTGAGTTCTTACTATTATTATTTAGAGGCCAAATATATATAACGGCATATTATTAGTGTTTGATAAGAGTTATCATGATAGCACTAATGATGAGAATAGTTCTCAATCAATCATAGTATTTTATATTCACTCTATGCTGAGGGATATTGAATATGGGATTGGGTTGTCATTGCATATATTATATTATGGTTTTATTAAGGTTCCATACTATATGTTTGTATGCTAAATTGATAATGTCCAGTTTATTTATTATATTCATGTTTAATTGTTTTCAGATTTAAACATGGCATCTTTTAGCCCACTTGTAGCTATTCTTAATCAAAACAAACTGACTGGATCCAACTATGTTGACTGGAAAAGAAACTTGGATATAGTTCTTACTGCTGAAGAGCATAAGTATGTTCTTACTAAACCATGTCCTAACTTTCCTTCATTAGATGCTCCTCTTGAGGAAAAACAACGATATGATCGTTGGCAGAAATCTAATGAGATGGCCAAGTGCTACATCCTAGCATCTATCTCAAATGTTCTACAGCATCAAATGCAGGATGTAGAACTAGCTTCAGACATCATGCAAAGTCTGAAGGAGATGTTTGGTGAGCAAGGCCGTTCTGCAAGGCAAGAGACCATGAGGCAAATTTATAACACCAGAATGGCTGAAGGAAGTTCAGTTAGAGAGCATTATCTTACAATGATCTCTAATCTGAACACATTGGAAGTTTTAGGTGCCGATATAGATGGAGAATCCCAAGTGGATATGATACTCCAGTCGCTACCAGAATCATTCAAGGAATTCAAACTGAATTATAATATGAACAAAAAGATTTATACCTTGTCTGAATTAATGAATGAATTGGTAGCGGCAGAAGGCATTCTTGGTACTTCCAATGTTGAAGCCAATGTTGGTGAAGCTTCTACTTCTCAACCTAAGTCGAAAGGCAAGGGTAAGAAGAAGAAGAAGAAGGACTTCACCAAACAAGAGGGTAAACAAATTGCCTTAGGGGTTGCTGATAAAGGAAAGAAGATCAAAGGAAAGTGTTTCCATTGTGATGAGAAAGGACATTGGAAGAGGAATTGTCCAGTATTCAAGGCTGCCAAGAATAAAGGTATGAATGATACATTCCTTCTTGAAATATGTTTGGTACAGAATCCCACGGATTCCTGGTGTGTGGATTCAGGTTGTACTAATCATATCTGCAATTCTTTGCAGGGGTTTCAGGAGACCAGAAAGCTTAAAGAAGGGGAGTTGTTTCTTACTTTGGCTGATGGGAGCAGGATTCCAATTGTAGCTGTTGGTGTTTATAATTTATGTTTTCCATCTAGAGTTCTAATATTAGAAGACTGTTTGTATGTACCTAATGTACGTAGGAATTTAATTTCTGCCACTTACTTAGGTAAACAAGGATATTGTGTTATCCTGAAAGACAATATTGTAATAAAGAAGGATAAAGTGTTTATCTGTTATGGCAATATTGTGGATGGTCTTTATATTTTAACTCCTGATAAGCATGAATTATATAATTCTGAATTAGATGCTAACTCTCATGTAAAATCATTAAAGAGAAAGTTTCCTTCTACTAATGATGCATATCTTTGGCACTTGCGTTTAGGTCATATTAATTCAAACAGAATTCAAAGACTGATCAAAGATGGACTTTTAGGGCCCATGGACTTTGATGAATTTCCAGTTTGTGAATCTTGTTTGGAAGGTAAAATGACCAAACGACCTTTTACTGCAAAAGGTAGAAGAGCCCAAGATTTGCTAGAGCTAGTGCATTCTGATGTTTGTGGTCCTATGTCAATCCAGGCAAGAGGTGGTCATGAGTATTTCATTACTTTCACTGATGATTACTCAAGATATGGTTATGTGTACCTAATGAAACGGAAGTCCGAAGCTTTTGAAAAGTTCAAAGAGTTTAGGGCTGAAGTTGAGAATCAATTAGGTAAACACATAAAAGCCATTCGATCTGATCGAGGTGGTGAATACCTTTTTGGAGATTTCAAGGATTACTTAACTAAGAATGGGATTGTATCCCAATTGACTGCACCTGGAACTCCACAACAAAATGGTGTAGCAGAAAGAAGGAATAGGACTCTTTTAGATATGGTTAGGTCCATGATGAGTTATTCAACTCTACCTATTTCTTTTTGGGGGTATGCCTTAAACACAGCAATGTATCTTCTGAATTTAGTACCTTCGAAGTCTGTTCCTATAACACCTGTGGAATTGTGGAATGGGCGTAATCCTAGTATGAGACATCTCCATATTTGGGGTTGTCCAGCACATGTGTTAAAAGGAAAGTCTGACAAGTTACAGTCTAAAACAGAAGTGGTTTTCTTTGTTGGGTATCCAAAAGGAACTGTTGGAGGTTTATTCTATAGTCATAAAGATAATAAAGTGTTTGTTAGCACAAATGCCAAATTCTTGGAAAATGACTATATGAATGATTACACTCCTAAAAGTAGAGTTGTTTTGGCTGAAATGAATGAATCTGTAAATAAACAACCAATACATGAAACTAGGGATGATGTGGCTGTATTAGATACACCACAAGATACTACTAATGAGATGTCTAGTACACAAGTGCCTCGTCGTAGTGGGAGAATTGTTCGTCCTCCTATAAGATTCATAGGTTTGGGAGAAACTTATGAATCTATCTCAGAAGAGGTTGAATCGGATCCCTACACATATGATGAAGCAATGAATGATATAGATACACATCATTGGGTCCAAGCTATGAAATCTGAATTAGATTCCATGTATTCCAATCAAGTTTGGAATCTTGTAGAGGCGCCTAAAGGCATTAAACATGTTGGTTGCAAATGGGTTTACAAGAGAAAAAGAGGGATAGATGGAAAGGTTGAAACCTTTAAAGCAAGACTAGTGGCGAAAGGGTATACTCAAAAAGAAGGTATTGATTATGATGAAACATTTTCTCCAGTAGCAATGCTTAAATCTATCAGAATTCTCTTATCCATTGCTGCTCATTTTGATTATGAGATTTGGCAAATGGATGTCAAGACTGCATTTCTTAATGGCAATCTTGAAGAGGAAATATATATGATGCAACCGGAAGGTTTCATAGCAAAGAACCAAGAGCATTTGGTATGCAAGTTGCAAAGGTCCATTTATGGACTTAAGCAAGCATCTAGGTCATGGAACATCGGATTTGATCAAACAATCAAGACATTTGGTTTTGAACAAAATCTTGATGAACCATGTGTGTACAAAAGACATCAAGATAAAGTAGTAATGTTCCTAGTGCTTTATGTTGATGATATTCTACTCATTGGAAATGATGTAGGGGTAATGTCATTTGTAAAGGTTTGGTTGTCAAGTCAATTTGATATGAAGGACTTGGGTGAGGCTAACTTTATTCTAGGGATCAAGCTTTGGCAAGATCGCAAGAATAAGATGTTAGGCTTATCACAAGCTGGATACATAGATAAGGTTCTAGAACGGTTTAGCATGCAAAACTCCAAGAAAGGATTGCTTCCTTTCAGACATGGAGTTCCTCTGTCTGATGACCAAAGGCCTAAGACTCAAGAGGAAGTAGATATGATGAGACAAGTTCCTTATGCTTCTGCAGTAGGAAGTCTCATGTATGCCATGCTTTGTACTAGACCAGATATCTGCTATTCAGTTGGCATGGTCAGCCGATATCAATCAAATCCAGGACCAAAACATTGGCAAGCTGTAAAGCATATTCTCAAGTATCTACGAAGAACCAGAGATTATATGCTTGTTTACCGTTGTGAGGATTTGATTCCCATTGGCTATACAGATTCAGATTTTCAATCGGATCTAGATTCCAGAAAATCCACTTTAGGATGTGTTTTCACCTTGGGAGGTGAAGCCATTAGTTGGTGGAGTATTAAGCAATCTTGTATTGCAAACTCCACCATGGAAGCAGAATATGTTGCTACTTGTGAAGCAGCAAAGGAAGCTGTATGGCTCAAAAAATTCCTCTCTGACCTTAGTGTAATAAGAATGGAGCAAGTTCCAATCACATTGTTTTGTGATAACAGTGGAGCAGTTGCACAATCTAAAGATCCAAGAAATCACAAGAAAGGAAAGCACATTAAGTGGAAGTACCATATCATTCGAGATATTGTTGCTCGTGGAGATGTGGTGGTAGCAAAGATTGAAAGTGCAAACAATCTAGCAGATCCATTTACCAAAGCCTTGCCTCAAAGGACTTTCGAGTCACATTTGGAGGGAATGGGAGTTAGATTAGTGCACAATAGTCTTTAGGGCAAGTGAGAGAATTGTTAGGATTAGTGCCCTTAAATCCTATTGAATGATGCTATGTATAATATTAAGTGTGACATTGTGTTTGACATTATGTATGACTTAATGTTGTGTTTAATAAATTTGTTTTATTATCATCTGAAATAATGGTAACATGAATATTCGGACATTATCATATAGTCCATGAGATGCATAGTATGTGATTTATGTGAAGAGTCACAGAAGATATAAATCACAAGTTCTTTGTAAACTCAGAATTATAGTTCGTAGTCGGTGATGAAATTGGGCATTTCATCTGCGAAGACTATAACATATCAACTACGATGATTTGTCTTGATCATGGAAGTGGTGACTTCTAGTTGATGTGTTAATATGTTTTAAGAGTTAAGACATATTGAACTGGACCGCCATGAGATTTATTATTTGCCTAAGGACTGTCAAATGAATAATAAATCTCATGACTTGTATTTGCATGAACTCTTAATCCTGAGAGAATAATGAACCTGATCATGAGGTGTAGGTTGCTTTGATATATCAGGAGTGAGATCTATATTAATGGTCAAAACCTCAGTATGTTGGGCAGCCACATTAAGTGTTGATGGAACATATATTCTCAAGATGAAATTCATAGTCTCTTAACAGAGATATAAAATATTCCCTTGAGATAAGTTTAATGGGTTTGTTATTCAGAGAGTTAGGCCTAACCACTTTAGTAAGTAGTTACTAAAGTATATATTTATGGAATAGGATTTCATAAATATATAATGAATAACATTAAAGGATTAAACTGGGTACTCAAGGATAAAGATGTAGTAAATTACAAAGTGGCAGTCTATTTTAATGACTTTGTATTACTACGAATATTTTATGAAGGGGTTGCATGTATAATAAAGTCTTGGGATATAATATATAGATAAGACCTAGAGTGCAACTATATTTATATAGTGGTATTAAATATAGTTAATGGTAACTTTGGACTTGTCAAGAGTTGACAGAAAAGCCCAAGGCCCATTGGAGCTAGTGTCTTATTGGTCCCTTTTGGTCCCACTCCAAGCCACACACTTAAGCCCAATTGGTAAGGCTCAAAAGGCCAGCCCAATTAGATATATTGGTTAGACACAAAGGGAAAAACGTACAGAAAATTATTGGTAAGAAAATCACCATTGTAGTGGTGTGGAAGTGATTTTTTGGTACTCACTAGTTATCCCTTTGTTACCAATTTGAGAGACCACACATCTTGGGCGATCAGTGGAATTGGAGTGAAGATTAAAAGTATTCTCGAGTGCTTCAATCTTTGTTTTGAAATTCACCGCTTCAAGATACAATCTCTTGTCCTCAAAATTCTGAAATTTACTTAGTACGTGTTAACAATATAGAATGAAGTAGATCCGTTCAAAACTTACTTTTCCGCTGCGCACATTTTTAATTCCATCAGAGCTGCCTTATCCCAAGTGGATTTGGCAGCCTCCGGCCTAGTCCAACCAACTTCAACTGCATCCCACACAGCACCATCAATAGAACACAAAAACGCCTGCATTCGGACTTTCCAAAAAGCATAATTATTACCATAAAAAAGTGGTGGTACATTAAGAGATTGAGACCTATCCACCTCAACAAGGGGGTCAGGGATCGCACTAAGATAATGAACCTACTAAGAGTGCACCCGCTCTGATACCAATTGAATGTTTAATATGTGTGTGAAACACCCTTGAAAGTTTAGACCCCAAATAACAAATTATTAATTCAAGCTTAATATCAAACGATTAATGTACGGAACATGAACATAAGCTAAACACAGAATTGATAAACAGTGAACGGTTTTAGACCCCTTAAAAACAATCAGATTGCATAGCCTAGATTAATTAGCCAAGTTATTACTTAGCCAAATTAAACAATTCTAGGTTAAAACAATCAAATAATCATATCATATATATAAAACATATAAAGCAGCGGAAATAATAAAGAACACAATGATATGATCACCTAGGAAACCACACGGTAAAAACCTAGGGAGGATTTGACCCACCGATCCTCAAGACAAAACAGAATTCACTATGAAAGAATTGAAGTTCTTACAAAAGGACTACAAGCTCCCCGCTCGACTTCCTAATGCTACCCACCAGTAGAACTTACTGACACGACCACGTGCAAGCTCCGAATCCACGGACTCCTTCTTTTTTGAATTCCTCAATCAGCTACAAGCTCCCCGCTTGTTTTTCTTTAAGTTCCAATGGTTGCAACTATAATGATCCCCAAGATGTTGAAATCATCTCTACCTTGAAAACCCTAAGTTTTGTGTAAAGGAAAACTCCTCAAAGATCTCACAAGAGATTCACACAAAACAGCAATGTATGAGCAACAAAACAATATGAACAACCTCCAAAAACGTGGCTAGGGTTTTGTTTAAATACCTAGGGTAAAAACATAAAAACCTAAACGTTTAATGAAGTAGGGCTGAGTTGGAAATTCTGCAGAAAAATCAACCTGTGCGATTTTCAATCGATCGAGCCTGTCCTTCGATCGATCGAGCCAGGCTGAAAGTCCCAAGTACTTCTGCAACCACTCGATTCCAACATTACAATAATAAACCAACTTTGAGCAAGCCTAAACAAGACTAAATACATTGTTTTGATCATGGTTTGCCAATATTACAAATTAGAATTCTAAATACATAAAATCCTAAGACCTTAGAACCTAACAAACTCCCCCTTTGGCAATCCGTGACAAAACACAAACTAAATGCTCAAAGTTTACAATAAAAAGCCCTTTACAAAAAGTAATGCTCATAAACCAAATTCAATCCTAACTACTATCCATCAGTTGCAAGTGTAGATAGCAGCCAAATCGAATTCACCTGTATATTCCTGAAACACTCAACAAACGCATAAACGCATGTGTGACAGAAAAACAGTAAATCAACAGATATGTAATCTAACTCTCCCCCTAGGTTAGATACACCAAAAATAAACACATTCTTGAAAGTTCACACAACATATAATAAAGACATATATCAATGAATAATTCATAAATATAAATCAATAAACAGTGAACACATAGAATCAAGAATCATATATATAAAAAATGTATTTCCCAACAAGTATAACCCAAAAAGAAAGTATACATAGTGAAGCACCTAGATACAATCTAATCTTAAAAACTCCACTAGCACCTCAAAAAGAAACAAAAAACTCCCCCTAGCTACAAAAACCCCTCTACAAGTATCCAAACTCTACTCCCCCTTTTTGTGACGGAATGCCAAAGGACATCACAGGCCATCATCAAAAGGAGGTGGTGAGGATGAACGAAGATGCGCCAAATCCGCTCTCAGAGCACGAATCTCATCGAACAAGTCCACCAAAAGCTGACCATGAGCCGCCTGAATGGTCATGACAGTCTCCAAAGTACGACAAACATCGAAGTCAGCCACAGGAGGTGGAGGAACAGCAGAAGCAGCACCTACAGGATCAGGAACAGCCTCACGAGCAGGACCTGTAGAAGAAGAAGGGGGTGCGGTACCAGAAGGCTCAGACCTAGAGTGTTTAGAGCCAGCTCAAAGATGAGCAGCCCTCTATCTAAGGAACGAGGCACTTATGGGAGTAATCACATGAACGGGCTCAGAAGAAGGGAAATCATCTAAACCAAGATGAAGTAAAATCCTATGAATAAAGATAGGATGAACAAGAGCATGAGCAGTAGATGAACTCCTATAAACTTCGTTCAAAGAATGAAGAAAAAGATGAGGAAAACTGATAGGAGCATCAGTGACAAGAGCGTAAAAAAAGACACACCTCTCGAGAGGAATGGTGTGCAGATGAGAAATGGGCCAAAGAGAGTGACAAGCTATCCTAAAGAAGAGATAGATAGTCTCAGGAAGCTCAGCGGTGGTGATTCTAGGATCAGAACCCCACTGGATAGAAGACCCAATGATGTAAGACATAACATCACTCAACTCTGGTGACTCATCATAAGGATAGACAGGGTGCTGTACCAAAGGTACCCCTAGAGCATCTGACACTACTGTAGGAGTAATGACATACTCTACGCCTCGTATCCAACTCTTAACTAGAGTGTTGGAATCATAGACACGGATAGAGATGTTTGAGAAGAACTCTCTAATTAGGGTAACTAGAGGAGGAGGATCAAAAACATCCAGCAGTGGTAACCAGCCCCTACGCTCAAAGTTTTCCTTAATGGCAGGATCAACCTCATCTAAGGAGACAGAACGCTCAGCCTAAATTTTTCTCTTAAGGTTTAGAGTCTCATAAATCTCTTGGTTTTTCTCACTCGAGAACCTCTCACTATCAAAGGAAGGTGGGGGAGGAGAAGGAGAGGGAATAGACCTACGGGCTCTAGTCTTCCTCTAGGCATGATGCTAAGGAAAGGACAGACACACAAGGAAAAACCAAAAAGAATAAAACAAAACCGAGGGCAGACTGCAAGTTAGCACAATAATCAATAGAATAAAAATCTATATGATGCATGAATAAATACAATGTCATGATGCATGTACTAATGCAGTAAACAGGTTCAAATTAAGTTCAATTACACAAAATTGGCTTGAACATAGAGTTTCTAACCAAAACCCTAAAAAATTTGAAAACCACTTGAAAAATTTTGCAGCAAATTGATGAATTAATCATTACACAATGTTGAAAACAGATTAGAATAGCTAATTTCATCAATTCAACAAGCCAATTTCATCAATTAAACTTTAATTGAACAAAATCCCCAATTCGGATCAATTAGAAACCCTAGAATTTTCAATTTTTCATCAAACACAAAATTGATCAAATTAACAGGCAATGATCATGTTTATGATGTGTCCCCACAAAAACCCAATGATCAATTGAACACAATAGAGCTTGAATCAACAGAAAATCCCATTTATGCAAAGTTCGAAAATCTCCCTTAAATGCATGGATTAATGCATGAAATCATGAAAATAAATTCAAAAGGAAGGACAAAAGAGTCTTACCAGCTTGAGGAAAGAGAAACTTTGCAAAAAATTCGAAGGAAAACGACAAAAATCTGACTGTGGAGCCTTGCCTCGTCGGAGAGAGAAAAGAAAAATTTTGAAAAGTTTGAAATAGAACTTTGAAAAAGTCAGATATGAACTTTTAAAAAAGCTTTTCCACAATCTTCGATCGATCGAATGAGACAGTCATTTTGAAACAATTTAAAGCACTTTTTCGATTGATCGAAAATCAGAATGAATCGATCAAATTGGGCAGAGGCTCACAAAAATTTTGAGAAAAAACACAGTTTTGAAAAACGCAAACCTAATTTTGAAAACAACTCCTCAAAGCATTTGAACAACGAAAACAAAATATATGAGTATGAGATGGAATGCTTTTTCAAAAACCCAAATTTATAAACCCAATTTTCTCAAAAACAAGTTTCAATCATTCTCCCATTGAATTTTCTCAAGCAACAAATATGTTGTGCACAAATCTCAAGATATTTTCAAACTTGGTTGGTCAGACCAAAAACACACACACTAGCATGTACAGTGTTTAACAAAGAGTAATTTGTGTAGTGTGTGATACTAGCAAAAATTTGAGATACATGTGAGATGATATGTGAATAGCAATCAAACACAAAGTCTATACAATTCATCACATAGAATTTGAAAGAGACTATCACCTAAAGAGTTACATTCTATAACTCCCACATCTCCTAGAACAAAAGCTTGCAATCATGTAAGTTTCTTGCATTTTTGCCTCTTATTTTTGTGAATTGGCATCAAGCCTAATAGTACACACCGGTTTGAATTAAGTGAATTGGCATCAAGCCTAATAGTACACACCTGTTTTAATTTAATTGAGGCTACACCTTATGTTCTTTTTGTGCATGTGCTACACTTTCTCGAGCACAAAATCTTATGATATGCACTAAAGTGTTCATGATTGGCTAGTGAACAGCGGTGAGATGGTTATTTATGCCTTTCTCAAAAGGATCAAGACCGACAGTCAAATAACATGTGACTTCAAGATTAAGACAAAGTGATTAAAAACCACACACATCTTTCCCATACAACATGCACTACAAAGCTTCAACTAGTCAAGTGCAATGAATAAGCTCATCAAAGTTAAACAAGGTACACAAGACATGACATGTGAAAATAGATTGACCAACCTTATTTTCAAAAATCAAGAAAAATAATGTCAAACATATTTTTGCTTTCTCCTTTTCTCCTTTTTTTTTTTTATTTATTAAAAGAGAAAACAAATAAATCCTAGAATGAAATGCATGAATGTAATGCAATGCAAGTCCATGAACAAAAAAAAAAAAAAAAACACAAAAACCAAAGAACAATGGTCACAGAGGATAGAGCAATGAAGCACAAGGACCATGTTAGAAAGACTCAGTCAGTTCGAGTCTTTTGCATCCGAAACTTTTTAGATGCACTACGAGCATTGGAGTTCTTATTCACATTCGAGTGATTCGCAACTCCAGGATTGGAATAAAGGTTTAACACCTTTACCAATTCACCAATTAGTGCCATAGGATCTTGTGCTTGAGGCACAGGCACTTTTGGTTTATTTGCTCTCTTATCAGCTTGAAGCTTGAAACAGTTAGGACGAATGTGTCTAGACTTTCCACAATAATGACAAACCCAAGCAGGTTTACCATGCATCTTGTCCTTAGATTTAGTAGGCTCCTTAGGTTTAGATTCTCTTAAGTCTACCCTAATCTTCTTAGGTGGTGAAACTTCTACAGGTTTAACAACCTCACTCACAGGGGGTTTAATAGTTTCACTCACAACCTCACTCACAGAAGGTACAGAAGAAGAAGAAGGAACAAAATTCGTGGAATGTGGTCCAGAATCAAAGATGCTTTCAACATATCTTAACCCAGTTTTATCAGAAGGATACTTTTGAACATTCAGCATGTGATCAAGTTTAGAACTAGCAGATCTAGCAACAGATAAATCATGTTCCAAAGTTTTAACTTTATCAAGCAAAAGCATGTTCTCAGATTTAACATTGTTCAAAAGATCATTAGCATCAAACAGTTTAACAAGCAAATTTTTCTTTTCAAGCTCAAGAGAATCAATTTTCTTTAGGCCAAGTTCAACTTTCATAGCATCCTTTGCAACAACTTTGCAAAGTTTGTTGTAGGCCTCTTGAAGATTTGCATCTTCAAAGAGTTCCCCATCAGAAGGGTTCTCCTCAGTAGATATGCTTTCATTGACTATAGCAGTAGCCGTGAAAGCAATGAAGTTTCCATCCTCGTCACCACCGGACTCATCATCAAAAACCTCATTATCACTAAGGGTTACAACCATAGCTTTACCCTTAGTCCTTAAGAATGTAGGACATTCAAATTTAACATGACTATACCCTTGACAGCCAAAACACTGAGGACCCAAAGAATTATTTGAAGATTGACCAACTTTTTCTCTAGGTTTTTCAAAGTTATTAACCTAATTGGGATCATTCTTCCTAAAATTTCTAGGTTCAGCAGTGTAAGTACCTCTTGCCTTTCTGTTGGTATTCCTAAGAAAGTTTTTAAAGTTTTTGGCAAGATACGCAATCTCTGTAGCAGAGAGCTCATCATCAAATTCACCACCATCAACATCATCAACTGACTTAAAAGCCATTGATTTGGATTTGTTCACTTTAGGTAGGTCAGACTCATAGGACTGAAGAGATCCTACAAGCTCATCAACAGGGATGGAGTCCACATCCTTACTTTCAGTGATGGCAGTCACTTTTGGTCTAAAGTCCTCAGTTAAGGATCTAAGAATCTTCCTAACAATTTTAGGCTGTTCATAGATTTCACCCAAATTAAAAGCAGAATTGACAATATCATTTAATTTAGCATAGAATTCATCAAAGATTCATCATCAGACATTCTAATGCTTTCAAATCTAGAAGTCAATTGTTGTAATTTATTGATCTTAACTGCCTTTGTGCCTTCATGCACAGTTTGGAGGATTTTCCATGTAGTACGAGCAACCTCAACATTTGAGATCCTCTTAAATTCCTCCATTGAAACAGCATTGAAGATGGCATTCATAGCTTTGCTATTGAAGCCTGCTACTTCTTTTTCAGAAGTTTGCCACTCACTCACAGGAGTAGTGGGCTTCTGCCATCCGTATTCAACGGAATTCCAAACCCTCTCATCAATGGATTTCAGGAATGCTTTCATCATTACTTTCCAATAAGCATAGTTGTTCCCATCAAAGTGAGGAGGAACAAACAGAGAGTGTCCATGCTCCATGACAACAGGGGTCAAAAATCAGTCCAGAGATAAAAAATCTCAAACAAAAGAGCAACCTGCTCTGATACCACTTGAACGGTTTTAGACCCCTTAAAAACAATCAGATTGCATAGGCTAGATTAATTAGCCAAGTTGTTACTTAGTCAAATTAAACAATTCTAGGTTAAAACAATCAAATAATCATATCATATATATAAAACATATAAAGCAGTGGCAATAATAAAGAACACAATGATATGATCACCCAGGAAACCACATGGTAAAAACCTAAGGAGGATTTGACCCACCGATCCTCAAGGCAAAACAGAATTCACTATGAAAGAATTAAAGTTCTTACAAAAGGACTACAAGCTCCCCGCTCGACTTCCTAATGCTACCCACCAGTAGAACTTACTGACACGACCACGTGCAAGCTCCGAATCCACGGACTCCTTCTTTCTTGAATTTCTCAATCAGCTACAAGCTTCCCACTTGTTTTTCTTTAAATTCCAATTGTTGCAACTATAATGATCTCCAAGATGTTGAAATCATCTCTACCTTGAAAACCCTAAGTTTTGTGTAAAGGAAAACTCCTCAAAGATCTCACAAGAGATTCACACAAAACAGCAATGTATGAGCAACAAAGCAATATGGAGAACCTCCAAAAACATGGCTAGGGTTTTGTTTAAATACCTAGGGTAAAAACATAAAACCCTAAACGTTTAATGAAGTAGGGCTGAGTTGGAAATTCTGCAGAAAAATCAACCTGTGCGATTTTCGATCGATCGAGCTTGTCCTTCGATCGATCGAGCCAGGCCGAAAGTCCCAAGTACTTCTGCAACCACTCAATTCCAACATTACAATAATAAACCAACTTTGAGCAAGCCTAAACAAGACTAAATACATTGTTTTGATTATGGTTTGCCAACATTACAAATTAGAGTTCTAAATACATAAAATCCTAAAACCTTAGAACCTAACAAACAGTCTAAGTGAAATATAATCACATCCACAGCAGAAAATAAAAGGCAAAGACAAAAGGAAGAGAGATGTAAACACAAGGACAATACATGATGTGTTATCAAAGAGGAAACCGAAGCCCTCGTCGTAAAACCTCTTCGCCGCCCTCCATGCGGTCAATAATCCACTAGAAAATGTAGTTAGGATACATGAACAGTAATAGACCCTCCAAGCCTAATCTACCCAATGTACTTAAGCCTTCCAAGCTTCTTGCTCCAACGAGGTTGCACCGAACCTTTTTCTTTTCTAACTTACCGGATTCCGCTATAGCCCATAGCATCAACCAATACGAATTGGTCCCTTCCTAACTGCTTCCCAAAGCACCAAATAAACCTTCTCACAAATATGGGTATGGTGAGAAAAAGATTTGGCCAAGAACCTCTCAAGGATGTATCAATTGAGAGGAAGACAGTAGAGGAATTTGAAGAGTCTCTTAGGTGAAGATTGTGGATGAATCAATCTTGTTTTTCTCTAGGGTCTCTCTCAAAATTCTCTTTGGAAGCTCTCTACATTTTGTGGGTATAAGGGTATATATGTAGTGGTTTGTGTTTGGAATGCAAAGAGTCAGTTTTTCCTAAACAGGGTGGTCTGGCGGCTTGGCCTCGCGACTAGTCTGAGTCGCGAGTTCCAACCGTGAGTTAACGGCTTGGCTAGCTTGGGACTTTTGTCCTGTAGTGCGACAGCTGGCGTGACCCTTCAACTCCCCTGCATGCTTCTCACGTGTGCTGTAGTTGGCGGCTTCCCAGTCGCGAGTCCACCGCGAGTCCCAATCTTGAGTCTCTGCATCCTTGCACAATCGTGAGTCTCTGCATCCTTGCACAATCTTGAGCATTTCTTCACACTCTCTCACACATTACCCTTACATGAATCCCACCTAAATACAGGGTTACTAATTGCTAAAATACAAGCAAATTTGGCACGGAATAAAGCCAACAAGATGGTTGATTAAATTCAACCTTACATGAGCATTGTGATCACTATTTATAGTGATTGTTCGTTTTTAGTCAAGCCATGGTTTATTGCTTAAGTCCATTTTGCTTGATTGCATTGTGCCTACTCCATATACTTTACAAGTTTTTATGCATACAATGATCATACGGTGTTGTTATGTTTCAGGAGATACTTGTTCTTATGGTTCAAGAGCTTGACAGATTCTAGAGTTAGGTGTGAATGAGTGTGAAGAAATGCTCAAGATTATGCAGTGAAGCAGGGACTCGCGACTGGCAAGCTGCCAAAAGTTGCACATGAGTGAAGCATGCAAAGAAGCTGAACCGTCATGCCAGCTGTAGCACTACAGGACAAAAAGTCTAAACTGGCCATTCAGTTAGCTCGAGGCTTGAACTTGTGACTCAGTCAAGTCGCGAGGCCAAGTCGCCAGCCAGC